>JACEFZ010007372.1:0-36589 GCA_014155875.1 Cepaea nemoralis
TGCTTTTTTGTTCAATAGTAGTATTACGGGGGGTTTCTCTGTGCCAATCTGTGTTCTCTGTGCCAATATGGCTTCTTTGTGTCAATATGATTTTATTACGGTGGTTTTCTGTCCAATCGGCTTCTCTGTCCCATATGTGCTTCTTGTAGTCAATATGTATGTATTACGGGTGTGCTTCTCTGTCTCAATCTGTAGCTTCTCTGTGCCAAGAATGTGCGTCTTTGTGTCGAATAATGTATGTATTACGGTAGTGCTTCTCTGTACTCAAAATCGTGGCTTCCTTTTTTTGGTGTCCAATATGTGCTTCTTTGTGTCAATATGTATGTATTACGGTGTGTTTCTCTGTACAATATGTGCTTCTTGTGCTCAATATGTGCTTCTTTGTGTCATATGTATGTATTACGGTGTGTTTCTCTGTACCAATATGTGCTTCTCTGTGCCAATATGTGCTTCTTTGTGTCAATATGTATGTATTACGGTGTGTTTCTCTGTGCCAGTCTGTGCCTCTTGGTGTCACGTTATGCTTCTCTATTCCATTATGTGCTTGTGTGTGCCAGTCTGTGCTTATTGGGGGCTGAGTGGTCTCAAGGTATGGTGTCCGCCTCGAGTGCTGGAGGTCCCGGGTTCAGGCCCCGGTGAGGACCGGGATTTATTTAAAAAATCCACTTGGACTTCCAGTAATAAAATTTCCCCTGGTCTCTGGGTAGTGAGATCGGACGCCCGTGTGTATTGTTGCGCACGTAAAATATCCCTTGGCAGTTGGAAATCGAAAAAGAGTAGCCTAACGGCGCTGCCCGGGCAAAATTTCCAGTTAAAAATCTACCCAAAGTATTTCAGGATCCTCGCCGATGCAACGGAGTTTGTGCATTGAGCTGAGTTTCTCCAGACTCAGGTTTGAGTTAGGAGGAAAACGGAGAACTTTTGGGTTAAACCGTGTGCCGTGATGTTGATCCAACGACTAAACGACTAAACGACTAAGCTTATTTATGCCAGTTTCAGCTTAGCTGTTCCATTCTGTACGTCTGTGTACCTCACAGTGCCAGTCTGCACAGAATGCACAAACATACAGTTGTTGTGAGTTAGAAGTTCGTGATGACGATACATTTCCAATATAAAATAATACACATATTATCATCCTTTGCGTGAAAGAACACTGTTATTCCCCTTGACAAGAAAGAAAGTTATGTCCCGTTAAAATCGTTAAGAAGGAAAATTCCGTGTGTAATTAAATTACAGAATCCGTGGTTTTTTTCTGGGACGAAGGATTAATTTATCACGTTCCTGGTCGCAAATTAAGGTCACGTATCCAGCGTGTGGCATTAAACACCAGGAAGTTATTAGCATCAGGATCTGGAGGAATCTATCGCTAAGTGGTGACCAAGCACGTTAAAGTACAAAAGTGATGCCTGGATAGTTGGCCGGCTGCTTCGTAATCTCACGAGCACATCAAGTGCTAGGTATTGCTATACACTTATACAGTGGCAAAGAAAGGTGATGCACATTTACTGACCCAGATAAGAAAAGACAGACGTAACTATTTGAACGCTATGCAATTCCATATTTGAATCCTTTGAGCGCTGAACTATTCGAGATTGAAACCGTTGCAAGCTGAATTATTCCAGATTTGAAACCGTTGAACGCTGAACAATTCCAGATTTGAAACCGTGGAATACTGTACTCTTCCAGATTTGAATCCGCTGAACGCTGTAGACTTCCAGATTTTAATTAAATGATTTCCACAACATTTTGAGGAACCCGTGGTTGAAGGTTAGGAATGTCCTTCTTCAAAATGTAAGACGGGTATTGGATTATGGGAAAAGATGGGTGTTTAAACACATGTCTACTCTATAAACAGCACGAGGAAAGCTCCAGAAAGCCACCATGATCGCTCACACTCAAATAAAGAAAACCAATCTCGGGACATGCTTGTTATAGCAGGCACATTCGAAGAGTCTGCCAGAGTTTCAAACGTAGACACATAAAGGTGTAGACAAAAATTAAGGGGGGGGGGGCGCGGGTGTGTGTTTACCACGGTATAGAATCCTAGCACATTAATAATACGTAGGCATATATGGGGGTAAACAAGAACAGAGGTGTATATAATCCCTGTCTGTATACAAGACAGTCTGCAGACATGGACGTGCGTGTGAGGATCCAGTCTATGGCTGTGGGGATACCTGAGCTGTAGGGTACAGAGGGGTATATAATCCCTGTCTGTATACAAGACAGTCTGCAGACATGGACGTGCGTGTGAGGATCCAGTCTATGGCTGTCGGGATACTTGAGCTGTAGGGTACAGAGGGGTATAGAATCCCTGTCTGTATACAAGACAGTCTGCAGACATGGACGTGCGTGTGAGGATCCAGTCTATGGCTGTGGGGATACTTGAGCTGTAGGGTACAGAGGGGTATATAATCCCTGTCTGTATACAAGACAGTCTGCAGACATGGACGTGCGTGTGAGGATCCAGTCTATGGCTGTGGGGATACTTGAGCTGTAGGGTACAGAGGGGTATATAATCCCTGTCTGTATACAAGACAGTCTGCAGACATGGACGTGCGTGTGAGGATCCAGTCTATGGCTGTGGGATACTTGAGCTGTAGGGTACAGAGGGGTATAGAATCCCTGTCTGTATACAAGACAGTCTGCAGACATGGACGTGCGTGTGAGGATCCAGTCTATGGCTGTGGGGATACTTGAGCTGTAGGGTACAGAGGGGTATAGAATCCCTGTCTGTATACAAGACAGTCTGCAGACATGGACGTGCGTGTGAGGATCCAGTCTATGGCTGTCGGGATACTTGAGCTGTAGGGTACAGAGGGGTATAGAATCCCTGTCTGTATACAAGACAGTCTGCAGACATGGACGTGCGTGTGAGGATCCAGTCTATGGCTGTCGGGATACTTGAGCTGTAGGGTACAGAGGGGTATATAATCCCTGTCTGTATACAAGACAGTCTGCAGACATGGACGTGCGTGTGAGGATCCAGTCTATGGCTGTGGGGATACTTGAGCTGTAGGGTACAGAGGGGTATAGATAATCCCTGTCTGTATACAAGACAGTCCTGCAGACGATGGACGTGCGTGTGAGGATCCAGTTCTATGGCTGTCCGGGGATACTTGAGGATGTAGGGTACAGAGTGTATATAAATCCCTGTCCTGTATACAAGACAGTCTGCAGACATGGACGTGTGCGTGTGAGTGATGTCCTAGTCTATGGCTGTGCGGGATACTTGAGCTGTAGGGGTACATACAGAGGTGGCATATAATCCCTGTCTGTATACAGACAGTCTTCAGACATGGACGTGTCGTGTGAGGAATCCAGTCTATGGCTGTCGGGGATACTTGGAGCTGTAGGGTACAAGAGGGGTATAGGAATCCCTGGTCTGTATACAAGACAGGTCTGCAGACATGGACGTGCGTGTGGAGGATCCAGTCCTATGGCTGTGCGGGATACTTGAGCTGTATGGTACAGAGGGGTATATAATCTCCTGTCTGTATACAAGAAAGTCTGCAGACATGGACGGTGCGTATGAGGATCCAGTCTATGGCTGTGGGGGATACTTGAGCTGTAGGGTACAGAAGGGTATAGAATCCCTGTCTGTATACAAGGACAGTCTGCAGACATGGACGTGCGTGTGAGGATCCATGTCTATGGCTGTGGGGATACTTGAGCTGTAGGGTACAGAGGGTGTATAGAATCCCTGTCTGTATACAAGACAGTCTGCAGACATGGACGTGCGTGTGAGGATCCAGTCTATGGCATGTGGGGATACTTGAGCTGTAGGGTACAGAGGGGTATAGAATCCCTGTCTGTATACAAGACAGTCTGCAGACATGGACGTGCGTGTGAGGATCCAGTCTATGGCTGTGGGGATACTTGAGCTGTAGGGTACAGAGGGGTATAGAATCCCTGTCTGTATACAAGACAGTCTGCAGACATGGACGTGCGTGTGAGGATCCAGTCTATGGCTGTGGGGATACTTGAGCTGTAGGGTACAGAGGGGTATAGAATCCCTGTCTGTATACAAGACAGTCTGCAGACATGGGACGTGCGTGTGAGGATCCAGTCTATGGCTGTGGGGATACTTGAGCTGTAGGGTACAGAGGTGTATATAATCCCTGTCTGTATACAAGACAGTCTGCAGACATGGACGTGCGTGTGAGGATCCAGTCTATGGCATGTGGGGATACTTGAGCTGTAGGGTACAGAGGGTATAGAATCCCTGTCTGTATACAAGACAGTCTGCAGACATGGACGTGCGTGTGAGGATCCAGTCTATGGCTAGTGGGGATACTTGAGCTGTAGGGTACAGAGGGGTATAGAATCCCTGTCTGTATACAAGACAGTCTGCAGACATGGACGTGCGTGTGAGGATCCAGTCTATGGCTGTCGGGATACTTGAGCTGTAGGGTACAGAGGGGTATATAATCCCTGTCTGTATACAAGACAGTCTGCAGACATGGACGTGCGTGTGAGGATCCAGTCTATGGCTGTCGGGATACTTGAGCTGTAGGGTACAGAGGGGTATATAATCCCTGTCTGTATACAAGACAGTCTGCAGACATGGACGTGCGTGTGAGGATCCAGTCTATGGCTGTCGGGATACTTGAGCTGTAGGGTACAGAGGGGTATATAATCCCTGTCTGTATACAAGACAGTCTGCAGACATGGACGTGCGTGTGAGGATCCAGTCTATGGCAGTGGGGATACTTGAGCTGTAGGGTACAGAGGTGTATAGAATCCCTGTCTGTATACAAGACAGTCTGCAGACATGGGCGTGCGTGTGAGGATCCAGTCTATGGCTGTGGGGATACTTGAGCTGTAGGGTACAGAGGGGTATAGAATCCCTGTCTGTATACAAGACAGTCTGCAGACATGGACGTGCGTGTGAGGATCCAGTCTATGGCAGTGGGGATACTTGAGCTGTAGGGTACAGAGGGGTATAGAATCCCTGTCTGTATACAAGACAGTCTGCAGACATGGGCGTGCGTGTGAGGATCCAGTCTATGGCTGTCGGGATACTTGAGCTGTAGGGTACAGAGGGGTATATAATCCCTGTCTGTATACAAGACAGTCTGCAGACATGGACGTGCGTGTGAGGATCCAGTCTATGGCAGTGGGGATACTTGAGCTGTAGGGTACAGAGGGGTATATAATCCCTGTCTGTATACAAGACAGTCTGCAGACATGGACGTGCGTGTGAGGATCCAGTCTATGGCTGTCGGGATACTTGAGCTGTAGGGTACAGAGGGGTATATAATCCCTGTCTGTATACAAGACAGTCTGCAGACATGGACGTGCGTGTGAGGATCCAGTCTATGGCAGTGGGGATACTTGAGCTGTAGGGTACAGAGGGGTATAGAATCCCTGTCTGTATACAAGACAGTCTGCAGACATGGACGTGCGTGTGAGGATCCAGTCTATGGCTGTGGGGATACTTGAGCTGTAGGGTACAGAGGTGTGCATACGGGCAGATAGAGGGGCGCAACATGGAACAGGAGATGTCCAGACGAAGACATCGTTCCACCGACATGCACAAGAGCCGCTGTTAGCTGCATACGGAAACAAAGAGCCACACACGGGATCAGGAAGACACAAGGAAACACAGACTGCTACAGAAGGGGCTCGGGGAGAAACATTCATTATCTAATGTTATTGATGTTTTGCCCTCCAATGATGATTTCTTTCATATCTTCTTACACATCCCTGTCTCACACTTCACTTAATAGGTTGATATTGACCTACTTCATTATCAATTCTTATGGCAGCTTGTTGTTTTCAGTATATTAATTTTACAAGTCTAAAGTTTTTCCCATCAATTTTTTTTTCGATCTGCGAGCATCTACATCATGTCGACATGTCTTACTACAAATACAAGACCAATAATAACCAGAAGAATTCAGCAATATATCCCTTTACAACAGCTGAAAACAAGCAATATATCCCGTTACAACAGCTGAAAACAAGCAATATATCCCTTTACAACAGCTGAAAACAAGCAATATATCCCGTTACGTTCGCTGAAAACAAGCAATATATCCCTTTACAACAGCTGAAAACAAGCAATATATCCCTTTACAACAGCTGAAAGCAAGCAATATATCCCTTTACAACAGCTGAAAGCAAGCAATATATCCCTTGACTTTCGCTAAAAACAATATATATCCCCATGCCACAGCTCATAATTATGGTTGTGTTATTCAATATTATAAGAAACGTACACAAGTGTGGAGAATGACGTGACAGAAACACATTTGTTATTCAATATTATAAGAAATGTACACAAGTGTGGAGAATGACGTGACAGAAACACATTTGTTATTCAATATTATAAGAAATGTACACAAGTGTGGAGAATGACGTGACAGAAACACATTTGTTATTCAATATTGTAAGAAATGTACACAAGTGTGGAGAATGACGTGACAGAAACACATTTGTTATTCAATATTGTAAGAAATGTACACAAGTGTGGAGATTGACGTGACAGAAACACATTTGTTATTCAATATTATAAGAAATGTACACAAGTGTGGAGAATGACGTGACAGAAACACATTTGTTATTCAATATTGTAAGAAATGTACACAAGTGTGGAGAATGACGTGACAGAAACACATTTGTTATTCAATATTGTAAGAAATGTACACAAGTGTGGAGATTGACGTGACAGAAACACATTTGTTATTCAATATTATAAGAAACGTACACAAGTGTGGAGAATGACGTGACAGAAACACATTTGTTATTCAATATTGTAAGAAATGTACACAAGTGTGGAGATTGACGTGACAGAAACACATTTGTTATTCAATATTATAAGAAACGTACACAAGTGTGGAGAATGACGTGACAGAAACACATTTGTTATTCAATATTATAAGAAACGTACACAAGTGTGGAGAATGACGTGACAGAAACACATTTGTTATTCAATATAAGAAATGTACACAAGTGTGGAGATTGACGTGACAGAAACACATTTGTTATTCAATATTATAAGAAACGTACACAAGTGTCGAGAATGACGTGACAGAAACACATTTGTTATTCAATATTATAAGAAATGTACACAAGTGTGGAGATTGACGTGACAGAAACACATTTCTTATTCAATATTATAAGAAATGTACACAAGTGTGGAGATTGACGTGACAGAAACACATTTGTTATTCAATATTATAAGAAATGTACACAAGTGTGGAGATTGACTTGACAGAAACACATTTGTTATTCAATATTATAAGAAATGTGCACAAGTGTGGAGATTGACGTGACAGAAACACATTTGTTATTCAATATTATAAGAAATGTACACAAGTGTGGAGATTGACGTGACAGAAACACATTTGTTATTCAATATTATAAGAAATGTACACAAGTGTGGAGATTGACGTGACAGAAACACATTTGTTATTCAATATTATAAGAAATGTACACAAGTGTGGAGATTGACGTGACAGAAACACATTTGTTATTCAATATTATAAGAAATGTACACAAGTGTCGAGAATGACGTGACAGAAACACATTTGCAACATTGCCCAGAGACTGCGCACATTCAGTGTGAAGAGGGTCAGTTGTTACGTGCATTGAGGAACTGTTTACTCGGTATCAATGCATCTTTTCCGTGACAACCATAAATATGTTCACTTGTATCAACTCACGGTTGCCACAATCTACAGCTCGTAAAGATCGCCAAAGATTTGTCTGCATAAATGCAAGTTATAAATTATATTTAAATGTTTACCTTTTGTTTTCGTCTCTCTACTTTGATGTAACCATTCTTGTAATTCGAAATTTCTGCTTCGTAGATTTAATGTATCTACTATCACACATTAGAATAATATGGACTGTGTTGCACGATAGCTGACATGTTAAAGCTAATGTATGAGGTATGTGTGTGTGTAGTGCACTTAGCATCGTTGGAGTTGAAAATGTCTTCGATTGAAAAGCCTACAAATGTCAGGTGTTGTGTTTTGCTCGACAAATCACCATGAGTCTGTGACCTTGCGTCAAAAACATTTAACCGATGATTAAATCGCAGTGTGGTTATTGGTACAGGCGTCCCCGTGAAACACGAAGGCCAAACTGTTGGTTTCTGCTGCATGGCAATGCGATACATTGATCGCTACTGGTGTAGCAATACCCTACAACGCACAGTGTGACAGGCTTCATAATCATCATGTGCTCTACCCGCTTGGCTTCAGCCTTGATGTCCCTCCATCGACTTCTGCTTTTGGTGTTTGGTATCAACTATGTCGATGATATGCCCTGAGTGCCCCAGTTAAAAAGGGGACAATTTAACACAAATTAAAGGGCACTGGATATATGGTGCTCGATTTATGTTTTAGAACAGTCGGTACTCGATGACTGATGTGGGAGGTATCAAGCCAGCCTACTATACACCCCTGGACGTTTCATGTGACCTAGTTTAGGCTGGGTCGCTCTGAGAGCACCGGCACAGTTTTACAATTCGCTTGAATCCTGATTTGACCCAAAGACCAACTGTCCAGCAGGTGAGCGTCTCCACACTAGGCTACTGCATCAGACGACTGCCCTAGTACGCCATCAATATTGTGGTCAGCAGGCAAATTTCAGTTTGTCGTGTTTGCTCGACACGAATCAACGCTAACAGGGCAGAGAATTCAAATCAGCGTGGACAAATGAATAAGAGCGCTTGATGTTAAACTTCCGGTGTGCTAATACCGAGGTAGCGGGTCATTCTCAGCGACGGTCGGTTGAAATAAGATCTTGACTTTTCCTCCTTGACTTGGGGACGTAAATTACAAGTGCCTAAGAAGTCTGATTAGGTTCGCCTGACGGCGAGGGACACTGGTAATATGAAAGCTAATCCACAGGCAAACATCAGTCTAGTGTGGACTACGCAAGAGTTCAAAGCGAGCGAGAGAACAAAAACAAGGTTCGAGGAGGCTGGTGGAGTTATCACCCCTGAGACAATACAGCAGAGAGAAAGCGAGGGTAGGTTACAGCAAGGAGGCTGGTGGAGTTATCACCCCTGAGACAATACAGCAGAGAGAAAGCCAGGGTAGGTTACAGCAAGGAGGCTGGTGGAGTTATCACCCCTGAGACAATACAGCAGAGAGAAAGCCAGGGTAGGTTACAGCAAGGAGGCTGGTGGAGTTATCACCCCTGAGACAATACAGCAGAGAGAAATGCCAGGGTAGGTTACAGCAAGGAGGCTGGTGGAGTTATCACCCCTGAGACAATACAGCAGAGAGAAAGCCAGGGTAGGTTACAGCAAGGAGGCTGGTGGAGTTATCACCCCTGAGACAATACAGCAGAGAGAAAGCCAGGGTAGGTTACAGCAAGGAGGACTGGTGGAGTTATCACCCCTGAGACAATACAGCAGAGAGAAAGCCAGGGTAGGTTACGCAAGGAGGCTGGTGGAGTTATCACCCCTGAGACAATACAGCAGAGAGAAAGCAAGGGTAGGTTACAGCAAGGAGGCTGGTGGAGTTATCACCCCTGAGACAATAAAGCAGAGAGAAAGCCAGGGTAGGTTACAGCAAGGAGGCTGGGGGAGTTATCACCCCTGAGACAATACAGCAGAGAGAAAGCCAGGGTAGGTTACAGCAAGGAGGCTGGTGGAGTTATCACCCCTGAGACAATACAGCAGAGAGAAAGAAAGGGTATGTTACAGCAAGGAGGCTGGTGGAGTTATCACCACTGAGACAATAGAGCAGAGAGAAAGCCAGGGTAGGTTACAGCACGGAGACTGGTGGAGTTATCACCCCAGAGACAATACAGCAGAGAGAAAGCCAGGGTAGGTTACAGCAAGGAGACTGGTGGAGTTATCACCCCTGAGACAATACAGCAGAGAGAAAGCCAGGGTATGTTACAGCAAGGGGGCTGGTGGAGTTATCACCCCTGAGACAATACAGCAGAGAGAAAGCCAGGGTAGGTTACAGCAAGGAGGCTGGTGGAGTTATCACCCCTGAGACAATACAGCAGAGAGAAAGCCAGGGTAGGTTACAGCAAGGAGGCTGGTGGAGTTATCACCCCTGAGACAATACAGCAGAGAGAAAGCCAGGGTATGTTACAGCAAGAAGGCTGGTGGAGTTATCACCACTGAGACAATAGAGCAGAGAGAAAGCCAGGGTAGGTTACAGCAAGGAGACTGGTGGAGTTATCACCCCAGAGACAATACAGCAGAGAGAAAGCCAGGGTAGGTTACAGCAAGGGGGCTGGTGGAGTTATCACCCCTGAGACAATACAGCAGAGAGAAAGCCAGGGTAGGTTACAGCAAGGGGGCTGGTGGATTTATCACCACTGAGACAATACAGCAGAGAGAAAGCGAGGGTAGGTTACAGCAAGGAGGCTGTTGGAGTTATCACCACTGAGACAATACAGCAGAGAGAAAGCCAGGGTAGGTTACAGCAAGGAGGCTGGTGGAGTTATCAACACTGAGACAATACAGCAGAGAGAAAGCCAGGGTAGGTTGCAGCAAGGAGGCTGGTGGAGTTATCACCCCTGAGACAATACAGTAGAGAGAAAGCCATGGTAAGTTACAGCAAGGGGGCTGGTGGAGTTATCACCCCTGAGACAATACAGCTGATAGAAAGCCAGGGTAGGTACAGCAAGGGGGCTGGTGGAGTTATCACCCCTGAGACAATACAGCAGAGAGAAAGCCAGGGTAGGTTACAGCAAGGGGGCTGGTGAAGTTATCACCCCTGAGACAATACAGCAGAGAGAAAGCCAGGGTAGGTTACAGCAAGGGGGCTGGTGGAGTTATCACCCCTGAGACAATACAGCAGAGAGAAAGCCAGGGTAGGTTACAGCAAGGGGGCTGGTGGAGTTATCACCCTTGAGACAACACAGCTGAGAGAAAGCCAGGGTAGGTTACGGTAAGGAGACTGGTGGAGTTATCACCCCAGAGACAATACAGCAGAGAGATAGCCAGGGTAGGTTACGGTAAATAGGCTGGTGGAGTTATCACCACTGAGACAATACAGCTGATAGAAATCCAGGGTAGGTTACGGTAAGGAGACTGGTGGAGTTATCACCACTGAGACAATACAGCTGATAGAAATCCAGGGTAGGTTAAAGTAAGGAGACTGGTTGAGTTATCACCACTGAGACAATACAGCTGATAGAAAGCCAGGGTAGGTTACAGCAAGGAGACTGGTGGAGTCATTACCACTGAGACAATACAGCAGAGAGAAAGCCAGTGTAGATTACAGCAAGGGGGCTGGTGGAGTTATCACCCCTGAGACAATACAGCAGAGAGAAAGCCAGGTAGATTACAGCAAGGGGCTGGTGGAGTTATTACCCTGAGACAATACAGCAGAGAGAAAACCAGGGTAGGTTACAGCAAGGGGGCTGGTGGAGTTATCACCCCTGAGACAATACAGCAGAGAGAAAGCCAGGGTAGGGTTTCAGCAAGAGGCTGGTGGGGTTATCCCCCTGAGACAAATACAGCTGAGAGAAAGCCAGGGTAGGTTACAGCAAGGAGACTGGTGGAGTTACACCCTGAGACAATACAGCAGAGAGAAAGCCAGTGTAGGTTGGAAAGGGGACTGGTGGAGTTATCCCCCGAGACAATACAGCAGAGAGAAAGCCAGGGTAGGTTACAGCAAGGGGGCTGGTGGAGTTATCTCCCCCGAGACAATACAGCTGAGAGAACCAGGGTAGGTTACAGCAAGGAGACTGGTGGAGTTATCACCACTGAGACAATACAGCTGAGAGAAGCCAGTGTAGGTTACGGTAAGGACTGGTGGAGTTATCACCCAGAGACAATACAGCAGAGAGAAAGCCAGGGTAGGTTTACAAGCAAGGGGCTGGTGGAGTTATCTCCCCTGAGACAATACAGCAGAGAGAAAGCCAGGGTAGGTTACAACAAGGAGACTGGTGGAGTTATCACCAATGAGACAATACAGGTGAGAGAAAGCCAGGGTAGGTTACGGCAAGGAGGTTGGTGGAGTTATCACCCCTGAGACAATACAGCAGAGAGAAAGCCAGGGTAGGTTAAGTAAGAGACTGGTTGAGTTATCACCCCTGAGACAATACAGATTGATAGAAAGCCAGGGTAGGTTACAGCAAGGAGACTGGTGAGTCATTACCACTGAGACAATACAGCAGAGAGAAAGCCAGTGTAGATTAACAGCCAGGGGGCTGGTGGAGTTATCACCCCTGAGACAATACAGCAGAGAGAAGCCAGGGTAGGGTTACAGCAAGGGGGGCTGGTGGAGTTATCACCCCTGAGACAATACAGCAGAGAGAAAGCCAAGGGTAGGTTACAGCAAGGAGACTGGTGGAGTTATCACCCCAGAGACAATACAGCAGAGAGAAAGCCAGGGTAGGTTACAGCAAGGGGGCTGGTGGAGTTATCTCCCCTGAGACAATACAGCTGAGAGAAAGCCAGGGTAGGTTACGGTAAGGAGACTGGTGGAATTATTACCCCTGAGACAATACAGCTGATAGAAATCCAGGGTAGGTTACAGTAAGGAGACTGGTTGAGTTATCACCTCTGAGACAATACAGCTGATAGAAAGCCAGGGTAGGTTACAGTAAATAAGCTGGTGGAGTTATCACCACTGAGACAATACAGCTGATAGAAAGCCAGGGTAGGTTACAGCAAGGGGGCTGGTGGAGTTATCACCCCTGAGACAATACAGCAGAGAGAAAGCCAGGGTAGGTTACAGCAAGGGGGCTGGTGGAGTTATCACCCCTGAGACGAATACAGCAGAGAGAAAGCCAGGGTAGGTTACAGCAAGGGGGCTGGTGGAGTTATCACTCCCTGAGACAATACAGAAGAGAGAAAGCCAGGGTAGGTTACAGCAAGGAGACTGGTGGAGTTATCACCCCAGAGACATACAGCAGAGAGAAAGCCAGGGTAGTTTACAGCAAGGGAGACTGGTGGAGTTATCACCACTGAGGACCAATAAGCTGAGAGAAAGCCAGGTAGGTTACGGTAAGGAGACTGGCGGAGTTATCACCCCAGAGACAATACAGCAGAAAGAAAGCCAGGGTAGGTTACAGCAAGGGGCTGGTGGAGTTATCTCTCCTGAGACAATACAGCTGAGAGAAAGCCAGGGTAGGTTACGGTAAGGAGACTGGTGGAGTTATCACCCCTGAGACAATACAGCAGAGAGAAAGCCAGGGTCGGCTACAGCAAGGGGGCTGGTGGAGTTATCACCCCTGAGATAATACAGCAGAGAGAAAGCCAGGGTAGGTTACAACAAGGGGGCTGGTGGAGTTATCACCCCTGAGACAATACAGCTGAGAGAAAGCCAGGGTAGGTTACAGCAAGGAGACTGGTGGAGTTATCACCACTGAGACAACACAGCTGAGAGAAAGCCAGGGTAGGTTACGGTAAGGAGACTGGTGGAGTTATCACCCCAGAGACAATACAGCAGAGAGAAAGCCAGGGTAGGTTACGGTAAGGAGACTGGTGGAGTCATTACCACTGAGACAATACAGCAGAGAGAAAGCCAGTGTAGATTACAGCAAGGGGGCTGGTGGAGTTATCACCCCTGAGACAATACAGCAGAGAGAAAGCCAGGGTAGGTTACAGCAAGGGGGCTGGTGGAGTTATCACCCCTGAGACAATACAGCAGAGAGAAAGCCAGGGTAGGTTACAGCAAGGGGGCTGGTGGAGTTATCACTCCTGAGACAATACAGCAGAGAGAAAGCCAGGGTAGGTTACAGCAAGGAGTCTGGTGGAGTTATCACCCCAGAGACAATACAGCAGAGAGAAAGCCAGGGTAGGTTACAGCAAGGGGGCTGGTGGAGTTATCTCCCCTGAGACAATACAGCTGAGAGAAAGCCAGGGTAGGTTACGGTAAGGAGACTGGTGGAGTTATCACCACTGAGACAATACAGCTGATAGAAATCCAGGGTAGGTTACAGTAAGGAGACTGGTTGAGTTATCACCCCTGAGACAATACAGCTGATAGAAAGCCAGGGTAGGTTACAGCAAGGAGACTGATGGAGTTATTACCACTGAGACAATACAGCAGAGAGAAAGCCAGTGTAGATTACAGCAAGGGGGCTGGTGGAGTTATCACCCCTGAGACAATACAGCAGAGAGAAAGCCAGGGTAGGTTACAGCAAGGGGGCTGGTGGAGTTATCACCCCTGAGACAATACAGCAGAGAGAAAGCCAGGGTAGGTTACAGCAAGAGGGCTGGTAGAGTTATCTCCCCTGAGACAATACAGCTGAGAGAAAGCCAGGGTAGGTTACAGCAAGGAGACTGGTGGAGTTATCACCACTGAGACAATACAGCAGAGAGAAAGCCAGGGTTGGCTACAGCAAGGGGGCTGGTGGAGTTATCACCCCTGAGACAATACAGCAGAGAGAAAGCCAGGGTAGGTTACAGCAAGGGGGCTTGTGGAGTTATCTCCCCTGAGACAATACAGCTGAGAGAAAGCCAGGGTAGGTTACAGCAAGGAGACTGGTTGAGTTATCACCACTGAGACAACACAGCTGAGAGAAAGCCAGGGTAGGTTACGGTAAGGAGACTGGTGGAGTTATCACCCCAGAGACAATACAGCAGAGAGATAGCCAGGGTAGGTTACGGTAAGGAGACTGGTGGAGTTATCACCACTGAGACAATACAGCTGATATAAATCCAGGGTAGGTTACGGTAAGGAGGCTGGTGGAGTTATCACCACTGAGACAATACCGCTGATAGAAATCCAGGGTAGGTTAAAGTAAGGAGACTGGTTGAGTTATCACCCCTGAGACAATACAGCTGATAGAAAGCCAGGGTAGGTTACAGCAAGGAGACTGGTAGAGTCATTACCACTGAGACAATACAGCAGAGAGAAAGCCAGTGTAGATTACAGCAAGGGGGCTGGTGGAGTTATCACCCCTGAGACAATACAGCAGAGAGAAAGCCAGGGTAGGTTACAGCAAGGGGGCTGGTGGAGTTATCACCCCTGAGACAATACAGGAGAGAGAAAGCCAGGGTAGGTTACAGCAAGGGGGCTGGTGGAGTTATCACTCCTGAGACAATACAGCAGAGAGAAAGCCAGGGTAGGTTACAGCAAGGAGTCTGGTGGAGATATCACCCCAGAGACAATACTGCAGAGAGAAAGCCAGGGTAGGTTACAGCAAGGGGGCTGGTGGAGTTATCTCCCCTGAGACAATACAGCTGAGAGAAAGCCAGGGTAGGTTACGGTAAGGAGACTGGTGGAGTTATCACCACTGAGACAATACAGCTGATAGAAATCCAGGGTAGGTTACAGTAAGGAGACTGGTTGAGTTATCACCCCTGAGACAATACAGCAGAGAGAAAGCCAGGGTAGGTTACAGCAAGAAGACTGGTGGAGTTATCACCACTGAGACAATACAGCTGAGAGAAAGCCAGGGTAGGTTACGGCAAGGAGGTTGGTGGAGTTATCACCCCTGAGACAATACAGCAGAGAGAAAGCCAGGGTAGGTTACGGCAAGGAGGTTGGTGGAGTTATCCCCCCTGAGACAATACAGCAGAGAGAAAGCCAGGGTAGGTTACAGCAAGGAGGCTGGTTGAGTTTTCACCCCTGAGACAATACAGCAGAGAGAAAGCCAGGGTAGGTTACAGCAAGGAGACTGGTGGAGTTATCACCCCTGAGACAATACAGCTGATAGAAAGCAAGGGTAGGTTACAGCAAGGGGGCTGGTGGAGTTATCACCCCTGAGACAATACAGCAGAGAGAAAGCCAGGGTAGGTTACAGCAAGGGGGCTGGTGGAGTTATCACCCCTGAGACAATACAGCAGAGAGAAAGCCAGGGTAGGTTACAGCAAGGGGGCTGGTGGAGTTATCACCCCTGAGACAATACAGCAGAGAGAAAGCCAGGGTAGGTTACAGCAAGGAGACTGGTGGAGTTATCACCCCAGAGACAATACAGCAGAGAGAAAGCCAGGGTAGGTTACAGCAAGGGGGCTGGTGGAGATATCTCCCCTGAGACAATACAGCTGAGAGAAAGCCAGGGTAGGTTACGGTAAGGAGACTGGTGGAGTTATCACCCCTGAGACAATACAGCTGATAGAAATCCAGGGTAGGTTACAGTAAGGAGACCGGTTGAGTTATCACCTCTGAGACAATACAGCTGATAGAAAGCCAGGGTAGGTTACAATAAGGAAGCTGGTGGAGTTATCACCACTGAGACAATACAGCTGATAGAAAGCCAGGGTAGGATACAGCAAGGGGGCTGGTGGAGTTATCACCCCTGAGACAATAGAGCAGAGAGAAAGCCAGGGTAGGTTACAGCAAGGGGGCTGGTGGAGTTATCACCACTGAGACAATACAGCAGAGAGAAAGCCAGGGTAGGTTACAGCAAGGAGGCTGTTGGAGTTATCACCACTGAGACAATACAGCAGAGAGAAAGCCAGGGTAGGTTACAGCAAGGAGGCTGGTGGAGTTATCACCCCTGAGACAATACAGCAGAGAGAAAGCCAGGGTAGGTTACAGCAAGGGGGCTGGTGGAGTTATCACCACTGAGACAATACAGCAGAGAGAAAGCCAGGGTAGGTTACAGCAAGGAGGCTGTTGGAGTTATCACCACTGAGACAATACAGCAGAGAGAAAGCCAGGGTTGGTTACAGCAAGGAGGCTGATGGAGTTATCAACACTGAGACAATACAGCAGAGAGAAAGCCAGGGTAGGTTACAGCAAATAGGCTGGTGGAGTTATCACCCCTGAGACAATACAGCAGAGAGAAAGCCAGGGTAGGTTACAGCAAGGGGACTGGTGGAGTTATCTAACCTGAGACAATACAGCTGAGAGAAAGCCAGGGTAGGTTACGGTAAGGAGACTGGTGGAGTTATCACCACTGAGACAATACAGCTGATAGAAATCCAGGGTAGGTTACAGTAAGGAGACTGGTTGAGTTATCACCCCTGAGACAATACAGCTGATAGAAAGCCAGGGTAGGTTACAGCAAGGAGACTGATCGAGTTATCACCCCAGAGACAATACAGCAGAGAGAAAGCAAGGGTAGGTTACAGCAAGGGGGCTGGTGGAGTTATCTCCCCTGAGACAATACAGCAGAGAGAAAGCCAGGGTAGGTTACGGCAAGGAGGTTGGTGGAGTTATCACCCCTGAGACAATACAGCAGAGAGAAAGCCAGGGTAGGTTACGGCAAGGAGGTTGGTGGAGTTATCACCCCTGAGACAATACAGCAGAGAGAAAGCCAGGGTAGGTTACAGCAAGGAGGCTGGTTGAGTTTTCACCCCTGAGACAATACAGCAGAGAGAAAGCCAGGGTAGGTTATAGCAATGAGACTGGTGGAGTTATCACCCCTGAGACAATACAGCTGATAGAAAGCAAGGGTAGGTTACAGCAAGGGGGCTGGTGGAGTTATCACCCATGAGACAATACAGCAGAGAGAAAGCCAGGGTAGGTTACAGCATAGGGGCTGGTGGAGTTATCACCCCTGAGACAATACAGCAGAGAGAAAGCCAGGGTAGGTTACAGCAAGGGGGCTGGTGGAGTTATCACCCCTGAGACAATACAGCAGAGAGAAAGCCAGGGTAGGTTACAGCAAGGAGACTGGTGGAGTTATCACCCCAGAGACAATACAGCAGAGAGAAAGCCAGGGTAGGTTACAGCAAGGGGGCTGGTGGAGATATCTCCCCTGAGACAATACAGCTGAGAGAAAGCCAGGGTAGGTTACAGCAAGGAGACTGGTGGAGTTATCACCACTGAGACAATACAGCTGAGAGAAAGCCAGGGTAGGTTACGGTAAGGAGACTGGTGGAGTTATCACCCCAGAGACAATACAGCAGAGAGAAAGCCAGGGTAGGTTACAGCAAGGGAGCTTGTGGAGTTATCTCCCCTGAGACAATACAGCTGGGAGAAAGCCAGGGTAGGTTACAGCAAGGAGACTGGTGGAGTTATCACTACTGAGACAACACAGCTGAGAGAAAGCCAGGGTAGGTTACGGTAAGGAGACTGGTGGAGTTATCACCCCAGAGACAATACAGCAGAGAGATAGCCAGGGTAGGTTACGGTAAGGAGACTGGTGGAGTTATCACCACTGAGACAATACAGCTGATAGAAATCCAGGGTAGGTTACGGTAAGGAGACTGGTGGAGTTATCACCCCTGAGACAATACAGCTGATAGAAATCCAGGGTAGGTTACAGTAAGGAGACTGGTTTAGTTATCACCTCTGAGACAATACAGCTGATAGAAAGCCAGGGTAGGTTACAGTAAATAAGCTGGTGGAGTTATCACCACTGAGACAATACAGCTGATAGAAAGCCAGGGTAGGTTACAGCAAGGGGACTGGTGGAGTTATCACCCCTGAGACAATACAGCAGAGAGAAAGCCAGGGTAGGTTACAGCAAGGGGGCTGGTGGAGTTATCACCCCTGAGACAATACAGCAGAGAGAAAGCCAGTGTAGGTTACAGCAAGGTGGCTGGTGGAGTTATCACCCCTGAAACAATACAGCAGAGAGAAAGCCAGGGTAGGTTACAGCAAGGAGACTGGTGGAGTTATCACCCCAGAGACAATACAGCAGAGATAAAGCCAGGGTAGGTTACAGCAAGGAGACTGGTGGAGTTATCACCACTGAGACAATACAGCTGAGAGAAAGCCAGGGTAGGTTACGGTAAGGAGACTGGTGGAGTTATCACCCCAGAGACAATACAGCAGAGAGAAAGCCAGGGTAGGTTACAGCAAGGGGGCTTGTGGAGTTATCTCCCCTGAGACAATACAGCTGGGAGAAAGCCAGGGTAGGTTACAGCAAGGAGACTGGTGGAGTTATCACTACTGAGACAACACAGCTGAGAGAAAGCCAGGGTAGGTTACGGTAAGGAGACTGGTGGAGTTATCACCCCAGAGACAATACAGCAGAGAGATAGCCAGGGTAGGTTACGGTAAGGAGACTGGTGGAGTTATCACCACTGAGACAATACAGCTGATAGAAATCCAGGGTAGGTTACGGTAAGGAGACTGGTGGAGTTATCACCCCTGAGACAATACAGCTGATAGAAATCCAGGGTAGGTTACAGTAAGGAGACTGGTTGAGTTATCACCTCTGAGACAATACAGCTGATAGAAAGCCAGGGTAGGTTACAGTAAATAAGCTGGTGGAGTTATCACCACTGAGACAATACAGCTGATAGAAAGCCAGGGTAGGTTACAGCAAGGGGACTGGTGGAGTTATCACCCCTGAGACAATACAGCAGAGAGAAAGCCAGGGTAGGTTACAGCAAGGAGGCTGGTTGAGATTTCACCCCTGAGACAATACAGCAGAGAGAAAGCCAGGGTAGGTTATAGCAAGGAGACTGGTGGAGTTATCACCCCTGAGACAATACAGCTGATAGAAAGCAAGGGTAGGTTACAGCAAGGGGGCTGGTGGAGTTATCACCCATGAGACAATACAGCAGAGAGAAAGCCAGGGTAGGTTACAGCATAGGGGCTGGTGGAGTTATCACCCCTGAGACAATACAGCAGAGAGAAAGCCAGGGTAGGTTACAGCAAGGGGGCTGGTGGAGTTATCACCCCTGAGACAATACAGCAGAGAGAAAGCCAGGGTAGGTTACAGCAAGGAGACTGGTGGAGTTATCACCCCAGAGACAATACAGCAGAGAGAAAGCCAGGGTAGGTTACAGCAAGGTGGCTGGTGGAGATATCTCCCCTGAGACAATACAGCTGAGAGAAAGCCAGGGTAGGTTACGGTAAGGAGATTGGTGGAGTTATCACCCCTGAGAAAATACAGCTGATAGAAATCCAGGGTAGGTTACAGTAAGGAGACCGGTTGAGTTATCACCTCTGAGACAATACAGCTGATAGAAAGCCAGGGTAGGTTACAGTAATGAAGCTGGTGGAGTTATCACCACTGAGACAATACAGCTGATAGAAAGCCAGGGTAGGTTACAGCAAGGGGGCCTGGTGGAGTTATCACCCCTGAGACAATACAGCAGAGAGAAAGCCAGGGTAGGTTACAGCAAGGGGGCTGGTGGAGTTATCACCACTGAGACAATACAGCAGAGAGAAAGCCAGGGTAGGTTACAGCAAGGAGGCTGTTGGAGCTATCACCACTGAGACAATACAACAGAGAGAAAGCCAGGGTAGGTTACAGCAAGGAGGCTGGTGGAGTTATCACCCCTGAGACAATACAGCAGAGAGAAAGCCAGGGTAGGTTACAGCAAGGGGGCTGGTGGAGTTATCACCACTGAGACAATACAGCAGAGAGAAAGCCAGGGTAGGTTACAGCAAGGAGGCTGTTGGAGTTATCACCACTGAGACAATACAGCAGAGAGAAAGCCAGGGTAGGTTACAGCAAGGGGGCTGGTGGAGTTATCACCCCTGAGACAATACAGCAGAGAGAAAGCCAGGGTAGGTTACAGCAAGGGGGCTGGTGGAGTTATCACCCCTGAGACAATACAGCAGAGAGAAAGCCAGAGTAGGTTACAGCAAGGGGGCTGGTGGAGTTATCACCCCTGAGACAATACAGCAGAGAGAAAGCCAGGGTAGGTTACAGCAAGGGGACTGGTGGAGTTATCACCCCAGAGACAATACAGCAGAGAGAAAGCCAGGGTAGGTTACAGCAAGGGGGCTGGTGGAGTTATCTCCCCTGAGACAATACAGCTGAGAGAAAGCCAGGGTAGGTTACGGTAAGGAGACTGGTTGAGTTATCACCCCTGAGACAATACAGCTGATAGAAATCCAGGGTAGGTTACAGTAAGGAGACTGGTTGAGTTATCACCTCTGAGACAATACAGCTGATAGAAAGCCAGGGTAGGTTACAGTAAATAAGCTGGTGGAGTTATCACCACTGAACTGAGACAATACAGCTGATAGAAAGCCAGGGTAGGTTACAGCAAGGGGGCTGGTGGAATTATCACCCCTGAGACAATACAGCAGAGAGAAAGCCAGGGTAGGTTACAGCAAGGGGGCTGGTGGAGTTATCACCCCTGAGACAATACAGCAGAGAGAAAGCCAGTGTAGGTTACAGCAAGGTGGCTGGTGGAGTTATCACCCCTGAAACAATACAGCAGAGAGAAAGCCAGGGTAGGTTACAGCAAGGAGACTGGTGGAGTTATCACCCCAGAGACAATACAGCAGAGATAAAGCCAGGGTAGGTTACAGCAAGGAGACTGGTGGAGTTATCACCACTGAGACAATACAGCTGAGAGAAAGCCAGGGTAGGTTACGGTAAGGAGACTGGTGGAGTTATCACCCCAGAGACAATACAGCAGAGAGAAAGCCAGGGTAGGTTACAGCAAGGGGCTGGTGGAGTTATCTCCCCTGAGACAATACAGCTGGGAGAAAGCCAGGGTAGGTTACAGTAAGGAGACTGGTGGAGTTATCACCCCTGAGACAATACAGCAGAGAGAAAGCCAGGGTTGGTTACAGCAAGGGGGCTGGTGGAGTTATCACCCTGAGACAATACAGCAGAGAGAAAGCCAGGGTAGGTTACAGCAAGGGGGCTGGTGGAGTTATCACCCCTGAGACAATACAGCTGATAGAAATCCAGGGTAGGTTACGGTAAGGAGACTGGTGGAGTTATCACCTCTGAGACAATACAGCTGATAGAAATCCAGGGTAGGTTAAAGTAAGGAGACTGGTTGAGTTATCACCCCTGAGACAATACAGCTGATAGAAAGCCAGGGTAGGTTACAGCAAGGAGACTGGTGGAGTCATTACCACTGAGACAATACAGCAGAGAGAAAGCCAGTGTAGATTACAGCAAGGGGGCTGGTGGAGTTATCACCCCTGAGACAATACAGCAGAGAGAAACCAGGGTAGGTTACAGCAAGGGGCTGGTGGAGTTATCACTCCTGAGACAATACAGCAGAGAGAAATCCAGGGTAGGTTACAGCAAGGAGTCTGGTGGAGTTATCACCCCAGAGACAATACAGCAGAGAGAAAGCCAGGGTAGGTTACAGAAAGGGGGCTGGTGGAGTTATCTCCCCTGAGACAATACAGCTGAGAGAAAGCCAGGGTAGGTTACATTAAGGAGACTGGTGGAGTTATCACCACTGAGACAATACAGCTGATAGAAATCCAGGGTAGGCTACAGTAAGGAGACTGTTTGAGTTATCACCCCTGAGACAATACAGCTGATAGAAAGCCAGGGTAGGTTACAGCAAGGAGACTGATGGAGTTATTACCACTGAGACAATACAGCAGAGAGAAAGCCAGTGTAGATTACAGCAAGGGGGCTGGTGGAGTTATCACCCCTGAGACAATACAGCAGAGAGAAAGCCAGGGTAGGTTACAGCAAGGGGGCTGGTGGAGTTATCACCCCTGAGACAATACAGCAGAGAGAAAGCCAGGGTAGGTTACAGCAAGAGGGCTGGTGGAGTTATCTCCCCTGAGACAATACAGCAGAGAGAAAGCCAGGGTAGGTTACAGCAAGGAGACTGGTGGAGTTATCACCACTGAGACAATACAGCTGAGAGAAAGCCAGTGTAGGTTACGGTAAGGAGACTGGTGGAGTTATCACCCCAGAGACAATACAGCAGAGAGAAAGCCAGGGTAGGTTACAGCAAGGGGGCTTGTGGAGTTATCTCCCCTGAGACAATACAGCTGGGAGAAAGCCAGGGTAGGTTACAGTAAGGAGACTGGTGGAGTTATCACCCCTGAGACAATACAGCAGAGAGAAAGCCAGGGTTGGTTACAGCAAGGGGGCTGGTGGAGTTATCACCCCTGAGACAATACAGCAGAGAGAAAGCCAGGGTAGGTTACAGCAAGGGGGCTGGTGGAGTTATCACCCCTGAGACAATACAGCTGATAGAAATCCAGGGTAGGTTACGGTAAGGAGACTGGTGGAGTTATCACCACTGAGACAATACAGCTGATAGAAATCCAGGGTAGGTTAAAGTAAGGAGACTGGTTGAGTTATCACCCCTGAGACAATACAGCTGATAGAAAGCCAGGGTAGGTTACAGCAAGGAGACTGGTGGAGTCATTACCACTGAGACAATACAGCAGAGAGAAAGCCAGTGTAGATTACAGCAAGGGGGCTGGTGGAGTTATCACCCCTGAGACAATACAGCAGAGAGAAACCAGGGTAGGTTACAGCAAGGGGGCTGGTGGAGTTATCACTCCTGAGACAATACAGCAGAGAGAAATCCAGGGTAGGTTACAGCAAGGAGTCTGGTGGAGTTATCACCCCAGAGACAATACAGCAGAGAGAAAGCCAGGGTAGGTTACAGAAAGGGGGCTGGTGGAGTTATCTCCCCTGAGACAATACAGCTGAGAGAAAGCCAGGGTAGGTTACATTAAGGAGACTGGTGGAGTTATCACCACTGAGACAATACAGCTGATAGAAATCCAGGGTAGGCTACAGTAAGGAGACTGTTTGAGTTATCACCCCTGAGACAATACAGCTGATAGAAAGCCAGGGTAGGTTACAGCAAGGAGACTGATGGAGTTATTACCACTGAGACAATACAGCAGAGAGAAAGCCAGTGTAGATTACAGCAAGGGGGCTGGTGGAGTTATCACCCCTGAGACAATACAGCAGAGAGAAAGCCAGGGTAGGTTACAGCAAGGGGGCTGGTGGAGTTATCACCCCTGAGACAATACAGCAGAGAGAAAGCCAGGGTAGGTTACAGCAAGAGGGCTGGTGGAGTTATCTCCCCTGAGACAATACAGCAGAGAGAAAGCCAGGGTAGGTTACAGCAAGGAGACTGGTGGAGTTATCACCACTGAGACAATACAGCTGAGAGAAAGCCAGTGTAGGTTACGGTAAGGAGACTGGTGGAGTTATCACCCCAGAGACAATACAGCAGAGAGAAAGCCAGGGTAGGTTACAGCAAGGGGGCTGGTGGAGTTATCTCCCCTGAGACAATACAGCAGAGAGAAAGCCAGGGTAGGTTACAGCAAGGAGACTGGTGGAGTTATCACCACTGAGACAATACAGCTGAGAGAAAACCAGGGTAGGTTACGGCAAGGAGGTTGGTGGAGTTATCACCCCTGAGACAATACAGCAGAGAGAAAGCCAGGGTAGGTTACGGCAAGGAGGTTGGTGGAGTTATCACCCCTGAGACAATACAGCAGAGAGAAAGCCAGGGTATGTTACAGCAAGGAGGCTGGTTGAGTTATCACCCCTGAGACAATACAGCAGAGAGAAAGCCAGGGTAGGTTACAGCAAGGGGGCTGGTGGAGTTATCATCCTTGTGACAATACAGCAAAGAGAATGTTAGGGTGGAGTTACAGTAATGTTCCATCAGATGTGTCAACTAGAAAGGGTTGATGGCCTCTCAAGTGCATTCTTTCTTTCTAACTCCTTTTCTGTGATACTAACAGCTGATCTAGCCACATTGTTATAACCATAGCCGTGGTATTCAACCACACCCGTGTCCAGTCTTCAGCAAGGAAACAAATGAGTACCCATATATATATGATACGTTACACTTTCATTACGTATTTATAATGCCCATGTTAAACATTGCCTCAGTGAGTCATGTATTATTGATTATTTTTCATGCGTTTTAATGCTTACTGTTTATTTGATGTCTAAAATTAGCTTTATAAGTGATGTTTAATGAAATAATGTATGAGAGGGAAAAGAGAAGACGTGCAGAATATCAGACGGGCCTGCGTGCCCAATTCTTAACCCATTGAAAATAAAGTTCGTCCTTACAACACACACACACACACACACACACACACACACACACACACACACACACACACACACACACACACACACACACACACACACACACACATGTAGAGTGTTTCATGTAGTTGTATCGATGTCTGTTTGTTGTATGTGCTGAAGAAGACTTTGGCCGCAACGTCCAAGTTGTTACTTGTGTGTTCTAAAAAGCTTACCATCAACTTCTCGTGGTTTGGTGATGTATTCTTGTTGTCTGTGGTACCCCACACCTGTACCCTTCACCTGTACCCCACACACCTGTACCCCACACACCTGTACCGCAAACCTGTACCCCACACCTGTAACCCACACCTGAACCCCACGCATGTATCCCACACCTGTACCCCACACACCTGTATCCCACTCACCTGTACCCCCCACCTGTGCTGCATAAGCGTGTACCACACACCTGTACCACATACCTTACGACACACATGTACCCCACACCTGTACCCCACACACATGTACCCCACGCCTGTACGACACACCTGTACCCCACAAACATGTACCACACATCTGTACCCCACACCTGTACAACACACCCGTACCCCACACATGTACTCCACACCTGTACCTCACACCTGTACCTCACATCTGTACCCCACACCTGTACTTAACACTTGTACCACACACCTGTACCTCACACCTGTACCTCACATCTGTACCACACACCTGTACAACACACCTGTACCACACACCTGTACCTCAAACCTGTACCTCACATCTGTACCACACACCTGTACAACACACCTGTACCACACACATGTACTCCATACCTGTACCCCACACCTGTACCATACACCTTACCTCACACCTGTACCACATACCTGGATCTCACACATGTACCCGAAACATGTACAACACACATGTACCACATACCTGTACCCCACACCTGTACCACACATATGTACCCCACACTTGTACCCTACACACCTTTACCCCACACCTGTACTTAACACCTGTACCACACACCTGTACCACACACCTTTACTCCATACCTGTACCACACACTTGTACCACACACCTGTACCTCACAAATTGTACCACACACCTGTACCTCACACCTGTACCCCACACATGTTCCCCACACACCTGTACCACACACCTGTACCCCACACACCTGTACCACACACCTGTACCACACATCTGTACCCCAATAACCTTTACCTCACACCTGTACCCGACACTTGTACCCCACAAACCTATACCCAACACATGTACCACACACACCTGTACCAAACACCGGTACCACACACACCTGTACCACACACATGTACATCACACCTGTACCTCACAAAGCTGTACCGCACAAACCTTAACCCCACACCTGGACCCCAATAACCTTTACCGCACACCTGTACCCCACACCTGTACCACACACCTGTACCACATACACACCTGTATCATACACACTTGTACCACACAAACCTGTACCACACACACCTTACCACACACACACCTATACCACACACACCTTTACCCCACACCTGTACCCCACACACCTTACCACACACCTGTACTCCATACCTGTACCTCACACCTGTACCACACAGCTTATCTCACACCTGTAACCCACACCTGTACCACACACATGTACCCCACACCTGTACCCCACACAATTTTACCCCACACCTGTACCACACACCTGTACTCCATACTAGTACCCCACACCTGTACCACACACCTTACCTCACACCTGTACTCCAAACATCTGTATCACATACCTGTACCACACACATGTACTCCACACCTGTACCTCACACCTGTACCTCACACCTGTACCCCACAAATGTATCTCACACCTGTACCCGAAACATGTACCACACACCTGTACTACATACCTGTACCTCACACTTGTACCCCACATATGTACCCCACACTTGTACCCCACACAGCATTATCCCACATTTGTACCCCACACCTATACCGCAAACCTGTACCACACATTTGTACTCCACATACCTGTACCACGTAGCTGTACCCTACATATCTACCCCACACCTGTACCTCCCAGCTCTACTTCACACCTGTACCTCACACCTGTACGAAACATATCTGTACCACATACATGTACCCTACACATCTACTCCACACATGTACCTCACACCTGTACCCCACGTACTTGTACCCCAAACATGTACTACACACCTGTACCACACACCTGTACACACACCTGTACCCCCACACCTGTACCACACACCTGTACGCCACACACATGTACCACACACCTGTACCCCACACACCTATACCCAACACCTGTACCTCACACCTGTACCACACACACCTGTACCAAACACGTGTGCCACACACAGCTGTACCAAACACATATACATCACACCTGTACCTCACACACCTGTACCGCACAAACCTTTACCCCCACCTGTAACTCACACCTGTACCACACACATGTACCACACACACCTGTACCACACACACCTGAACCACACATACCTGTACCAAACACCTGTACCACACACACCTATACCACACACCTGTACCATACACATTTGTACCACATACACCTGTACCACCCACACCTGTACCACAAACCTGTACCATACACACTTGTACCACTCATACTTGTACCATACACACCTTACCACACACACCTGTACCACACACCTGTACCACACACCCCTGTAACACACACCTGTACCCCACACCTGTACCTCACACCTGTATCCCACACACATGTACACCAAAAAGGTACCACACACCTGTACCACATACCTGTACCCCACACCTGTACTACACACATGTACCCCACACCTGTACCCCACACACCTTTACCCCACACCTGTACCCCATACACCTGTACTACACATCTGTACCACACACCTGTACTCCATACCTGTACCCCACACCTGTACCTCACACCTGTACAGCGCACCTGTACCTCACACCTGTACCACACACCTGTACCACACACACGTGTACCACACACCAGTACCACGCACCTATATCCCACACGTGGACCCCACACCTGAACCACACACCTATACCACGCACCTGTACCCCACAACTGTACCACACACCTGTATCACTCACCTGTACCCCACACCTGTACCGCACACCTGTACCACACACTTATACCACACACATGTACCACTCACCTATATCGCATACCTGTACCCCACACTTGTACCACACACCTGTTCCCCACACCTGTACCCCACACCTGTACAACACACCTGTACCCTACACCTGTACCCCACCCACCAATCCCCGGTCAACACAAGAAGAACATGCTGTCCGAGATCCGTGTCAGAGATCCATGTCGGACGGTTAAAGATGTCACAAGTCGACACAGATGCAAATGTCAAGGTCTGCGCCAATAAATATCCATATCTACCAGGTATTTGAAACGTTGTGGACGATCGATTTGGTTCACGCGCTCAACTTGTACTCACCCCGACTTTTTAAATATATGCTCTTAGCGGTTGTCTTATAGCTGTAATCACAGGCTGCCATTGGGTATTCCCTCATCGCTGTCTACCGCTATGCCTTTAACATGTTTCTGCTGATTACCATTATCATCATCATGGCCAACATTATAATTACATTCATCCTCATCATCATAATCACCGCCAAATCATCATCATCATCATCATCATCATCATCATCATCATCATCATCATCATCATCATCATCATCATCATCATCATCATCATCATCATCATCATCATCATCATCGTCGTCGTCGTCGTCGTCGTCGTCGTCGTCCTCAACATCATCATCACCATCAATGTCATCATCAACAGCATGATCATTATCATTATCAACATCATCACAACATTATCATCATCACATCATCATTACATCATCATCGTCACATCATCATCATCATCACTTCATCATAATCGTTACTACCATTAATATCATCTACATAATCATCAGAAGTATCATAATCATCAGAAGTATCATTATCATCAGGACATTATCATCAGCAATATCACGATCATTATTATCATCATCAACATCATTATCATCAGTAACATTATTGCAGGTGGGCTTTACCTGGTAATCTAATTACATTTAAAAAAAAAGAATTCCCCTGAATGAGGGAGGACTCGAGTATATGACGACGGGGCAGGGGGTGATGACCTACCAATTCTCGAGGTCTGATACCCACTACATCACCCACACAACGTTCTGATACCCACTACATCACCCACACAACGGTATGATACCCACTACATCACCCACACAACGGTCTGATACCCACTACATCACCCACACAACGGTCTGATACCCACTACATCACCCACACAACGGTCTGATACCCACTACATCACCCACACAACGGTCTGATACCCACTACATCACCCACACAACGGTCTGATACCCACTACATCACCCACACAACGTTCTGATACCCAGCACATCACCCACACAACGGTCTGATACCCAATACATCACTCACACAACGTTCTGATACCCAGCACATCACCCACACAACGGTCTGATACCCACTACATCACCCACACAACGGTCTGATACCCACTACATCACCCACACAACGGTCTGATACCCACTACATCACCCACACAACGGTCTGATACCCACTACATCACCCACACAACGGTCTGATACCCACTACATCACCCACACAACGGTCTGATACCCACTACATCACCCACACAACGGTCTGATACCCACTACATCACCCACACAACGGTCTGATACCCACTACATCACCCACACAACGGTCTGATACCCAGCACATCACTCACACAACGGTCTGATACGAACTACATCACCCACACAACGGTCTGTGTCATGGAATGCCGCCTTAACATCCCAGAATATTTTTCTCGGTCTCCAAATTTGAGAGGCCAAATTGAGAAAGAATGAATTAATCACGCTACTCCACGGCTATCTAGTCGTGAGGTAAGATTATTCACAAAAAGCCTCTAGCCATGATGTAAGCTTGCAGAGGGCACGTAAAATGGACAGTGTAATTAAAACCGACCAGGCATGACATCTGTTAGAGACTAGAGGTGCAAGGTGTGAAATCACTGATAAGACTCAGACTGGCAGACTCAGGGAGGTGTGAACCAGGTCTCATAAGGCAATTAACACTGGGCCTGTGGGCTTTGTACCAGACAGAGGGGAGTCTGCACTGTAGGAATGTGTGAAACATTTTATTAGGGCAAGACTGGAGGAATGAGAGTGATAGCAAGTTTTGCAGTTAGGATTGCAATTAACGTCAGGGGGAGATAAGAAGAATTTATGAATGGAATTCCGGGGAGATAAGTGTCTACTGCTAGGCTAGGTATAAAAACCCCTGCTAGACTTTTTCCCTTTAGATTAAGTCCGACTTCAGAACAGGTAGGCAGCCAGCTCAATGTCTGTAGTCATATGCATGATTATTATGTTGGCTTCTAGGAAGGATTTCTTAGTAACTATGCAACAGTCTTTTAGACATATGAACTTTCAGTCTATATCTGATCTAGGTTATTTCAAGAACTATCTTTGGCGTAGGTTACTTGAGTGTTCTTTCTAAGTTCTGTGTTCAATATCATTGTGCTTCATGTATTACTCTTCTGAGAAGTAGAAACTTGTGAAAGGCATATCCTTGTCTAAGTATACTTTTAGGTGTCTTGGTAGATGCTTGTCATTTCTTTGTACACTATCATAGTTGCCTGTTGGTGTGTGAATTTGTTGTACAGAATATAGTCAACTGACTATTTATTTAACTCTTACAACAGCAGTAACTAAGTGGTGATTAAACCGGGCAGCTCAGCAAATATGGCTGGTCTGTGTGGTCACTTCAATTAGACGTTGTATATCTCATTTTGTAGCTATACAATATTAGTACTCATTAATAATGCCTGATGCTATTATGTTGAGTATCATTATATGTCCATCTTGAAGTAATATAATGTTTATGGATATGTTGGATGTATGTATGTGTAATTTCATATGAATATACGATGCTAGGAATATGCTTCGTACATATTCTTTTTGTGTATATACGTCTCATTTCGTATACCTACAAACTAACTAGTGCATTATGCTATTATGTACAGTCTGCCAAAGGCTGCACTGGCCTTGGAGATTCTTGCATTCACTTCATCATCGATTGTGGCAGCTTGTGACACGGCGCTGCCAAGATAGGTGAATTTGTCCACAACACTTACTCTATGATCATTCACTTTGATATTCGGCACAGTGTGATTATTCCCTGGAGCTGGCTGGTACATAACTACAGTCTTCTCCAAGTTGATATTGAGCCCAAAGTTGGCACAGGCATGTGAGAAAGCTGAAACATTATGTTGCATGTCCGTCTCTGAGTTGGCGTATAGAGCGCAATCATCAGCAAACAGGAGCTCTCTGACGGTGCCGCTGTTAATTTTGGTTTTAGCTTTCAGCCTTCTGAGATTGAATAACTTTCCATCCATACGGTAGTTGATGTCTATTCCAATGTTGTCGTTCTCGAAGGCATTCATCAACATGGCTGAAAAAATGAGGCTGAACAGTGTTGGTGCCAGGACACATCCTTGCTTCACTCCATTGGTGACAGGAAAGGGTTCAGACAGTTCACCATTTTCCTGTACTCTTGTCTGCATGCCGTCATGAAATAGCCGCACTATTTGGACAAACTTTCGTGGACAGCCATATTTTGCCATGATCTTCCACAGTCCTTCTCTGCTGACTGTATCAAAAGCCTTGGTAAGGTCAATGAAAGTGGAGAACATTTCGCAGTTCTGTTCCTGACATTTCTCTTGCAGCTGCCTTGCAGCGAAAATCATGTCAACAGTTCCACGTTCTTTTCTGAAGCCACATTGACTCTCAGGAAGAAGACCTTGATCGAGATGGGCTGTGAGGCGATTGAGAAGAATTCTGGCGAGTATCTTCCCTGCAATTGAAAGCAAGGAGATGCCTCGGTGGTTGTCACAGGATTGGCGGTTTCCTTTACGTTTGTAAAGGTGGACTATTGACGCGTCCTTAAAATCTTGTGGCATGGTCTCGTTCATCCATATGTTTGTGAAGACTTGGTGAAGCTGCTCTGTTAGGACCGGCCCACCTGCCTTGTATATCTCTGCTGGGATGGAGTCAGGACCAGGTGCCTTGCCGCTGGAGAGTTGCTGGATGGCTTTGTTTATTTCCACTATGGTTGGCAGGTCATAAAGTGTCTCATTGGTGGGAACTTGAGGAAGGCAGTTGATGGTTTCGTCATCGAAGAAGGAAGTTGCGTTTAAGATTTTTCTGAAATGCTCTGCCCAGCGTTGGAGGATTTCTTTCTTATCGGTGAACAATGTTTCCCCGTCTGCACTGAGGAGGGGAACTATGCCTGGTGATGAAGGACCATAGACCGCTTTCAGTGAGTCGTAGAAGTTTTTCATATCATGTCTGTCAGCAAAGCCCTGAATTTCATCAGCTTTGCTGCTCAGCCACGAGTCCCGCATGTGCCGAAGTTTCTGCTGCACTACTCTCTGAATGTTCTTGAAAGCATCTTTTTTTGATGTTGACTTTGGGTCATTCAAATGTGCAATATGAAATATGGAAGTGTATAGAGCATATGTGTACATGGAAGTGTATAGAGCATATGTGTACATGGAAGTGTATAGAGCATATGTGTACATGGAAGTGTATAGAGCATATGTGTACATGGAAGTGTATAGAGCATATGTGTACATGGAAGTGTATAGAGCATATGTATACATGGAAGTGTATAGAGCATATGTGTACATGGAAGTGTATAGAGCATATGTGTACATGGAAGTGTATAGAGCATATGTGTACATGGAAGTGTATAGAGCATATGTGTACATGGAAGTGTATAGAGCATATGTGTACATGGAAGTGTATAGAGCATATGTGTACATGGAAGTGTATAGAGCATATGTGTACATGGAAGTGTATAGAGCATATGTGTACATGGAAGTGTATAGAGCATATGTGTACATGGAAGTGTATAGAGCATATGTGTACATGGAAGTGTATAGAGCATATGTGTACATGGAAGTGTATAGAGCATATGTGTACATGGAAGTGTATAGAGCATATGTGTACATGGAAGTGTATAGAGCATATGTGTACATGGAAGTGTATAGAGCATATGTGTACATGGAAGTGTATAGAGCATATGTGTACATGGAAGTGTATAGAGCAGTTGAGGTTCAAGAATCAAAGGTGTAGCCGCCAGTTGATTGATTGTTTGTTTGACTGATTGATTTAGGAATCGACATCACAGCATTCGGGGCATTCCCATAAGTGCTCCGTCCCCATCCTCAGCAGCCTGGGAAGAGTTCGTATACTAATAGTAGCAGTAGCAATCTGATTATAGCCGCCAGTTGCTTTCATCTAATGTTGTATGTTGTATGTAGTATGTTGTATGTTGTACGTTTATGTTGCATGTTGTATGTCCTTTGCAGAAAGTTCCGATCAACACCAGTTAATTTTCGATGCAGTTTTAAATTGAGTAGTTGGCCTGTGTGAAAGCGAAGTCAGCCTAAAAGGCAAACTGAATGCTGGTGTAGAGATTACACGCGATAACTCTCGGCCATTTGTTTATATGCACGTCGTGGGCTGATAGGTCGACATGTGCACTTTCACTAGAGGTTGTATAATAAATAGCAAGCTTTGTGCATCCAGAACAGTGTATTTTGTCACAACATACCGGATAATGGTGGTTACCGGATTGTGTCACTTATTGTTGTTTGAAAATAACGGAATTAACGATCATAGTTGTTTGAAAATAACAGTATTAATGATCATAGTTTAAAAATAACATCAGTAATGATTATAGTTGTTTTAAAATAACAGGAGTAGTGATTATAATTGTTTCAAAATAACAGGAATGATGATTATATTTGTTTGAGAATAACAGGAATAATGATTGTAGTTGTTTGAAAATAACAGGAGTAATGATTATAGTTGTTTGAAAATAACAGGAGTAATGACTATAATTGTTTGAAAATAACAGGAGTAATGACTATTTTTTTTTTGCATATCCTGTACAGGACATCGCTGTCAATATCAGCATCTTTCATCTGATTGTTGATTTCTTGGCAAGATTACGCTCAGTAGTTTGCCATTGCTTTCTGAGCGACCGGCTCCATACTCTCATCAGCCACTGGCGCGACTCGAACCACTTCCAGTTCTCGTACGCTTACGTCAACCACGAGAGTATTCGGGGTTATGGAGAAAGCTGCCAACTCCTCGGCCAGAGAGACCGGCAGTAATGACTATAATTGTTTGAAAAAAACAAAAATTAAGTTGCATGTCCTTCACAGGACGTAGCAGTCAACCCCAGCATATTCGCTGTTCGTGATTCCTGGGCAAATTTTACGTTCAGTAGTTTGCTATTGGTTTGTGAACGACCGGCTCCTATACCTTTTTCGAAAAATACAGCACCGCTGTGTTTCGAACCCGAGTATACGAGCTCACAAATCGAGTTCGCAATCCCTTAGCCACAGAGGCCGGTAGTTGTTTGAAAGCAACAGGAATAATGATTGTAGTTCTTTGGAGAAAAAAAATAGTAATGACAATAGCTGTTTGAAAATAACAGGAGTAAAAACCATAGTTGTTTGAAAGGATAGGAGTCATGACAAGACAAGATGCTTACAAATATGTTATTTGTTCTTTTCAGGACCTTGTTATCACGCCCAAGCCCAGGTTTAATTTCTAAATCATTTTACGATCAGTAGTTTGCCAGTGTTCCCTGAACGAGAAGTCAGCACTGACGTGCAGCTGACGTGTGAAGGACACAATCACGCCATCTGACCATCATGATGCACTTAATAAATATTAATGCTAAAATCAAGGGACGCAACTGTGATATAATTTTCAAAAGCAATACATATCTCGATTACGAGCGAGGAAAGCTAAGTGGATTGAGTATGCTAACATAATCAATATAAGAAGTATTAACCAGAAAGGAATATTGATATGTCTTGTTAAGGTAATTAATAGACGAGTTACAAGCAAGGAAAGCAGAAAGTTAGTGTATTACATTATTTTGTTTTTAGAAGAAGGGAAGCAACTAACGTACGGCATGCCTATAATTATGGAGAGTGTGATCATGGGTTGTAGACAGACCGGCCCTGGGATGTGACACTGGTCACAAGGAAAGGTAATCCACAGCAAACATCAGTCTTGTACTTCTAGAGTAGACACGTGTGTGGACTACGATTGAGTTCAACGCGAATGAACGTAACAGCAAAACCCGGGTTGTGGACATCCATTGGTCGTGGATAGATGGGTCGTGGATAGATGGGTCGTGGATAAATGGGTCATATATAGGTAGGTCCTGCATAGATAGGTCGTGGACAGATGGATCGTGGGTGGGTGGATCGTTGGTAGATGGGTGGTGGATTGGTGGGTCGTGAATATATCACCCTTAAAATGTTGTTAGGAAACCAGTTAGTTAGTTAGTCGTGGTTCCAACTTCACGGCAACGGGTCGTGCCCATTATGTTCCGTCCCTGTGCCAGTGAATATCACACAAAATGCTCCTCACTGCCCAATGTGAAATGGGAATAGACAAGAGTCTCGACAAGCCAACAGCCCGCACAGGTATACTGTGCACTATGCCGCCGTCAGAATGCCAACACAAAAGTCCTCCACAGAAAATACAGTTCATCGTCGATGGAAGCGGCAGTCACTAGAAAACCAGCAGCTACACATTACTGCATTAAAAGTCGAGAGTATCGACTTCATTGTCCCGGGATTTATCCCATATGGCTCGGTTCCCTTTCGGCAGGCGGCCCGTTGAAATCATCGCTCAAAGCACGAACACCGTAGCTCCAGCGACGACCCCCAGGAAGGCAATCCAGTCAATTCCAAGCGACAGGCCGACCGCCATCGTTCTAAACATGCAGTTCACGCTACAACAATCTCAGACAGATGTAAAATCATTCCAAATGAAATTCACAGCTCACAGTGTCGCGCCACGCACTTAACTCAGTAGCAGGGCGACGGAAACATGCACCACCAGTCCAACATGAGGAAAATGCGACTGCAAACCGTAGCTAGAAGCATAAGCGCTCCAGAGACTTAACGGTTCAAATGCCTATCCGTCATATTGGGGACCGGAAGTCCGGTTAGGAAACCAGCTAAGATTAAAGTTTTGATTTATCTGCACATGATTTAGCCAGAGTGCAAAGGTGGTCATCCAAACTGCAAACTCCAGTCACCAAATCACAGTCCTCTTGCCCTCTCGGACAGGCCTTGGTGGACTACTATGGACCGAAAGGCACATAATGGGACTAAAGGCCTTTAAAAAAGGGCATGGGTTGTGAATACAACACCTGTTATTTATGACTACATGGTTGTAAATCGGGCATCTCTGGGTTGCTTGTGACAGCCCGGAACAATGGATACGCCACGTCGGGTTGTGATTTGGGGGTTATAGACAGATCATCTGTGGGTGGTTGTATGTGGCAACCCTGGATTGTGGACTGTGGATAATTCTGGGTTGTGGTTAGGGCACCAGTTCCTTGTGGTTGGGGGTCAAAGAACAAGGAATCGTTGGGTAGAGTACGTTATGAATCCACCTTCAGTAGCAAGGATTAGGCAGTTTACCTGGTTACACTTTACAAGTTGAAAACAGACCTACACCAGGATAGTAGAGGCAGCAGTGTGATGGTGGTTGTAACTGTAGTTGCTATAGTGGTAGTGGTAGTAGTAGTAGTAATAGTATAGTAGTAGTGGAAGTAGTAATAGTAGTAGTAGTAGTAGTAGTAGTAGTGGTGGTGGTGGTAATAGTAATAGTAGTAATAGTAGTAGTAGTAGCAGCAGCAGCAGCAGCAGAAGTAGTAGCAGTAGTAGTAGAAGTAGTAGTAGTAGTAGTAGTAGTAGTAGTAGTAGTAGTAGTAGTAGTAGTAGTAGTAGTAGTAGTAGTAGTAGTAGTAGTAGTAGTAGTAGTAGTAGTAGTAGTAAATGTAGCATTATTCTTCTGTAAACTCTCAAGATTATTGACATATTTCGAGACAAACATTCACAGATAGTGATAGACAATTTGTATCTCTGCTTATTCCTTCTACCCTACACGTGCAATCATGGCCCCC
>JACEFZ010007373.1:0-5000 GCA_014155875.1 Cepaea nemoralis
AAAAAAAAGAAGAAGAAGAAGAAGAAGAAGAAGAAGAAGAAGAAGAGAAGAAGAAGAAGAAGAAGAACCTGGCTCTTCCATTTGCTCTTTCTATGAGGCGATGTTGCAATCTGGAGGCAGCTTACTCGAAACCCTATGTGCTTACAGCTTTAAATGTGTAAATTGCCTAGTGTCCCATGATTATTTCCTTGACTTATATGAGTTGAGATCAATACCGTGAATGTATTTCTCAAGCAAAGTCAATAAATTGATCAACACATCCAATCAGAGGTTGAAAAATATTTCGCAAGCCTTGGACAAGAAACAACAAAAATCCCGTTGGATTTCGTGTTTATGAGTTCGGTATCCCGCGCTAGCTTAAAATAGAACAGTAAACATCCGCAGTCTACGGTATCTGAAATCCAGGACATCACCGTTTATATTTTTTAGAAAAAGATCTTCAAGGTCCCGCTGATATTTTCTTCACATGGTCTGGTGCCTGGAGCTTGTGTAGAGTTAGTTTATCAATTCCTATGCATGTTTAAAAAAAAAAAATACCAGGGAAGGGCGGATTGGAGTGGTTTCAATATATGGCACTCCCCACTAACTCATTAGTGCTAATTTATAATTCAAATGAGCTATTTTTATTTCAGGGAAATCCTGTGATGTCATTCTCATTCAAGATATTTAAGTGTCGGCCCGCAAACTATACTAAGAATCTGAAGAATGTTAAACAAACCCATACTCTCTCTCTCTCTCTCTCTCTCTCTCTCTCTCTCTCTCTCTCTCTCTCTCTCTCTCTCTCTCTCTCTCTCTCTCTCTCTCTCACACACACACACACACACACACACACACAAACTAACACACACACACTAACACACACACACAAACACGACACTATTCCCTCCCCCCTATACACATACACAAGCATGCAACTATTCACACACACACACACACACACGACACTATTCCCTCCCCCCAAACACATACACAAACACGCAACTATTCACACACACAGACACACCACTACTCACACACACAAACACACCACTACTCTCAGACACACAAACTTATCACTTCTCACACACACAAACACGCCACTACTATCACACACACACAAAGACACCACTTCTCACAGACACAAACACACCACTACCCACACACTCACAAACACGCCACCACCCACACACACACACACACACCACACAAACTAGCGACTACTCCACACACATAAACATGCGACTACCTCTACACACAACCAGACAACAACCCACACACACAAACATGTGACTACTCACACATACACACACGCGACAACCCACTAACACATACAAACACGCGACAACCCACACACACACGCGCACGCGCGATTATCAAAACACAAAAACAGGGGACTACCTACACATACAAACACGCACTACACACACAAACACAAAACACGCACTACACACACACACACACACGCTACTACTCTCTTACACACACAAACACGCTACTACTCACTCTCTCTCTCTCACACACACACGCACATAAACAAACCACTACACATGCACACAAACACGCCACTACACACACACAAACACGCCACCATACACACACACACACACACGCCGCTTCACACACACAAACACGCCACTACACAAAAAACACGCCACTACACACACACAAACACGCGACTACACACACACACAAACTCGCCACTACACACACACAAACACGCCACTATACACAAACACGCCACTACACACACACGCAAACACGCCACTACACACACAAACACACCGCTACACACAAGGCCGCTACACACACACACACAAACACGCCACTACGCACACACACACACAAACACGCCACCATACACAGACGCAAACACGCCGCTACAGACACACACACACACACAAACACGCCACTACACACACATAAACACGCCGCTAAACACATACAAACACGCGATTGCCCAAACACAAAAACAGGGGACTACCTACACACAAACACGCACTACCAAGCGTTCGAAGCGCGGAGGAGACTGATTTAGCAGCAGACCGTGTCGCGCTGGGGTTTTAACGTGTTGGCACGGGAGCCGGTCGTTCAGAAAGCAATGGCAAAATACTGAACGTTAAACTTGCCAAGATATCAACAACAGCAGTAAAATGCTGGAGTTGACAGCGATGTCCTGTAATTAGGATATGGAAAAAAAATTGTATTAATGAAATGATACCTCGAAGAACACGACTATAGTGAAACATATGATGCCACCGGAAAGGTTAACCAGGTCAACAAATGCCCGCAGAAGTCGGATGTGTCGGCCTAACGCGCAAGAACGCAGCTCTGCTGTAGACAGGCACAACGCAATCACGTCCGAAAAAAAAAATCCGGATGAACGAAGAAGAAGAAGAAGAAGAAGAAGAAGAAGAAGAAGAAGAAGAAGAAGCATATGATGCTGTGTGACAATCTTACAAAGACAACTATAATGATAAAGAAGATGAAGATGCATGACAATCTTTCCTTTCGCGTCAATGATGTCTATAAGAGTGCACACAAGTCCCCAAAAGCCATTCTACGATTTGACAACCAATTTCCTGGCAACACTGAACCCGCCATAACTCTATTTTCAGCAACCTGAAAGCTGTAGCTATATTTGTACAACACCGCCCAGTTACAAATATAGTAATCGATAACTCAATACAGTTTTGGCGCTCAAATCTCTCTCCTGATGACGTTTTCAGCAGGGCACATTTGTGTTGACGTGGAACTGGTTGTATTTTGGGTGACAGTGAATGTTGTGAGTTCAAACTTAATGGCAGGGTACACGTGGAAGGTACAAATACATAAACGTGGAACTTGGCTTAATATGGGGTAATACTGGTGATTTATTGCTCTGAGTTGTTTGTACTCACTGAAAAACGGATGAAAAGGCATAGGTATGTGGATCGACTTCATCGTACCGGGTTTTATCCCATATACCTCAATCTTTTCCCCCATGGCGACCTGCTGAAAGCGTTACTCAGAGCACGAACTCCGTAACTCCAGCGACGATCCCCAGATGTCTCCGAGAGGATTGTGAACCGAAGGACGTAGCCCAGAATCGAACCCACATCCTCCTGAGGCAGGCGGTGTAACCATTTGGCCAAGGAGACCCCTGGCACTCGGTAAAGAGAGGCAGAGAAGTGAGTGTGGATATGGGTGTGGATGTGGGTCAGGATGTGGGTGTGGGTGTGGGTCAGGATGTGGGTGTGGGTGTAGATTTGGGTGTGAGTGTGGGTGTAGATTTGGGTGTGAGTGTGGGTGTAGATGTTGGTGTGGATGTAGATCTGGGTGTGAGTGTGGGTGTAGATGTGGGTGTGGATGTGGGTGTGGATGTGGATGTGGGTTGTGTCACGTGTGCCATGGACAGGGTGGCAGGTTTCCATTCAACAATCAGACAAAATCATTCAGCTACTTAGGTCGCAATGTAGACAGAATCATACCGCTACTTAGGTCGCAATGTAGAGAGAGTCATACCGCTACTTAGGTCGCAATGTAGACATAATCGTACAGCTACTTAGGTCGCAATGTAGACATAATCATACCGCTACTTAGGTCGCAATGTAGAGAGAGTCATACCGCTACTTAGGTCGCAATGTAGACATAATCGTACAGCTACTTAGGTCGCAATGTAGACATAATCATACAGCTACTTAGGTCGCAATGTAGACATAATCATACAGCTACTTAGGTCGCAATGTAGACATAATCATACAGCTACTTAGGTCGCAATGTAGAGAGAGTCATACCGCTACTTAGGTCGCAATGTAGACAGAATAATTTAGCTACTTAGGTCGCAATGTAGAGAGAGTCATACTTCTACATAGGTAACAATGTAGACATAGTTAGGGGTACAGATACAGATGTCATAATAAGAATGCAGAAGGCAAGGTGAGCTTTTATGGCACTAGGGAAATCGTTGAAGTCAAACCAAACTAAACTTGGAACCATATTTAGAATATTGAACCCTAACTTTAAATCAGCACTGGTCTGGTCTTAGTTAGATACGACTGGGCCAGCATATGACACTAACCCCCCTTTCTACAAACCTTTCCTATTATCACAACATGCTCCAGGTTTTGTCTTCTCATAATATTGCCCAGCAAATTATAACTGCCTCTTTCTTATGTTTGTGATATGTTATATTTGCGACTTAGCCTCCCTCAAAATATCCAGAATGCTAATTTTGGCTGTCCAAAGAATTTTCAACATTCTTCTATAAAAGCACATCCTCGAGGCTACTAGAGATGTTTTCGACTGATCACTAATTGTCCAGGATTCTCGGCCGGATGTTAAAACTGGCTCTATGTAACATGCAAGAACTCTTTTTCTAACGTTCAAGGACAAGGACTTAACTGCACACAATATTCTTCATTTCATAGCATGCAGTTCTGGCGTGTCCCATTCTGTTCTTGTTCTCTGTGATACATCTTCTATCAGATGTTGTCCTAGCGCCATGTCTTAATTCTTGTGGGAGATAAAGAATGAAAACCGAATGTTTCAGTTCGTCAGCTGACAGCCAATAATCATCGCAAGATACAAGAATGTCCAGAATTATCTGACGTTGTCTCCCCCCCCCCCCTCTCTCTCTCTCTCACTCTCTCAACCTCTCACTCTCTCTCTCTCTCCGACTCTCTCCAATCGAATTTCCTGTTGTCACGCCATGTTCCACTTTGTCTCGTCTCTTAATGCTGCCCTCTTCCTCCATTCCAAAATCACGTATAAAAACGTCTAGATTGCTCATTGTGACTGTCCAAGGAGTTTTCAACGTTCTTCTGTAAAACCGCATCTGTAAATACGCACTGACAGTACGATTGCATACAAGATTTTCACTCTTACTCCCGGTGTGCTGATGCCGAAGGTGCGAGTTCCACCCTTGCACCGGTCATTCATTCATTCATTCATTCATTCAGTAGCATGTCCTACGCAGAACCTCGCTCCCATAACAAAGTTCGGAAAACTTCTCGATCACAAGCAAGATGTCCCGTGTCCGATAC
>JACEFZ010007373.1:10000-27653 GCA_014155875.1 Cepaea nemoralis
CTGAAAGAGATGGGTTCCTCCCATCCTGAATTGACCAAACCCCACAATGTGCCACTGAGGAAAAACAAGGTTCTCTGGATACTGAACACAGTAATGGGAATACGGCTCATTGAAGTTGATCACATACAGTCATAATTGACTAACAAAAGGAACTGTCCTCAATTTCCCTTCTATAAAAATGATGATGGTGTGACTGAGTCTGGACTACTCGATCTGGCATTGGTCTTGAGAGGAAAATATGTCTGCATAAAATAGGGATTTCACCCCTTGGTATTAATGTCCATCATGCGGGAAAAGTGGAAGCACGGACTCTCAACGACGTACTGGGGTTGTTGGTGAAGGAAGGACTCTCCTGAGCATGGGTCATAGCTAGTTGAATCTCTCTAGGCGATTTCCCGAAAATGGTAAGACTTGCATGCTTAATCGTTGAAAAAGACGAAGTCTCAAATGTCTCAGCACGACATTTAAACAAACCCGAGAAGTGTAGCTGAGTTCATATTTGAGTCAAATTATGATGACCTCTCAAAAGGAAAGTACCATCCCATCCGTGACTTTGGCAGACCTATAACTTCCATGATTAACCAGGAAGAATAAGAAGCCCCTCTCCCAACATTCTGGAACGAATAAAGCACAGACTCTCAACAAAGTCGCTGGGGTCTCCAGCGAACGAAGAACTCTCTATGCGTTGGTGTCATCGCTGGCTGAACATCGTTAGGCGGCCTCCCGTAATATAAATGGGTAACATACTTCGTCCAAAGAAAAAGATGAATCCACAAGATCGCCGTTGGACATTGTAACGCGGGAGGATCCGTACGGGTTTCATAGTTCACACCATTTAGTATGACGCTTCACATCGAGAGTAACCTCCAGTCCGTAAGCTGTTGCAGACTATAACCTCCCTGATATTACAGGAAGAAGATTAGTGTCATCTCTCGTCAGACGCCAGGGATGAGTAGTTGAAGCTTTTCAATACATGTCACTAGAATGTCAAACCCAAAAAAGGAGATAACTCCGTCTGGAGTTTCTCCCAGTTGCCAGAAGAATAATAGGGGATTACTTCCCCTCTGGTTTTCTAGGAAAAAATGTGGCTGTTTGGCAGCACTGGGTGACTTCTGGGCTAGACCAGTAACCCTCATAACAGACTTCTCGTCCAAAAGTATCGGCCAAATGTGTACAGCCAAAGTGGTCTATACGTCGATTCAGCTAAAATCAGCCAAGATGTTGTAGACTCTAAGATCCAGCTAAGATCCAGCTAAGATGTTGTAGACTCTAAGATGTCCCCCGCCTGCCTCAATTGTCTGCGAATCAAAATGACAAACTATGAATATACTAGCGTATTACGCAGGTTCATAAGACTCACAGAGACAACAACAGAACATATATGTAGAGGACAATCCCCATATCCTGAAGTGGTATCACCTGTGCGCCTGTAACGTATGCGTTTATTTGGCGGGAAAATGGGGCGGTAATCTGAACACTCTACCAACCTCACGCTTCTACCTATACCACGAACAGGACATCACAGCTACCAAATGGAGATATATTCTCCCTCATACAAACACTCCTCTCTATATGGGAGTACACCACTCTGTTACAGAACATGCCCGAGGGGGGGGGGGTGTTGTGGTGTGTGACTAAAGTCGAAGTTGTGGAAATATTGGCTCCAATGTCTTGTTATTGTGGCAAGCACACTGCACGATTTACGGCAGGTAAAAATGAGTATTTAGGTAGGTGAACCGTTCTCCTAAATATGATTGAGCCACGACATACATGATCCACCAATCCGACAAAAGCAATGGGGTGTCTTATCTAACTGTGTCCCCAGGCTGTCATACACACAAAATATATGTTCCGTTCCCAGCATATTCTGTACACAGATAAAGTAAAGATTCACACACACAAGATATATATGCGTACAATATCTGAATCTTTAACAAAGGCATTATGTAACACCTGAATACTTTACCAAAAGTCCGGTAAAGATAGGCTCTTCTCTAGATGAGAGTGAACCAAAAGTGAAGATAGATTGAACTCTGCAGACATGGTACAGAATTTACAGAGACATCAACTCTTCAAAAGAAGATGAAGCCGTAATCATAGCATGATAAGAATTGGATAAGAATTGTAAGCCTAGGAATATAGGACAGTTGTATAGACGTTCAAATCTCAGGCTGGCTTTCTTACAGAAGTAACGGTGCCGTAGCAAACTTCGCCAACTACCTACAAGACATGTAGGATACTTCTCATATCAAACAAAGATTGTATTACATCTCTAACACAAATCTTATCATTTAAAAAAAAACAGATGTATGCTCACCAATGCAACATAGAGGCAAAAATGGCCCCACAATGGGGCTTCTACCCGCTCCCGGAACGAATCACATCCTAATCGGTGGCTGGCCCAGACTCAAGTGACTATCTCTGGTCCCGCCTGGGAGTTTTACCAAACTATTCTAAGCTATTCCCAGCTACTGGCACATTCCTTGCCTCTATCTGAACAATGATATGTGCGCTAAGCATTACCATATAAGGCAACCGCCAGTCCCCCACACTTGAAATTATTCTTTCTAGGAAAAGATATTTATAATCGTCTGCAAGCTGGTGCAAACTGGGGACATTATGTCACAGGGGGGAAAATTAAGATTATTTCAAGATCGTGTTAATACAAGAACGGATTAAATTATATTGTTTTCCCCTCCATACTTTACGGTTCTGTACTTCTCGCTCTTTTGAAATTCGTTGAATAACGTAAGTAGACCTGCAAATCACGTTTTATGTAGACGTCTAGACTTGTTCAAGTATGTGTTATTTAACTTAGCTTCCACTTTTACGTATACTGTGTTGGGGGAGAGGGGAATTACAGGGAGGGAATACGAAAAAAAGGGGGGGGGGGGTGGATGACATTCTGAACATATGGTGAAGGGATGCATGGGCCAAAAAAGGTTGAGAACTACTGTTCTAGACGACGAAATAATGAGCCCAGTGTCCGGTTCACTTCCTCGTCGTTTGCCATCTCAAGTCAATATCAAGATAATTCTGAAACTGATATGGTACTCATTTAATAAGGCATCCATCAATGCAATCCTCACACCCATCCCACCATTCCTTAACCCATCTATCTATCAACCCTTCCATTCACCATCCATACTTCCAACAATTCCTTAATCCATCCATCCCTTCATCAATCCACACACCCACCCAACCCATCCATCCATCCGTCCGTCTATCGATCGATCGATCCATCACACAACCGAATGATCGATTAATTAATCCACACACCTCTCCATGGCTTTATTGATCCATGCAAACATCTATTCTTTCATCCGCGAATCCATACATCAATTCACAAATCCATTAATCCATTCACCAATCCATCCACCCATTCACACATGCATCCACCTACCCATCAATTCATGCATCCTTTCAGGAACCAATCCCTCATTCCATGGCGCCCATCAACCTTTCCACCCCACCATCCATACATTAGACCATCCATTCACCTACTCATCCATTAATACACCTTTCACCCATCCAGCCCATCAGTCATCTAATCCACGCATCTACCTTCGCCATCTATCCATTCATCCATCTATTTACGTACCCGTGCACCCATCCATTTATTCTTGCCTCCTCCTACAACCCATCCCTCCGCCCCACCATCCACCCACACACCAACTCACCCATTCATACAACAATCCTTACAGACAAACACTCATGTATGCATGAATATGTTTACCATTTATTTCTCTTCCACTATTCACATAGGTCAGTGAGGATCATTTTGTGTGATGTTTAGTTTAGTTTTAGTTTAATTTAGTCGGCGGATCAAAATCACGACACACGGCTGTAACCTATAAGTGCTGCATTCTACTCCTAACTCAAGCGTGAGTCCGGAGAATCTCAGCTCAGTGCACGAACTCCGTAGCACCAGCGAGCATCCTGAAATACTTTGTATAGATTTTAAACTCGAAATTTTGCCTGGGCCGTTAGGCTACTCTTTCTTGATTTCCAACTGCCAAGGGATATTTTAACATGTGCAACAATACACACGGGCGTCCGATCTCACTACCCAGAGACCAGGGGAAATTTTGTTACTAGAAGTTAGTTAGTTAGTTAGTCGACAGATCATCCTCGTTGCACATCGGACCATTCAGTCCATAAGTGCTCGGATCCCCTCCTCAGCAAATCCCGCAACGTGTAGCGTGTGTTACTAGAAGTCCACGTGAAAAAATCCCGGCTATCACTGTGGCTTGAACCCGGGACCTCCAGCACTCGAGGTGGACACCATACCTTGAGACCACTCAGTCCCCTTTGTGTGATGTTCACTGGCACAGAAACAGAGGGTGACCTTTTGCCGTGAAGTTGGAACCACGACTATTGACTAACGACATCTCTGACCACCCACACATAAATTCCCTGAAGTTGCATGAACATTCCAGAAGGAATGCTATTCATGTTGGACACGTCATAACTCTGTACCTTTATTGTTGTGCTGGGATCAAGAGAAATCCTCCCACCTGACAGATTAGTTGTCGCGTGATTCATAGCTGATTGACAGATTTACCTGTTGCCAATTACAGGTGAGAATACACCGCCAGGCACGTGGTTATTATCATCGTTAACATTTTTATTGTTCTCATCATCGCTACGACGTGCATATGATCATGATCGTAATCGCATCATCATCATCATCATCATCATCATCATCATCATCATCATCATCATCATCATCATCACCACCACCACCATCACCATCACCACACACCACACTCACCACCAACACCACCACCACCACCATCATCATCACCACCATCACCAAAAACCACCACCACCACCAACATCATCATCATCGTTATCATCACCATCACCATCATCGCCATCATCATCACTCATCAAGTAGCAAATCGTTTGCAGAACGCCGCTCTCAACGCGGCCTGCCGAAAAGCCTCTCGATCTCCTGCCAGTTCTCTCTCCTCATGGATCCTCATGCCCCAGGTGCCTGCAGTGTCCCATGTCCATCTTCGTGCTGGACACACCCAGCCACTTCTACCATGAACCAGGCCTCCCATCCCTGTTCTCCCCTAGCCACTGTAATGTTTTATATGGCCAAAATATTTCAGTTTCCGTGATATGAAGCAGTTGATGAGCCCGTTGTCTCCCATCCTGAGGTCTTGTTGAACTGAGAGTATTTTTCTTCTTCTTGGTTCAGGAGATGGTTAGAACATTTCTGTAACATTTCAGCTCAACAGTTCTACAATTCTTCTTCAGTGATTGCACAATTATCCATGACTCACATTCATACGTTGCCTCAGGGAAGAGTATATTCTCAAAGATCTTACTACACTTGCTTACAGGTTCAAAACACATCTGCGGGCGATTTGGCAGCAAACCGTCTTGCGTGGTTTTCATACATTGGTATGAGTGTCGGCCGTTCAGAATGCAAAGGTAATATACTGAACGTTTTTATCAAGAAGTAAAAAAAATGCCGGGATTGACTGCGACGTCCTATAAAGGATATGCAACTAACTTACGTTCAGAAAAAGAAAGTGATTTTCGATGTGTTTCTTGACAGACAGGATCAGCTCGTCCAATCCTTTAGCACTATTTGAGAGGAGGATTGCGTCATCAGGGCATCTAAGTTCGCGGCGACTGCACTAGCCAGGCGGCCTTAATTCCCCAGGCTCAACACCCCAATACCCAGGTACTATAGGCGTTAGATGACAATGATAGACGGATGGATCGAAATTCTCTGTAAACTCCTCAATTTTGACGCTTCTCATTATATTTTCGGTATATAAGTTGAATAGGTATGGAGAGAAAATACAGTCTTGTCTTAACTCACTTTGTACCTAAACGTGTTTGCTGTTTTACCAGCCACTCTAACGACTGCTTGGTTGTTGATAATGATATAATCATTCAACACTTTCCATCTCTCTAGTATATCTTTGCCTTCTGTTCAAGTGTTACTGTTCCAGTCTTTTATTACATGTACTGGCTGTCTGAACTTGCCTCTTGTTATTCTGTCATTACAGTCTCCTTCTTTTTCTTGCACACGGAGAAGCTCTAGGTTATTCATCATCATCATGCGTTAGGCCGATACATGTGGGCGGTCATGTTTCGCCATTTCTCACGATCACCAGAGTCGTGGATCAGCTCTGTCTTTTAATCTCGACCTTGCCACGTGACCAAGCTATCCAGATATTTACTTCTCTGCCTTCCCTTTGTACTTTCCCCTCAATTTTGCCAGTGGCCACCAAGTTCTCCACTTGATTTCTTCGCATTACGCGCCCAAAAAATCTGGACTATCTACGTCTAATTTTTCTAATCAGTTTACGGTTTTCATTAATGTTTTTGTAGAACTTGCTTATTGGTTTTTCGAGCTGTCCACTGCATTCTTTGCATTTTCATCGGAAACCACATTTCCATCGCCTTAAGATGTTTTTATAGCTGCTGCTGCTACTGCTCTTGCTACAACAACAACAACGACCATTATTACTACTACTACTACTACTACTACTACTACTACTACTACTACTACTACTACTACTACTACTACTACTACTACTACTCCTGCTGCTGCTGCTCTTAGTAGTAGTAGTAGTAGTAGTAGTAGTAGTAGTAGCAGTAGCAGCAGCAGCAGCAGCAGCAGCAGCAGCAGCAGCAGCAGTACGAGACGGGAGAACGATCAAACACACAAACACACACACGAATACATATTTCATTCAACAAAACAGTGGTAAACAAGAACTAGATTGACCCCATTTCCCCCCACCCAACACCCACACACACTTAAGGAGCTGACATGCCCACGCGTCCAGGCCACAGACCACTCACTCACTCCCTACCGCCCGTTCACGCGACTCCCACGCTCAGACGATCCCAGAGCTCCAGTCAGATGTCAGAACGCCAGACTTGCGGCGGCATATGGTGCTGGTCTCTCTGTCTCTCCCGGCAGTCTCCGTGCCGTATTTTTGTTAGCAGCAGTAGTAGGTCGCCGGTCTCCGTGGCTAAGGTCGTGCGAACGCGATTTGTGAGCCCGCTTACCTGCGTTCGAAACACAGCTGCGACTGATTTGGCCGCAGATCGCGTCGCACTCGGTCTTAACATGTTGGCATGGGAGCCGGTCGTTCAGAAAGCAATGGCAAACTACTGAACGTAAACTTTCCCAGACATCACTAACAGCAGTAAAATGCTGGTGTTGACAGCGATGTTCTGTAAATAGGATATGCAAAAAAAAAAATGTAGTAGGTCAGTGTGGCCGAAAGGTAAAGAGTGCTCAATTGTAAACTTCCCGTTCGCTGATATTGGGGTAGATGTTTTAATCCCTGCAGCGGTTAGTTAGTTTTAAACGTTGTCTTTTCGCTCAAGAAGAAGAAGAAGAAGAAGAAGAAGAAGATGATGATGATGATGATGATGAAGAATGCGTTTTGGCTACATGTAACAAGTAACGCCGTTCTTCGTACCGGTTCACCTGGGAAAGTACACAGACTGGGTTGGTCTGCACGTGTCCAGAAACTTCTGCGTCTTTCTGCCAGACATTCGACTTTCTCACAGCCTTCCTTTGATCTGGTTTACCTCTGCTGTTACGATCCCTGAACTGATATAGACACAAATGGCATGGTGGTTTCTCTAATACCTGTAGTCCCCCGGGAAGGTTAACCCGGTCAACAAATGCCCGCAGAAGTCGGATGTGTCGGCCTAACGGCGCAAGAACGCAGCTCTGCTGTAAACAGGCACAACGCAATCACATCCGAAAACAAAACCTCCGGATGAACGAAGAAGAAGAAGATACCTGTAGTCTAGAGCCTGGACTGTTCCCTTCAAACATGCGGTAAACTAGAACACATGTTCTAGGAGAATCATCATCATCATCATCATCATCATCACCATCATCATCGTGATCATCACCATCATCATCATCATCATCATCATCATCATCACCACCACCACCACCACCACCACCATCATCATCACCACCACCACCACCACCATCATCATCATCATCACCACCACCACCACCAACACCACCACCACCATCATCATCATCATCATCACCAACACCACCACCACCACCAACACCACCACCATCATCATCATCACCACCACCAACACCACCATCATCATCATCATCATCATCATCATCATCATCATCATCATCATCATCTTATCTTGTTCCTCTTGTACCTTGCAGTGTCGATGTGAAGCATAAAAAGCAAGAGAGTGCCTGTTTATGGGCTTCACATATCAAGATTCCCATGGATTCTGTTATTTCCTTTGTTCATCGTTTACACCAGTGGTTCTCAACCGGTGGCGAATTCCCCCCCCCCCCCCCCCCCAGGGAGGAATTTCAGGGTTTCCAGGGGGGGGGGGGGAATGAAGACCTTTTCAAGAACCGTGTTAATACAAGAACCGATTACTTGACATAGTTTTTTCCCTTCATACTTTACAGTTATGTATGTCTCGTCCTTCTAAAATTCATTTTATAAAGTAAGTAGACCCACAAATCATGTTTTATGTGGATGTCTAGACTTGTTTTAGTATATGCTATTACATTTGCCTTCCACTTTTACGTATACTGTGTAGGGGTGAGGGGATTTTTAGATAGGAAATATGAAAGGGGGGTAATGACGTTCTGAAAATATGGTGAAGGGGGGAACGGGCCAAATTTTTGATAGGAAGGGGGGGGGGGGGGAATGGCGTTCTGAAAATATGGTGAAGGGGGGAATGGGCCAAAAAAGGTTGAGAACCACTGGTTTACACAGTCGACCTCTTCTTCTGGTTCCATTTAATCTTTACATCATTGCTTGTTAAGGTATGCTGTCAGTTGGTAGCCTAGTTATGTGGCCGAACCATTTCATTTGCTGTACTATAATGAAATCTAGCGCTGTAAAAACACCCACTTACTTCCTGATTTCTTCATTTCTGATGTTCTCTCTCCTTGATACGTTGAGTATTCTTCTAAGGAATAACATTTCCGATATTGTAATGTTTCTTTTCTCTTTTTCTGTCATTGTCCAGGTTTGACATTTGTAGCACAGTAACAGCAGAAATATTGTGTTATAGAGTGATTTTTACGTAACAGATTCTCTAATACCCGTAGTTTAGAACCTAGACATTTCCCTTCAAATATGCAGTAAATTAGCACTCCCATTGTAAAATTATAAATTCATAATTATTAAATGACGCTCACAGAAATAATAGAAGAAAGCAGTGACAGACTAGATTAGTTAGCCAGTTAGTTAGTCAGTCAGTCAGTCAGTCAGTTAATTAGTTAGTTAGTTAGTTAGTTAGTTAGTTTAGTTAGTTAGTTAGTTAGTGGACAGATCATCATCATTGTACATCTAACCATTCAGTCCATAAGTGCTCGGATCTCCTCCTCAGCAAATCCCGCAGCGTGTAGCGGCTAACGACACCAGTTCTGTGTTTGTTTATTACTCTTCTTTGGCTTCCTGCGCAGTATTCTTGTTTGGCCACACATCTTTTAACTCGCTGTTCTGGCAGCCTGACTATGGTTGTAGATTCACAGTCATCGCTTGGTTCTCATAAACTACTTAATTCTCGTAGAGCAGGGGTGGGCAAACTTTTCGTGCGGAGGGCCGCATTGATAAATTTAAAGCTATTGGCGGGCCGCATATATATATATATATATATATACACATTTTGTTTACAGCAACCTATCACAATAAGTAATTATTAATTATTTATAGGTTATTAAGCAGTATCTCATCTCATCTCATCATGTTCCTCTTGTACCTTGCGGTGTCGAGGTGAAGTATAAACTTCGTGAGAGTGCCCGGTTATGGGCTTCGTATATCGACATTCCCATGGATTCTGTTATTCCCTCAGTCCAACGTTTACGTGGTCGGCCTCTTCCTCTGTTTCCATCTGGTCTGTACATCATTGCTTGTTGTGGCATGCTGTTGACTGGTAGCCTACTTGCATGGCCAAACCATTTGACTTGCTGCTTTCTAATAAAATCTAGAGCAGCTTTAACCCCTACTTTAGTCCTGATTTCTTCATTTCTGATCTTATCTCTTCTTGATACGTTGAGTATTCTTCTCAGAAACCTCATTTCTGTTGTTGTGATTTTTCTTTTCTCTTTTTCTGTCATTGTCCAGGTTTGGCATTGGTAGCAGAGAGTTGGTAGGAAGATTGTGTTGTAAAGTGCTTTCTTAGTAGTTATTGATACATGTTTGTTCTTTAGTATTGGTGCCATTTGTCCAATGAGTTGATTTGCCTTATTGCACCTATTTTCGATCTCGTCTTCTGATCTGCCATTTGATGATATTATACTTCCTAGGTACTTGAAGCTCTTTACTTGTTTCAAGGGATGTTCGTTTAGGTGAATTGTTGCTGTTTGTTCTTCTTTAGTTATAGTCATTACCTCTGTTTTGCTTGTGCTAATTTTCATGTTATGTTCCCTACACATTTCGTTTAGACTATTCATGTGGTCTTGTAATTCAGCTTCTGATTTTGCTATTAGTGCTTGGTCGTCCGCAAACAGGAGTTCTCTAATGGTTAGATTTGCAGATGGTTCTTCTTCTGTGTTCTCGTCATGCGGTATTCTTGCTGTCTCTGCTTGGCTGGTTTCTTTACATATGTTGTCTATATATGTTATGAACAAGAGAGGGGACAGGACACAACCTTGTCGTACTCCAGATCTTATGGTGAAGGGTTTTGAGTGTTCTCCAGTTGCTCTCACTATGCATTCACTGTTGTTGTATAAATAACTAATTATTGCAATTTTATTTTACTTATACACTTATACATTATATTTGACAATGATGGACACAACTTTTACTAATTTGTTAACCGATATTACAACTTGTTATTATAACAAATATTCTTTATTATCTATCAATGGCTTTAATTTAGACACACAGCGACTACATTGTCACTACAGTTGTTGATTTCTAATGAGATGTATGTAACTGCTTGCAATTTTTGACAATATTCTTGAAATCTGGAGCAAGATTACTTAAATATTGAGCACAACCCACTACTGGCAACGCCGATCGAATTCTGGTATGAACCTAAGGCCTATCCACGTCAATATGGAAGCACTATACTCGAGTTTCGCCCTCGTTTGAGCTCGTCAGTAGTGCATATCCCTGACCGGATCCGGAAACAGTCCCGGATCACGCGTGTGCAGCGGGTGTGTAACCACGCGGCACACACTGGACACACCAAATTATCACAACAGAACATCACAACGCTACCCATCGTAGGCTATGCTCAAGATTGCCCAATCGCCGCGACCGACGTCCGTCAATCGATGGGACCCGAACGATCAGGACTTCTCACTGGCAAGGAACACCAGGCCTCCTAAATCCAGTGAGCAATAATCAATTGATTATGTGGTTGTTTCGGGATTTGAAATTTAAATATTGAGCACAACCCACTACTGGCAACGCCGATCGCATTCTGGTATGAACCTAAGGCCTATCCACGTCAATATGGAAGCACTATACTCGAGTTTCGCCCTCAGTTTGAGCTCGTCAGTAGTGCATATCCCTGACCGGATCCGGAAACAGTCCCGGATCACGCGTGTGAAGCGGGTGTGTAACCACGCGGCACACACTGGACACACCAAATTATCACAACAGAACATCACAACGCTACCCATCGTAGGCTATGCTCAAGATTGCCCAATCGCCGCGACCGACGTCCGTCAATCGATGGGACCCGAACGATCAGGACTTCTCACTGGCAAGGATCACCAGGCCTCCTAAATCCAGTGAGCAATAATCAATTGATTATGTGGTTGTTTCAGGATTTGAAATGTAAATATTGAGCATGTTGAGCATTGAACAAACACATAATCAATTGATTATTGCTCACTGGATTTAGGAGGCCTGGTGTTCCTTGCCAGTGAGAAGTCCTGATCGTTCGGGTCCCATCGATTGACGGACGTCGGTCGCGGCGATTGGGCAATCTTGAGCATAGCCTAAAATGGGTAGCGTTGTGATGTTCTGTTGGGATAATTTGGTGTGTCCAGTGTGTGCCGCGTGGTTACACACCCGCTGCACACGCGTGATCCGGGACTGTTTCCGGATCCGGTCAGGGATATGCACTACTGACGAGCTCAAACGAGGGCGAAACTCGAGTATAGTGCTTCCATATTGACGTGGATAGGCCTTAGGTTCATATCAGAATGCGATCGGCGTTGCCAGTAGTGGGTTGTGCTCAATATTTAAATTTCAAATCCCGAAACAACCACATAAGCAAGATTACTTGTTGAAATTCGCACGACAGCATGCAAGTTGCAGTCCGACAATGAAGACCTATTCTTAGATTTGTTGAGCGAAAGAATGCTTGTTCGCAAATGTATGTTGATCCAAATAATGATAAAAGTTTAGCTGCAAAGTTTTTCAAGTTGGGAAATGATTCTTGTGATAAAGATCCATAGAAATCCAGCAAACCATCTGTCTTGAATTTCTCTTTCAGGTCATGATCTGCTTGTAAGTCAAGCAGCTCCAACTGTATGTCCTCTGTGGCTGTATCAGCTTCTGCACTAAAAGGTGAACTGAGAATATTGAACTATGGCTCTGAAAACAGAGGTATAAACAGGAAGCAAGGACCACTTACTTCTGCTACGGTGATGTGAGGAGAAGAGCGCAAACCCTGACTGCGTAGGGCCGAAGAAGAAAATGAATAAAGAGAAAGAACCTCTCACCCTCCTCGGTTAACAAGAATAGAAAAGAATTAAGGTTTAAGAAGATCCCAGGGTGGGCCGACAGGGGATTAGAACAATATTCTCCAATCCCAGACAAAGAATTACTCCAAGGGCTGTTCTAACACCAATGACTATAATACTAGAGTCTATCAACTAAACAACAAAGTAAGAGTAACACAAGCATCATTTGTTTATTAAACTTCTAAACTTCACAATAATATACAGACATGTAGCATCAACAAAGAAATTAGGATACAGCAAAAATCAAAATCAAACAGCAAAGAGACTAAACCTTAACAAACCAAATTCCTAAATGTAGCAAAAACTTCTAATCCAGTGAAAGCTACAAATCTACCAAACACTAACTCACCAACAACTGATCCACTAAAACTAATTTAACAAAAACTTCTAGTCCACCAAAAACTAATTTATCAAAAACTTCTAGTCTACTAAAAACCCAGGAAAATCTAAAATCTAAAACTAGAATTCTGGCTTTTCCTGTAGATAAAATAAAAACCAACAAAGATATTAGGCAATAGACAAGTCAAACATCTCAACATGATGGCCCAACAAGACAACAACAACACCCAGTCTCTCTACGTAAGACAGACACACTCTTGTACTTGTGACGAATAGACACAAGACGCAACATCCTGACACATTCATTAGATTCACTTACATCACGAGCAAACACAACATCTCAACACTGACCTGGCCAACATACATCAGACATTGTAGGCAAACACAACATATAATTATTAACCATCAAAGACTCATTATCTGCATCAACACCTGGACAACCACTACAACACTGGTGTATGTAAACAATGTCTTTGTGGCACAAACATAGACATGGACTGTAAATTCACACCAACCACATGATGCTTCAACTGGACAACAATGATATGAATAGGTTATAGGATATGCTCCACATAAAATATAAATGACAGGAAGCACCTATTCAACAGCCTCCAATGTTTTCTACACATTCACCTGACACCCTCAATCCCACACCATAAACCTGATTGTGGTTAAGATTACAATAGTCTACATACACCCGCCTCGATTACTACCAGCCACTTCAACCCCTGGCGGATATAATAATCATCATCCTCATCATGGCTATCATCATCATCCCATGACCACCACCATCACAAGCATAGTCATCATCATGTGATACTTATAACACAATGTCCATCCAAGTAGCACTCAATCCGGTACCTACATCACTACACCCAGTCATTGATAATAATTACCATAACCTCATTTATAACAGTAATTGCTCTGTCCATGCATGTCATACCTGATGGGTTTCCACTCTCCAGGTGGCCCCTGCTCTCCCATCAACACCGGTTTCAAAAACTCCAAATACTATATCCATTGATGTTCCCCCAATGAAACCAGAATTGAATTCCACCAGTCTATCATCATGCCCTCTCAGTTGCACCCTGATGCGACTTATGTCAAGAATTAGCCATCACTCACCATCCTGACATTTAAACACCTAGACCCATAAGGGATGCCATATGACACAGGGCACACCTCTCCTGCAATGCCCATGTTATGATAAAAGGATATCAACAACATGACACCACACACATTACTGCATGATATTACACATTACTAGCCGACAAGTAAAACATGTTCAACCGTGGAAAGCAATGGACACATATACCCAGTGGAATTACCATATTTGTAGAATGTGGCAATGTAACATTTGCACATAAAAGAATCACAACATTCACAGAAAGTTGGAAGATATAAACATGTACTACACAGGAACTCAACCGAAGAACTCTGAGGCTACTAAGACAGCTCATAAAATAACCACACAATAGTATCAAGTGAAAGTACACAAAATAGTGACCAGAGTGCCTCATTCATATGAGGCAGGATCCAGAACAACAATGTCCATGGCAGGATACAGAACATTAATTCTAATATAATAAACAGTGTTCTATTTATATTATGTCATTATTGACACACTAATGACCAATAAGTGTTATTCAAGGCCCAACACAATCAGTGTAATCAGTTTGTACCTGATGTAATAATGCCTAAAAACAATTATAATATATATTGTTGCCATTAATATTATTCCTAATATTATTGCAAATTAATAACCAGCAAAGCACTGATTGAGGCCAACACCATTAGTGCACTACTCCTTGTGACTAGACACATAGCAAGTGCATATAAATATATTTGCGAAAGGTGGTACGTAGCATTAAATCACATTCTCTCCCCCGTGCGACAACCACCATGCTTAACTTAAAGCAGAATCTCAGTCACTGATTCCACCAATAACTTGATACACCTACAAATATTACTGCCTCCTGTTGACAGAGGTGATGCCAGACTTCACTTACTGCTGAACAACAAATTCCTATACTATATTGAATACTTAACTATATTGTAATGTACCTTGTCTTTCATTGACTGCAGTCCAAGTGTGTTTACTTTATTCACTCATAGCCACTCCACTAATAATAGTAATATTCTGTATATTATTTTCTTCAATAATTCATACAGTCAATATTTGCCCAGCTCTTACCACAACAAGATTCTTGAACTCAATAATTTACACCGCTGTAAAATAAACCATTAGTTCTGAATAATTAGAAAGTATTACTAAGCCCCTGTGTGCCCAATTATCTCCTAACCTGTTAAACATTGTCTGCTCGTTTATCACTAGCCAATATTCCAAATTTACCTTTTAAGTTGCTTCGAGAACAAGGCTAGATGTTATTTGCTGAGGCTGGCCTCCCACGTGTCAATTCTCCAAGTGCTGTTCCTCAATCTCCCACTTTTCAGTCTCATAAAACTTAACACAAGTAGCTTCTAAATTGTTCCTTACTATATTTCTTGTGAATAACTCGTCGAAGTCCAGATCGATCTGCGCCATTTTCTCCAAGAACCGATAACTCACGCGAGCTGGGGAGGGTTCTGCACGCCATTCTCTGCAGCCGAGCTTACAGATTTAATTTGTTAATTTTAGTTACTGCTAGAGAAATTATTAACTTAAAGATTAAAGCTAGGAATCAGTATAAGATTAGCTATATTTTAAAATCTAATTAGTTTGATAATCACTTCATTATTATTATACTTTCATAGCTTTACTGAAGTATACATTTAAATAACCAAAATACTATGTCACACATGGTTTATAAAATTAAAATTAATACATATAAAAGAAATATAATATAAAACAAATTAATTATGGTTACATACCACTGCAAAACTTCAGGGTCTAACTACTAAACACACATTAGAAATAGGCATTGGCGCCTCGTCACTCAGTGTGGTGGACTATGGAAAAAGGGCCAGTTCTACCTGTGCGGGGCCTTATATATTGGGGTCCCAGAGTTCCAGACCAATCAGACGCCCTCTTGCAGAATTCCACCATCATCGCGAGCCGAGTACAGCTCTAATGTCTTGAAATCTTGGAATCTCCATCCAAATTCTTCAATCAATGCATATAATTGGGCTTTGTATTTTTCAGTCATTTCACCAGACATGGTTTCTTGTTTCAGCAAAGGGAAGTGACAAAATCTGTCTTCACTTGCTTGTCTGGAGAACAGTGAGAAATTTGCCTGAAATGATTTTACATATACATACAATTCATGTGCAAACACACCATTACCCTGAAGTTTGACATTCAGTTCATTTAACTTTTCCATAATTTCAATGGCAAACATAAAGTCTAACTGTCAATCTTTATTGACAATGTTAGTATTAAAGTCACATACAATGCCCTTCATCTCTAGGAACATCACTATTTCTTCTCTGAGTTCCCACACTCGCCTCAACACCTTGCCAAGACTCAGCCATCGAACATTGGTGTGGTTCAGGACATCGGAATGTTCAGTTTCCAAATCGTCAAGTAATGACTTGAACTGTCTGTGATTAAGTCCTCTTGATCTGATGAGGTTGATGACACTGACAACTGGGTCAATAACATGCTTGATATTCAAAACAGTTTTACACATACTTTCTTGATGAATCACACAGTGAAGTGGTAATAATGTGTGGTCTGGATATTCTGCTTTAATATTATCACTCATCAACTTTACCAAACCTACATTTTTTCCAGTCAAAGCACGAGCTCCGTCAGTTGTACACTTGCCATCTTGTTCCAAACCAACCCAGTTCTTTCAATACAGTTAGTAACAGCATTGAATATATCATGGCCTGTGGTTGTGTCTTTGAGTGACTCAACACTCAGTAACTCTTCAGTGAGTTTGAATGAAGTGTTTATTCCACGTATACATATCAATAAATAGGCAGTATCATGTACATCGGTACTCTCATCCAATGCAGGAGAGTACCACAAAAATTGTTTACTTGCATCTTGAAGTTTATGCATCAAATTGTCACTGATCTTGTCAACACGTCTGACCACAGTTCTCCTTGATAAAGTAATGTTGTCAAATCTGTTTGTTTGTTTGTTTGTTTGTTCTGGACACATAATGTTTGCTGCATCTAACAAACATTCTTTGATGAACTCGCCATCAGAAAGTGGCTTGTTCTGTTTTACAATTCTGTGTGACAGCACAAGACTAGCTTCAGTTGCAGCATCTTGAATTGAAGACTGTTTAGTGAAAACAGTTTGCTGTTTCTCCAAATTTTTCACCAACTCAAGGCATTTCCTTTCCTTCTTTTCGGTCGTTAAATTTTATCCGAAATTGGAATGTTTTGTGTGATAATGTCTTTTTAAATTGTACTCCTTGAAGACAGCCACTGACTCATGACACAACAAGCAAACTGATTTGCTACCAACTTTTATAAAACAGTACTTAGTTGTCCAGTCATCATTAAAAACACGGCATTCATCTTAAATCTTACGTTTGTTAGTGACACTCATCACAACGGTACATGAAATTCTGTAAAATTCAACAAAATAACTTAAAAACGAATTTACAATGTTTATTTCTAATTGGGGCCCTTCCGGGGGGCCGGGCCCCCCTTAAAGATCCC
>JACEFZ010007374.1:0-40136 GCA_014155875.1 Cepaea nemoralis
CTTCCCAAAATTTTTAAAAAGGTTTTCCAACCCCTTTCGTCTTTGAACCAATTTTGTGTTAAACCCCGCGCAGCCCTGGACTTGGTTTTCAATAACTTCGGGCCATCACAGAAGCGACTATAGTGGCCAAAGCTCCGGCAAAAAAAACATTTGACCGCTCTCTGGTAAGCATTGCGCTTAGTCCTTCTGCTTCTCCACCATCATTTTGATGGTGGTGAGGATAGTTAGGCGATTGTCGCACATCGCGTAACTGTCGTGATTCACACCGCAATATTGGCATTTAACTAGTTTTACTGACATTTGAGCGCGGCTTAAATTTACTCTCTGTTTGTTTAAATTATTTGGTGTTCACTACTGCTGCTGCTGTATCGTTGTGACTTATGTTTACCTGAAAAATGTCTCTATGTGCTGTGAAAAATGCATTCCCCTTGGACTCGATTTCCTGAATACTTTTACAGTCCATTTGTTTTAAGAACTTGGCAAAAGGTGTAGGGATGGTGCTAACTATTTTGTCTATAATAATGAGCTCCTTAAGTTTGTCATGGCTGTTGTTAGTTTTAGCCGAGTTAATCCACTTTGTACACACGTCTTGGACTGTACTGACATAATCTATAAATGTTTGGTTTGGTTGTGGAGATAATTTGGCAAATTGTTGTTGGTAACCTGCAGTATCTAAAGAAAAATGTTGGAGAATGCATTGTTTTAAGTAGTCATAGTCTTTTCGCATTTCCTGTGGCACTGTCTCTATTACTTTTAAAGGTCCAAGAGCTAAGTTTCTCATTAGAATAAATGCCCAATCTGATTTTATGATCTTATGGTAGGACATGAGACACTCGAAATTTTCCAAGTAGGCGCTGATGGAATCTCCTGAGCAGAACGCCTTCACGAGGCCTTTATACTTGTTATATTTCTGTTCTTCCTCTTTGCTTCTTAGCTTATTCACAGATATTTCTGCGTTGGACTCAATCTCCATCTGTTTTAGTTTTATTTGTGTATCGGCATTCAATTGGGCTTGTTTGGCCGCCACCTCAAGCTCCATTTGCAATTTCTTTTCTTCTGCCTGCATTTGCATTTTCTTTTCTTCTGCCTCCATTTGCAATTTCTTTTCTTCTGCCTGCATTTGCATTTGCCTTTGTTTTTCCTCTCGTTCTATCGCTCTCTCCTCACGGGCAATGTTTTCTGCGTGCGTTTTCTGTGCCCATTCTGACAGTTTCTCTTCTTTATAACCTAATTTTATTCCTTGCTCAATGCATTTATCTAAGCTAGACATTTTGTGTTTTACTTGTTGGTACCGTTTATAAAGTTAAATCCCTTAGAAAAAAATGTTGGGGAGTAGAAAATTTAGTTATCTCCCTTAATTATTAAATTTATAAATCAAAATGCAAGGTTATGTTGGTTACAAGGTCATGAATATGCAAACAAATCAATGTGAACCAAAATGATACATTGATGGATGGTGAGAAGTACAGCTTAGAGTTGCAATGGGTATGATATGAAACTTAGCTTTTAATCCCAGAACTCTCCGATGTTGTCTTGCACTCTCGCCACTGTTGGAAAGGTTACATAGGTTGCACTCGCTACTATTCGCGGAACAATCTGCTCGTAGAGTTAGAAAACATTAGTAACAGTCAAAAAATGTCACAGTCATGTCAAAAATAGTTTACAGTAATCAAAATAATGAGACACACTGCTGAGGCACTACTGAGACACTGCTGAGGGACAAAAGATCTTCCACTCAAATTCACCAGCAACACTCTGCCTGATACAGTCCAACATCCTTTGATCGATTTTGATCTCTCTGAATCCATTATAATTGCTACTCATTGCTGTTTTTTTTTTCTTCTCTCCGCCAAAATAAATTATACTATATTCCTTAGATGATATAATGCCCATTCCTGTCCGTCTGGTCTCACATATACCTAACATGTTAATATTTAGTCTTCTCATTTCATTCTTAATGTTATCACATTTTCCATCCCCACTCATAGTTCTTACATTCCAAGTTCCCACTTTCGTGTTTGTTTCTTAATTTAGAGGCCCCATAAATTGGATTTTAACATGAAAAGTTAAGAATTCCACGGACGGCAAAAAAGTCATACATTCAAGTACTGCAAGTGACTAGTTAATAAATCCAACAACCACGTATTAAATACTTGAAGAGGCCAATTCACAAAGACCAACATCCCACTATTAGAAGAGGCCAATTCATAAAGACCAACATCCAAGTACTAGAAGCAGCCAATTCAGAAGACATATTATTACCCACAACAGGACAAGAGAACCATCATTTTCTAGTCACCTTATGAGAAAACAGAATGTGAAGAACGTTACAACATCATGGAAGCATATAACATTTGTTATCAAAATGGATATTATCAAAGTGATTTGGTCGTGGTAATCGAGTAGTCAGTGCGGTTGCTTGTAAGAACAGTAATCAGGGAGACATAAAAACAACTTCCTGTCAAAATGGCGACGGTCAGTTGGGATTTTTCCTAATCGTTTTATTTTCACGTAGGAGATGGTGTAACAGGATGGCCTCGATTGTTGTGAATAAAGTCAAGCCCCGAGGTATCCCAGTCACCCACGTGTATACTAACCTCAGGGGGTTGAACAGGTATATACACTGATACTACTATTATTGACCCCCTCTGCACGGTGACAAGTGTCATGCGTCTACAAACCCCTCCCAGATCCTAAACCTCTACCATCTACCCTCTACCTTGGAACTTTACTCTCAGGCCTCGTTCAAGATCACACCTAATACCTATATAGAAGACATGTCAACAATTCAACAATTTAATGTAAACTAGAGACACAGGTCGGAAAGGAACGTCCTGATAGGAAATGATCTATATACAATATAGAAAAAAGGTTAGAGATAAGAGTCAGAGATGATTCCGGGTCATCATTAGGTATAGCAGAAGAATTGCCGGTGTTTCCGTCGAGTCGGTCCAGAAGACTCACCCGGCCCTTTCCCAGCACTGCTGTCTGGAACACTTGTGGACTGTTCTGCCGCAAGCAACCGGTGGTTCAACGATGGGATTTAGCCACCCGGACTCCGATGACTGGACTAAGAACACGCCACTACAACTGTGAGAATTTCGATCCCTATTGTCTCTATGACTGCTCTGCCTACACAGTCTGGATGGGAGATCCTCGACCATGAGGTATCTCCTGATGCACCTGGACAATAGCTGAAATAAAGTCTGGTAACAATCACTAATTATGGTAAGGTGATGCTTCACCCCTGGTTGGGTGACGTAAGATTTCCACAGCATGATGATAAGAAAATCCCTCAGGATACATATATCACAGGTTTCTAGGTGTCTCGTGGACTTCTACTCTCCGGTAGACAACTAACTGCAGATATGGTTGGAACTCAGGATTAACTGGACTCCATCTGAGTCCAGTTCAGAACACTGGTATATAATAACAGGATGAATGTCTATTATGATAACTTGATGAGTGTCTATACGCTTTGCTAAAGACTTATCATTGTGAAATCATAAATCTTGCAAGTAGCAATCGTAGAAGTTTCGGTGGTATTCAACACTGAGGTTCAAGCTGAAATGCTCCCAGATCTATGACGTTTCCCCAGTCGAGGTTGTCCTCTGGATCAAGCAAAGAAACAACATCTTCCATTAGAAGTTCAGCTTCAGTGTGGAAGTTCTATACAACAAAAATTAATTGTAGCCTTCGTTACCAAACCTTCTTGTAGAATTCATTGACCACATAGGATCATGGCTGAATTTGAGTACCACAGCAGTTCAGTGTAGAATTTCTGATCCACACACAGACTAGATCTCATGTATCATCACTGCAGACCTCATACAACGGCCCGTTAGGTCTTCTACAACAGCATTCTAGGTCTGCTACAACAGCATTCTAGGTATGCTACAACAGCATTCTAGGTCTTCTACAACAGCATTCTAGGTATGCTACAACAGCATTCTAGGTCTTCTACAACAGCATTCTAGGTCTGCTACAACAGCATTCTAGGTATGCTACAACAGCATTCTAGGTCTGCTACAACAGCATTCTAGGTCTTCTACAACAGCATTCTAGGTATGCTACAACAGCATTCTAGGTCTTCTACAACAGCATTCTAGGTCTGCTACAACAGCATTCTAGGTCTTCTACAACAGCATTCTAGGTCTTCTACAACAGCATTCTAGGTCTGCTACAACAGCATTCTAGGTCTTCTACAACAGCATTCTAGGTCTTCTACAACAGCATTCTAGGTCTTCTACAACAGCATTCTAGGTCTTCTACAACAGCATTCTAGGTCTTCTACAACAGCATTCTAGGTCTTCTACAACAGCATTCTAGGTCTTCTACAACAGCATTCTAGGTCTTCTACAACAGCATTCTAGGTCTTCTACAACAGCATTCTAGGTCTTCTACAACAGCATTCTAGGTCTTCTACAACAGCATTCTAGGTCTTCTACAACAGCATTCTAGGTCTTCTACAACAGGCATTCTAGGTCTTCTACAACAGCATTCTAGGTCTTCTACAACAGCATTCTAGGTCTTCTACAACAGCATTCTAGGTCTTCTACAACAGCATTCTAGGTCTTCTACAACAGCATTCTAGGTCTGCTACAACAGCAATTCTAGGTCTTCTACAACAGCATTCTAGGTCTTCTACAACAGCATTCTAGGTCTTCTACAACAGCATTCTAGCTCTGCTACAACAGCATTCTAGGTCTTCTACAACAGCATTCTAGGTCTTCTACAACAGCATTCTAGGTCTTCTACAACAGCATTCTAGGTCTTCTACAACAGCATTCTAGGTCTTCTACAACAGCATTCTAGGTCTTCTACAACAGCATTCTAGGTCTTCTACAACAGCATTCTAGGTCTTCTACAACAGCATTCTAGGTCTTCTACAACAGCATTCTAGGTCTTCTACAACAGCATTCTAGGTCTTCTACAACAGCATTCTAGGTCTTCTACAACAGCATTCTAGGTCTGCTACAACAGCATTCTAGGTCTTCTACAACAGCATTCTAGGTCTTCTACAACAGCATTCTAGGTCTGCTACAACAGCATTCTAGGTCTGCTACAACAGCATTCTAGGTCTTCCACAACAGCATTCTAGGTCTTCTACAACAGCATTCTAGGTATGCTACAACAGCATTCTAGGTCTTCCACAACAGCATTCTAGGTATTCCACAACAGCATTCTAGGTCTGCTACAACAGCATTCTAGGTATTCCACAACAGCATTCTAGGTATTCCACAACAGCATTCTAGGTCTGCTACAACAGCATTCTAGGTCTTCTACAACAGCATTCTAGGTATTCCACAACAGCATTCTAGGTATTCCACAACAGCATTCTAGGTATTCCACAACAGCATTCTAGGTCTGCTTCAACAGCATTCTGGTCTGCTACAACAGCATTCTAGGTCTGCTACAACAGCATTCTAGGTCTTCTACAACAGCATTCTGATCTGCTACAACAGCATTCTGGTCTGCTACAAAAGCATTCTGGTCTGCTACAACAGCATTCTATGTCTTCTACAACATCATTCTAGGTCTTCTACAACAGCATTCTAGGTCTGCTACAACAGCATTCTAGGTCTGCTACAACAGCATTCTAGGTCTGCTACAACATCATTCTAGGTCTTCCACAACAGCATTCTAGGTCTGCTACAACAGCATTCTAGGTCTGCTACAACAGCATTCTAGGTCTGCTACAACAGCATTCTAGGTCTTCTACAACATCATTCTAGGTCTGCTACAACAGCATTCTGTTCTGCTACAACAGCATTCTAGGTCTTCTACAACAGGCAACATCTGAACCTATGAACTACCACCAAATCGGCTGTTGTTACTGTCTGTGGCTCCCTAGCCACATGATGGGCAATTTTGGCCTAATTCTACAGCTGTGCTCTGGTCGAGAACTCGAGACGAAGTGATCACCAGACCCCTTGTTTCGGCTGCGAAGTAAACTATCCAACCCGGAAAAGTCCTGTTCCCTGTCTTACTCACTCTAAGTGAGAATCACGTTTTTTCTCCTGACCAGAGACCACGTCTAGTATACTCACGAGAGAAAACTAGTGTCCGATTCAACCTTTCTGGTCTTGAAACTTCCAGTTCTCGAACCTTCTAAGTTATGCAAATCAGTCGGCTTCTCCCGAGTTATAAATAACAGGGGAACTCCCTAATGGTGTACTCCCGTACCATGGAGATTCCTCGTACAAAGACAGCTGATTTGACCTAATCTCGTGACAGATGGATAGTTTCATCTTTTGCATGTAATTATTTGTGCTAGGTTATAAATCGGGAGTTTTTTTTCCCTCAAGTGTTTTGCCGGTGCTACGGAGCTCATGCATCTGAGCTAAACCATCCTTGAGTTTAGCTTTCAACGTGTTTGGTTACCGATACTGTGTTGTGTGTTTGGTTTTTCCATCATGGCGGACCAGCGTTTGTGCCTCGTTCAAAAGGCAAATAAACTTAGAAGTCGACAGGGTCGGCGTAAAGACAAGGCAAACTCACTGGAGCCAGAAGAACAAGACTCATATATGTACGTCTGGACCTCAGTAATACTCGTATGCTATATTAAAATTCGCCAGCGCAAAACAACGAGGACCCATTCTGGAAAGTGTGCCGTACAAACACGATATTGTAGCGCTACTTGATATGCGACTGTGAGTTAATACACTTCATATAGCCGGTTTCAGATGCTTTTACAGCACGCGTCACCCGGGAATGACAATTCTTATTCGAGATAGTATAGTGCCCTCAGATGTGGATATTTCTAGGTGGACAGCGACAAGATACAAATACAGGCTATCAGAGTTCAATCCGGGAAACCATTTGTGTTAGTTAATGTTTATGCCTGCAACGCGAGCGTGGATTCTCAGAAGTGGCTGTGCTTGAGTGAAATATTATGTCACGATAGGATTGTAATTTTCGGTGGAGATTTCAATGCCAAAGGCAGATCACGGAGAAACATTTCATCCAACACACAGCTCGAGGCCGCACTTTAAACCATAGACCTTATTTGTATTAATAGTGGATTAGTCACCATTACAGCAAGTTGACTCAGTGTGATGTTATTGACCTGGCTCTGGTTTCTCCTTTACCTAATACAGTGTGTAGATGGAGTGTTCAATGGTACGATGGCATCGACTACCAACCTTACAGAATATTGGTGGATAAATGTAGACAACCTTACAGAATAATGGTGGATAAATGTAGAATCATGCAGCACAAGTCAAAGGTCAAGACTTTTAAGTATGACAGTACAGGGCAAGATGTGGTAGGTAAAATAAGGCATGACATGCGCAGAAATCAATAATAATAATAATAATAATAATAATAATAATAATAATAATAAACTGGAGCAACCCCCTTTATGGGATTTTGAGGTGGAAAAGGCCTGGGTTGAGAAGCGTTGTGCTGTAAGAAAATGGCAAAGACACGTCACTGAAATTGTTCTGGCCACTACATTAGAGTATGAATGGTGCAGGCAAGAATAAGAGTATTCCTGACTTCCATGGTGCTGACCTCGCCTGGCAGAGGACTGACGAGAATAGGGGCACGACCCTTTTAGAACACTATCTAGACAGAGCAACCAGACAGACATGAGAGGACGTTTTTTGTGTGCAGAGGATACCTCAGATAGGCGTAAGTCCCTTGAACATTTCAGAAAAAGATATAATGACAGTGAAAGAGATCAAGTCTGTGCTGCGACGAAAAAAATAAAACGGTGCACAAGGGAGCGATGATATAAGGCATGATGATAATAGAGTGTGTACCGAAAACGAGTTGGAGTAACTAGCTGATATTCACAACAGTATAGTGAGTGCTAGCATCAAGGATTAGTGGTTACACAGCTATCGTATTCCCCTTCCGAAACCTGGCAAAGACCACACAAAAATGCAGGGAAATCGGGTAAATGACCATGCAAAATACGATAGGCAAGCTGCTGGAAGTTAATTGCTAGAAAAATATCAAGTCAACAAGAGAGGCAAGGTTGTTTCCCACCTACCTTTGGAGGGTACCGTTCAAACGGAGAAACCTGGACCAACGCAGCAGTTTTTGCCCAGGGTGTGCATGAAGGTTTCCACTCAGGCATTGGAACATGTGCTGCAGAAGTTAATCTTGAGGCTGCGTACAGCAGAGTAACGTTGGATTTCTTAATGGTTCAGTTTCTTAAACTCAAGATTAAGTCCATTCTTCCTTTATTGGATCTCTGCAGCCCTCTTCCAACGGAACGTATTTATTAGATGTGGCAGTTGGACTTCTGAACCAACAATAATATATCGTGGCCTGCCACGGGGATCACAATTATCTCAGGTGCTGTTCAACTCCTACACTTTGAAAATAACAGGCGAGCAGATCACAGCACGGGGGAGGACATTGTCGTATGCCGATGATGTGTTAGTGTATCGTCAGGGGAAGGATAGAGATCAGGTTGCTGGTGAACTACAAACATAACTCAATCACATAAGGACTTGGTGTGTGGAATCTGGGGCAATGGTCAGCCCAACGAAGGCGAAATGGTTCTCTTGTAATAATCATAATATCAACACTCCAACACCAACTGTAAATATGTGCTCGGGGATTGTGGAAAGAACACAGACAATAAATACCTGGGGATACGATGTGATGGAAGAATTGCTTATATTGAGCACATAGACCATGTGATAACAAAGACCAAATGGGGTTTGGTTGCGATGAGGGTGATGACGGCCACAAACTGTGAGCAGCGCTATCTACGTCTTCTATACGAGGGTATGGTTATTTCTGTTTTTCAGTTTTCGACGGGGATCCTGACTCTCAGCCATAAGCAGATGGAACGATGGAAAGGATAAAAGACGGAAGCTATTGTACTTATATTATACTTGAGTGTACAAGAGATACAGCATACATGGCGATGTTCTACCTTCTTGATTTTCCAACCATGTGAGACAGAATACAAATTTGCCGAGCACAGGCTTACCTCGGAGTGAACGCAAACATACAACATCTGCTGCATGGTAAAATTAAGAAGGTAATGTTCAGCAGGTTAAAATTAGGAATGTCGAGGATGGATCAAGCCGAAGACATTCTTCAAAAGGTGTGTTCACTTGCAGACTTATTACCTGGCGAGGAGTGGGTACAAGTGCCAACGGAGTTCTGTACTTCCTTCTCAGCTTGCATCCAACTAGATAGAAAATTCAGACAAGAATTCTTTAGAGAGTGATGCTGTCATTTACACAGATGGGTCGGTCGTTCGAAGCGTGAGAAGTTTATGGGATTCTACGGCTCAGGCAGGAGGGAGAATTGTGAATGAAGATCCTGGCGCTTTTGTCCTGGCCACAATTAGTCGGACTATGGAAGTCATGGCAGAAGGTTTGCCTAGATATGTTGTATTTTGGGCAGTAAGATTAATTTGCGAGTAGAAAGAATGGTTTTACGTTTCGTGTTCAAATAGGATTTCCACCCAATATGCTAACAATTCAATGTCTCACAGACAAGTGACTATTATAATTTATTCCCGTCAGTGAACGTCCTAGTGCAGAACAGATCCGAGAAAGACAGTTTGTGGTAAGTGATAGCAATTATGTTTTGCAAACATTTACAGTCTTAGCAACTTCCTCCACAAACAAAGGTAACTGGCGTTAACCACTTCTTCGACATCCAAATGTAACTTATTTTAATAAATGCTTCTTCTTTCTCGAACAGGGGGTCCTGCAAAAATAATAAAACCAGGTGAACTATCCAGTCATAATCCGAAATATTCGCCCCGTTGTCCATTTATCACAGTACCAACACACTCCAGATCTGTCAGATCAGCAGGACCAGACTGATATATTTGGTCTGTCCAACACCACATCATCCCCTTGAAAATAGATCTGGTCTCGAAGAATGTAGATCAAGACACACTTTCTAACACAGACATCAGATAATGACCTAGGTAGAACATGCGAAAGATAAGGGCGGTACCAACCCGCCCCCTGTGAGCAAGTGTAGAAATATGCACCGTCTTTGCCGCCACCACATGATGATGATGATGATGATGATGATGATGATGATGATGATGATGATGAAGATGATGATGATGATGATGATGATAATGATGATGATGATGATGATGATGATGATGATGATGATGATGATGATGATGATGATGATGATGATGATGATGATGATGATGAGGCGAATGTCCCGAAATTCGCTTTGTAGGGAATCAATCGATAGCTATGCATTCGAAGAATACAATCTCTGGGTTATTTCCTAGCTACTCTTCATCCATTCGCCATAAGACTCACAGCAGACCTGTGAAACGACTCGACTTGAATCAGTCTGCGAGACGTTGCCATTCTGTTTGGCTACTTTTGACCTCTTCATGGGTCACCTCCCTCCCTCCCCCCACCCCCACCCCCAACCGTTATCGATTATTTCTCGCATATAATGTACTACTTTTGGCGATCGGGCGGCCGCAAATATTTATGAAAGAGCTTCTTACCAAAATTATTATCGAATTCCCGTTTTATAAGACCGCAGATCTTTTCTCGTTTCCAACAAGGCAAGCGTATTATACAGCCATCCTCTCCCCCGGACAGATAAGTTGTAAATGCCTGTATTGTGTACAGAATGCTATCATGATCTCTATCCGACGACGAGTTCCCTTCCCCGATGTGTACGTCCTATTGTTACAGTACATGAAACGAACCTGAGCGTGACAAAGTATCCGCGAGATTACAAGGACAACTGTCTGGAACCCTCAGTGTGGAGAAAACATTTTTTTTTAAATTATGCGTGTCCTGTGCAGGACATAGCGATTAACCCCTACCCAGGTTGATATTCTCGGCACTTTTACGTTCAGTAGTTTGCCATTGCTTTCTGAACGAGAAGTCAACGTCGAAGTCCAAACTGACGCATAAAGGAAATGATCCCGCTGCCTTTTCATCAACGCAATGGAAGTTTAAGAGCCAGAGTGCTCTAACACCTTCGGCCACGTCGAAGCCTCATTAACACACAAGGACGAAGAAGAGAATTAGAGGCAGAAATGAAAAATATGGGGGGACATGGACGAAGCTGAATGAGACAGCTAAAGATAAGATGACTTGGAGTGAGTTGACTGATGGCCTATGCCGTAATCGGGGATAAAGTATGAAAGGAGATCTAGAGCAGTAATTCCCAAACTTTTCAATCAGAAGGCCATATCTATCATTTTTGGTAGTTAAGCGGGCCACAACGTTATACAATTATAATCCTGATGCAATATCATTCTTACCTTTCTTAACCTTCTTCAACAAAATTCTAAGAGTTTAAATGTCCACCAAAAATGCCAGGTCATTAAGCCAGTCATCGTTCAACAGACATTCCCGTTCTGTAGGCAATTCATTTATTTCAGACGAAACAGATTGACACTATTTTTCAGTGCCGAGAAACGTGACGAGTCCTCGCGTGCCACTTTCTGACAGCTAGTGGGCCACAAGTGCCCCTCGGGCCGTGGTTTGGGAACCTCTGATCTAGAGGGTGGGACACTTTTCAAATACCACAACCGGAAAATAATTAGCAAACAGTTTTGCAGCGGGTGTGTTTGTGTAACGGTTAGGATGTTGTGCTGACGACGGCATGGGCGCGGTCGAAATAGGGTTCGATTCCTGGGCTCGCCGTTCACTACGAAGGGGGGGGAAAAAGGCTCCTATTCCTCCATGCACTCAGGTCTACAAAATGTGATGATCCTAGCATTGTACGGGTTCCTGCCTCGTACATACACAAAGAAAGAAACTTTTTGCACCACGCAAGTACAAGCAGGTAAAAACCAGACAAGTTATTACCATACCCCCACGGGCTCCTTTTGGGGAAAGGGAACAATCCCTTTTCTGGCAAAAAATAATATAAAATTTTCAATCATAACATGGGGGCATACATCATTACTTAACCTCCTATTATGCTGATTAAACTTTTTATATAAAGAAAAAAAACACATAAAAGGAGCAATGCCCGTTATACTGAAAACTTAACTCACACTTTGGACATGTCATGAGATGTAAAAGTTGGGCATTTTCCACAACGCAAAAGTGGGGGTGAAGCTAGGTAAGGGAAGGGGCCCAAAGGGGAAAATGCGGGGTAGTCTGACTCGTGGCATGGAGGACGTCGATATCGGAAATGATTTTACACCAGGGACAGGAGGCTGTTGACAACATGGTTTAACCCACGCCACACGGCATGGGCTTAAGAAAAAGACTTTTATTCAACTCCTACTGCTTTTCCATCTGCTTCAACAAAAAAACAGTCAGCTCTACCACGGCAATTTAACAATAGCACCCCTTTTCTACCTATTTCACTTTAACTCACATTTTAATTTTTCTGCTGTACCATACACACTACATTCTTCTCTATAGCCCTTGCCCCAGTTTATATCATCAGCCAGGACCCAAGATACCACTAAATAAACCAGCATGCCATTACTCTTCACCAGGGACCCAAGATACCCCAGAAAAAAACCAGCTTTGCGAGACTCATTAACACTGACTGTCTTTTCTCGCCAACCGCAGGAGGTCAGCGTGGCCGAATAGATAAGAGCGAAAGAATCAATCCCATCACCGGGCAGTTGTACTTTAACGTGGACTTCTAGTTCAGACAGCAAAATCAAACAGCTGAACATACAATTTCCTTGAACATCAAGTGTTGGGGTTGATCACACGCCCCGAAAAAGGGACTGCAAAATTTCTTCTCCGCAATAGTTTGGTTCTCCTGTGTTGTCGGATCCTATCCTGCCTTTTCCCTTTTTTGTACCTTTTAGCCTACATGTTAACCGTCATTTTACCAGTTCCACAGTTATTTTCACCAGCGTCTTCTATCTTTAGTTTATCAAACATGAAGTATTTCAGCCTGTTCCTGCTGTACACGTGAATAAAAAAAAAAGCTGGCCGGCCTTCTGTTACATTAAACAATTTTCAGTTTTCACTCGAGTTCTAAGTTAATTGCATATCCTTTACAGGACGTCACAGTTATCACCAGCATTTGTTGCTGTTCTGAGCTCTTGGTAAGTTTACGTTCAGTACTTTGCCATTGCTTTCCAAACGACCGCCACCCACAACATTTTGTACAAAACCAACGCAAGTCGGTCTGCTTCCAAATCGCCTTCAGCTGTGTTTCGAACTGCGTCCGTGACTCCTTCGCCACGTAACGGGTTCTAAGTCAAGCTGTTAAATAATTGCATACATAACATATCATATCTTTATGTAAGCACAAATATTGAATATATTACAATATCTGTTCCCATTTATTCAACTGAGATCTTTTTACTCCTGAACAGGATGACCTGATAATCAAGAACGTTAGAGGCAGCATAGTCATCTACACCGGACCGTCTGTGGTAAGAAAAATACGTAGTTGTTGAGGTTTTATTACAAAGACTAATGAACGAGTCTTGAAAGAGGAGAGTCTGGCATATGAGACTACGACCTCCAGCATGAGAATGGAGGCGGAAGCAGTAACAGCGGCATTCCGTTGGATAGAGGAGACTACTGCAACACACGTTGTATTCATTACGGATTCGAAGTGTATGCTTGATAAGGCGGAGATATAAATGTTTCGTGTTGAATGGCTATCGTCTCTTCAGAGGTCACAGATTGTGAGAATTTTATGGATATTTTGCCCTGGCCATACAGGGTTGCGGGGGAATGAAGAGGCTGATAGGCTGGTAGGGAATACACCTCTTGGTGGTAGATTGCCTACGGACAAGGGGGAGGTGGTCATGCGTTTGTGGGACCAGGTGGAGAATGAGGGAGAACAGACCCGTATGTGGAAAGAATGAGATTGCGGGGGATCGGTAGGGGATCTGGAAGAATCTCACAACTGAGAGGTAAGATCAGGAGAACTTTAAATTAGATAGCGGTGGGAACGATTAGTAGTATGGCTCTTCGCAGGCTGTTGAACGAGGGTACGGAGCACATACGTGAATGTCCTGAGTGCAGTGATGTCGGTTCTTAGCTCAACTCAACTCAACTGAAGGATTGGTGACAAATTTTCGTCAGAGCTGAAAAAAAATTAAATCTGTGATTTTTTATGAAAAAAAAAGAGGTCCAACTAATTGAAAAAACTAAGAAATGATTTACAAGCACAGGGATTTGAAATATCTTGATAAAGTTAATTATGATTGAAAGACGAGACACAATGAGTTAAAGAACAGTTACACAACAGTTCAACTAAAGTGCAATATGTATTTTTCGCATATCCTTTTATAGGACATTGCAGTCAAACCAGCATGTGTCAGCTGCTGTAAATGTCTTGGCAATTTTAATTTCAGTAGTTTGCCATTGCTTTCTGAACGAAAGCACATAACTCCGTTAGTAACCAACGCGACGCGATCCGCTGCTGAATCTCACGAAGCTGAGTTTCGTATGAGAGTATACAGAATTAAGAACAACGTCCTTAACCACTATGCCAGGTAGACCGGCTAAAGCACACTATACCATGCTCGTTTCCGTCTTGACAGGAGATCGTTGTAAATGTTCGTCCACAGTGGATGCATGTGAACACATGGTCATTCCCACCATCATGCACAATCTTACGTCTCTCACGCTGTGTGTGTGCTTTATCTGCAATCATTATCTCCTCTGTCTTTATTCCATTTCTGATAGTTGCCCTTTATGCAACACGTTCAGCGGCGACGTGCTCCCAATGTGCATTATCAATGCCTGTATCAATCATATCCCGCTTACACACATCTTTGTATCGTAGTAGAGGCCGACCCTAAGATCTCCTACCCATCTGTAATTCACCAAACAAAAAAAAAAGATGTCCTTTGGTATTCTACCGTCGTCCATCCTCCTAACGTGTCATATCCATCTAAGTCTACGAAGACTGAGCATGGAACACACCGTCACCCAACCTGATCTTTCCATTACTTCAGTATTTGTGATGTTGTCTTGCCACTTGATACCAAGTATTCTTCGCATACACAGCATATGAAAGCTACTTAAACGTTTCTCTTGGTGTGAGTAAGTTGATCATGTTTCACTGCCATAAAGAAGAGTACTAAAGACAAAGCCGTCTCCCTGGCCAAGGTGTTAACGTCTTTCTCCGTAATCCTGTGTATTCTCGTGAGTAACGTAACCTGTGCGAGAATCGGCAGCGGTTCGCGCCGTGTTGGTAACTTAGGGGTATGTGAGCCTGTCGCTCAGAAAGCAATGGCAAACTACTGAGCGTAATCTTGCCCAGTACATCAACAGTAGCTGAAAAATGCTGGTGTTGACAGCAACGTCCTGAAAGGGATATGTACAAAAAAATGACACAAGCTTGGTAGATAAGGACTTTTGTTTTGGCAGTAAACTTCCTGTTCTCCCAGACTCTTTGTGCTAACATGTTCATTGTTGATTGATTGATTGATTGATTTAAGAATCGACATCACAGTATTCGGGGCATTCCCATAAGTGCTCCGTCCCCATCCTCAGCAGCCAGCGAAGAGTTCCAACACTAATAGTACCAGTAGCAATCTGATTATATGTCCGTCTCGCCTTTCCTCTGAGCGTTGAGCGTCGTCCAGATCCCCTCGTCACTCCTCGCTGTCTCATTCTTGCCAGACCATGGTAATCCATTTGCTCCTCCGAGGTGTGCACGTGCTCCCACAAGGCCGCAACCACGTCTGCCTTGTCATGTATCAATACTCCACCAAGTTCTGCAGAGCCAGCCAATCTGTCCGCCTGTTCATTTCCCAGCACACCGGCATGCCCCGGAGAAAAGATCCAGGCGATGCTTGTCACCCGTGACCTCCGAAGCGAAGCAAGCCACTTCGCACGAAGCCTGCCCGTCCTCACCCTCGTCAGCATGCTTTCTGAGTCAGTTACAATCATGATGTGTGTGTGTGTGTCGTATTCTCCATCCAGCGGAGAGCCGCAGTGACCGCCTCCACCTCCATTCTTAAGCTGGATGTTGTGGTATCATATGCCAGGTTCTCCTCCCCCAAACGTCGACCATTGGCTTTGGCTATGAACCCCCAGCCACTTTTCTCACCTCTTGACACCGAACCATCTGTGTAGATAATCACATCACCCGAGTGAGCATTGTCCTGAATTAGTTGCTGGATTTCCACTTCCGTGGCCCCTGCTGGCCACTCCCTGCACTCCCGGCTTAATGTGATTATAACTCTGCACAATTCTGACTGCTCCGCTGGCACTCTGACCCACTCCTCTCCACGCCTAATGTTCTCCAAGGGGCACACCTGTCTGATCGTATCCTCTGCCTGAGCCATCCATGATTTCCCTCTTATCAGTCGCTGACCCTTAACTGCGTCCAGCGCCTCATGCAGTGGGTGGTCTGTGTCTGCAGCTACTCTGAGGTATGCCTTCGCCTGCATCACCTTGAGCCTACCAGCAACACTCGGCAGACCAAGGATGTAACGCATACACACTACTGGGGTGTCTCTAGTGCATCCCAGAATGACCCGCATAGCTTCGTTCTGTATGCGCTCTAACTTCACCAGCTGACTCTCTGAGACAGTGAGCAGACCTAATCCATAATCAATTACTGAGAGGATCAAGTGCTGGTATAGTGTGAAAAGCATTCTCTGCTCTGTGTCCATTGCAGCCATAGTTTTAAGTGCACTGAGTCCCTTTTGAGATCTTGTCACAACCGTCTCCACATGGTCCTTGAAGGATAGGCTCCTGTCAAATGTGATCCCCAGATACTTCAGTTTGTTCTCTCTGCTGACATTTCTACCATCTATCGCGAGGCTTGGGACATCCGCTCTCACAATCCTGTTGTCCAGAGAGCACCACAAAACAGCCGCCTTTTCCGGGTGGATGACAGCACTCATTTCAGTGCACCAGTCAATCACTTTGTCTACTGTCGCCTGTAGCTCCTGGGCTGTTTGCTCCCTATCTCTCCCCTGCCTATATGCAAGAATATCATCTGCAAATGTTAGTATTCTTCCAACCCCTGGTGCTTCTAGGTTTGCAATCTTGCTCGTATACACATTAAAGAGCACCGGTGAGACTGCAGATCCCTGTGGCAGTCCCGGGGTTAAAATATGTGGCTCTGAGGTCCATGCACACAGACGGAGAGCAACCCGACGAGAGTGCAGTACGGCTGCTATCCAGTTCACCAACCAGGGACTGACCCCGTTCTCCATCAGCGCGGTCATCAAAATATCATATCGAACTCTATTGTACGCATCCTCGAGATCAAGCGCTGCCGCCATCGTTTCTTGTCTACTCTGGAACCCCTCATAAACGTCAAAGGCAAAAGTGGCTGCATTTGACCAGGTATCTTTTCCTGGCCTGTAGCTCCCCAGGCCTCTTGGAAGAAGCTTCCCGCTTTCCAAAAACTCTTGCAGCTTGACAGCGACTATCTTCTCTAGAACCTTCCCAAATGTATTTTGAAGGGTGATGATTCTAAAGCCGCTAAGCTTTGACTGATCCTTGAATGGTTTTGGGAGAGGGATGAGATAGCTGTGCACCCAATCCTGCGGTACTGATGCTGTCCTAATGCTCTGGTTAAAGCAGTCGGTCATCTCCTCCAGGTCTGCATCGCTCAAACCCTTCATGTGGCCATACCTGACCCCATCGGGCCCTGGTGCCGTGTCTTTTGCCTTTTTCAAAATGTGTTTAACATCTTCCACCCGTATGATGTCTTCATACTGCATATTCTTCGTGGTGCCAGATAACTCCTCTCTAACTGCATCCCTGGTGTCCGCATCATTATGATTGGTCTGCTCTAAAAATCTCTGGAGAAATGCCTCCCCTTTCTCTTTGTCTGTTGTCACGCGCACACCATCATCTCTATAAATTGTTCCCACTGTCATAGGCCGATCTTTTCTCTGCATTTGCCTGTGCAGTTTCCAGAATTTTCGCAGTGTTTTATCACCTCCAATCTCCTTCATGAAACATTCCCATTTTGCCTTTTTGGCCTCTGCAGCACAGCGCTTGAAAACCTCCACCTTGTCTTTCTTGACATTTTCCGCTTTGTCCACTTCCTCTCGTGAGCTTTGAAGTGTCTGTCGCACTTTCTTTAGCTGCTTCACTGCAGCTCTCTTTGCTTTCCAAGCATGGTCTACTTCTGGGGTCCACCATGGGGGCTGCAAAAAGGGAGTTTTTACAGTCCTGTTGCATGCCCCTTGCCTGAGGCGTCCAAGAAGGCAATCGGTCCTCTCATACCGGAAGGTCTTGCGCGCTCTCCCAGCTTTAACTTTCCTGGGTTTAGAGATCAGGACTGAGCATGGCATGTGATCACTCCCATGGTCATTCAAAACAGTCCACTTTATATCAAGGACTGATGACTGGGAGACAAGTGCCAAGTCAATAGCTGTGTCTGCATCGCCAGGCCTCATTGCCATTCTAGTCGGCCTACCATCATTTATGCAGACCACATCGGAGTCCACCATGGCATCCGCAAGGGCAATTCCCTGTCGATTTTCTCCACTACTGTCCCAATCTCTGTACCTTGCATTGAAGTCTCCACATATGAGTAGCCTATCACCTGGTAATTCCTCCAGTTCCTTAAGCCAGTTCCAGTGTTCCTTTCTGACCAAACAGTCCACTGTGGCATATACATTTATGATGTTCCAACTTATGCCACCAATCCCCATTTGTATACCCTTGACCTCTCTTGCATTGTGATTCTACTGGCTCAAGTCAAGTACCACATGCTTCACTCCTTCCTTCACCAGCAGACCTTTTCCATGTCTCTTCTGCCCAGTAGGGTTTATATAACTGACGTACCCAGGGCAATGGTAGGCCTATTTGTCTGGTTTTAGCTCCTGGAGCATGAGGACATCAAAATCATATATTAGTCTCTCCAATACAGGACCTCTCTGTCTGGCACTGCGACAATTCCAGTATCCCACTCTTACATAGTTGAAACCTAGTCTCTCCACTTTTCGTCTTATTCTCCTGGCGCCTGCCCTCCTATTTCTATGCCGACTTCTCACATCATTTCCTCGTCTTCTCCTCCTCACTCTCTCTTCGCTAGCCTCTGAGGGATGTGTCAAGCGCAGAGCATGTGCTCCGTAGCTCCGGCGACGATTCCCGTGTTTAAATGAGTCCATAGGCAAAGTTCGGATATTGCAGGAAATAAACGGTCACCCTAACATTGCCTGCTTGCTAGGGAAGAGGCAGGGGATGTCCCGCAGGAGTCCATACGCCTGGTGCCGCCTCGCACGCCTGCCAGACGTCCAACGTTCACGACCAGTTAACCCATGGTCATCCAGTTCCTCAGCACGCTGGTCCACCTTGAACTTGGGGGTTTATATTTGGAGTTTTCCGTCTCCTAAATAGACTGCTGTCCAAAGCTAACAGGTTCACCTACCCGGGAGAGGGGTAAGGCGCCCCGACTCGCTTGGCAGGCACGTCTCCGAGCATATGAGGTATTTTCTAAGGAACTCAGATCCCACCCTGAGATCCCGCCTCGCCCTCTGTGCCCACCGCCAGTTGGTCCGCGGCTGCTTATTCGATATTCGCAGCTAACCTCTATATCTAGAGGCCGTTCCACGACCCGCCACCAGTGGACGCGCTGGGTCGGGGATGGTCGCCCCAGTTCATTGTTGTTGCTGCCTTACCAACCCTGATGTTGATTTCCTGATCTAGGGATAATTTGCTATTTACCTCTGATCCTAGTTATTTAAAATGGTTTACTATCTCCAGTTCGGCGTCGTCAATAAAGATTGATGGTACCTCATGTGCACCTTGTGACATAATCTGTGTCTTCTTTTTCCTAATTGTTAAACCAAATTCAGAACAGGCATTGGAGAATGCGGATAGTAGATGTTGTAATTCTTCATCAGAGTGGGTTGTAATTGCAGCATAATCCGCAAAAAGCAACTCTCTGAGCAGTAACCTCCTAATTTTGGTCGAGGCCTTAAATCGCTGAGCATTGCAGAGGTCGCCATCTGAGCGTGAGTGAATGTATATACCACCATCCTGATCACGAAAGGCATATTTCAGTAGAAGTTAAAAGTATATTCCAAAGAGGGTGGGAGCTAGTACACAGCCTTGCTTAATTCCACTCTTGATTTCAAACTCTTCTGAAGTTGCACCATCAAACTTGATTATACCCTTCATGTCTCTGTGGAACGATTCCACAATGGACAGAAGAGTTGTGGGCAGCCAATCTTCTTTAGTGCCTTGAACAGACCCTCACGACTGACCAAAAAAATGCCTTTGTGAGGTCGATGAAGGCATTACACAGTGGTTGATTCTGTTCACGGCATTTTTCTTGCATTTGTCGTAATGAGAATATCATATCAATGGTAGACCGGTTCTGTCGGAAGCCGCACTGTGATTCGGGGTAGACTTGATCTCCCAGGACTTGAAGTCTGCGCAGAACAATTCTGGCAAATACTTTCCCAACAATACACAGAAGTGAGATACCCCTATAGTTGTTACAGTCGCTCCGATCGCCCTTATTCTTGACAATGTTAAGATGCTTGAGTCATTGAAATCCTGTGGGACTTGTCCTTCTCGCCAGCATAGCTATTAGCTGGTGGATCTGTAGAGTGAGTATGTCTTGCCCACACCTGATAACCTCTATTGAAATCCCATCCTTACCTGGAGCCTTGCCAGATGTAAGTTCAATTATATCACACTTGACTTCTGTTATGGTAGGAAGTGTGTCCAGGTGGTCAAGAGTTAGCAGGGCCTCTATGGCGTTGAGGACATCATCCGCTAGTTTTGTCTCACTTGAGTAACGCTCTAAATAGTGCTCTACCCATCTATCCATCTGCTGTTTCTTATCAGTGACGATTTCTCCAGTCAAAGTTTTTAGTAGTGCACTTTTCTTGGTCACTGGACAAGAGGCTTTCTTTATCCCTTCATACGTGCTTCTGATGTTTTCCTTTTCACTTGCGTTTTGATTAGTCTCACTGTCAACATCTTATATCACACACAGGCACTCTCGCTTCTTCATCCACACCCAAAGAAACATCCGTTGTGTGGATGGTACATCACGTCTTTTATTTCAGACGAACCTGAGATAGTTACACATTATACTCAGGCGGTGGCTGCCTGAACAAATATACATATGCCGCCTTCTCTACAATAATCATACACAATCACTTGCTCAAACTCCACACTCGCTATCTTCAACTAGCGCCCTCGCAAATAAGCATTTGCCCTCGGAGATACACAAGCGTCCTCTCTTGAAAACTGTCGCGTCCCGTCTGACGTTTTCCAACACGTCGCTGGCTTTGTCGTCCTAGATCCCGTGCTGTCCGTAAAACCCCGTGCTGTCTGTCAAACCCCGTGCTGTCTGTCAAACCCCGTGCTGTCCTACCATTCTCGTAGTCCGCCCGTGCTAAGCTGAGTTGTACTAACGTCTGATCTGTTCATGGTGGTATCCCGTGAACTGGCGTCCCCTCCTATCCTCTGGGTTGGTCCTGTCGGTGTCCTGGTTATGACACGTCTGTTTCCCCACCTAAGTCCTGTCTCCCGTTTATCTACTGTCCTGTAGATGTCCTGTCTTATGACCATTCTAAGTCCTGACTTGTGTTCTGTCTCTACTCTATCTACTACCCTGTAGATGTACTTATCTATGTCCTATATGTCATTACCTCTATTCTGTCCCTTGTCCTCTCTATGTCCTGCACGCACCTCCTCAACACCGTGACACTCACATACCTTGACCAAATAGTCATTTGCACACTGCCTGGCAGCCTTTTTTTACATCCTTTTTAGCTTGCCTCAGCTCACTGAGAGTGTTACACATTGTTCTTTCCTTGTTTCTTGAGAGGTGGAGGAGCTCGAGACTGCACTTGAAACCATTGACATGGTTTGTATTAACAGTGGCTGTGTCACCAGGACAGCAAGCCGTCCAGGGGATGAGGACAGTGCTATTTATCTGGCGCTGGTTTCTCCTTCACTCACTACAGTGTGTAGATGGGGTGTCCTAGGATACCACGGCAGCGACCACCACCCTTCCAGCATATTAGTTGAGAAAGGCAGACCCAGTACAGGGCAAGATGTGGTGAGTAAAATAAGACGTGACAAGCGCAGAAAGCTTCAGGGCAGGAAAAAAAGCTGAGAGCAGCCACCGTGGTGGAATTTCTAGATGGAGAAGGCTTGGGTGGATAAGCGTAGTGCTGTAAGGAGATGGCAAAATGCTAAGAAGAACAGAGCTGGCCATCCTAGTCCCTGCAAGCACTTAGAAGGGGAGATGCACACAAAAGTAAGCTATTAAAAAAAACTGGTCAAGGTGGTTAAAAGTGAAAAATGGGCAGAGGTGTGTTAAAGAGTAAGCACAGACAAGTCACTGAAATTGTTCTGGCAACTACATAAAAGCGTGAGTGGAGTAGTCAAGAATAAGAGCATTTCTGACTTCCAAGGTGCTGACATCATCTGGCAGAGGACTGACGAGGACAAGGGCAAAGCCCTCATTGAACGCTATCTAGATCAGAGAAACCATACTGTTATATTACTGATGGAGATTCAAACAACAAAACCCCATGGTGACAAGCAAGTGTGCTAGCCACTGCATTAAGAACAGAAGTGTGGTTTTATGAAGAAATACTGAAAATACCTTGTGCAGCCCAAATGATTAATCTATGAGAAGTTGAACAATTGTGCACTTTAATATGAAGGAGTCCAGGCATATGCCTGGAAATTGGTATTAATTTTAGTCTGTCAAGAATAAGAGCATTTCTGACTTCCAAGGTGCTGACCGCATCTGGCAGAGGACTGACGAGGACAAGGGCAAAGCCCTCTTTGAACGCTATCTAGAGCAGAGCAACCAGTCAGACATGGGAGGCAGAAATCTGGCCAAGGAGTTCACCTCAGACAGGTGCAAGGCCCAGAACACTTCGGATGAAGACACAGTGACAGTGAAAGAAATCAAGGCTGTACTTCGACGATCAAAAAACAGCGCTCCAGGGCCTGATGGCATAAGATACGACGACATCAATAGGTGTACCGACAATGAGCTAGAGAAACTAGCAGACATGTACAACAACAGTATAGGGAGTGCTAGCATCAAGGAGGAGTGGTTACACAGCTATCTGATTCCCTTGCCGAAGCCTGACAAAGACCACAAAAAAATTCAGGGATATCGAATTATAACCATGCAGAATACAATAGGCAAGCTGCTGGAGAAGGTAATTGCCAGGAAAATATCAAGCCAGCTAGAGAGGCAAGGTGTTTTCCCACCTACCCTGGGTGGGTACCGTCCAAAAAGAGAAACCTGGACCAATGCAGCAGTTTTTGCCCATGATGTCTATGAAGGTTTCCACTCAGGCATTGAAACCTTTGCTGCTGCTTTGACAAGAGTACCATTGGATTTTTTAATGCTTCAGCTTCTTGAACTCAAAAGTAAGTCCATTCCTCCTTAGTTGAATCGCTGCAGCCCTCTTCCAATGGAAAGTAGTTTTTAGATGTGGCAGTTGGACTTCGGAACCAACAACAATATATCCTGGCCTACCACAGGGATCACCATTATCTCCGGTACTGTTCAACGCCTACACCGTGAGAATCACCAGTGAGCAGATCACTGGACCTGGCAGGACATTGTCATATGCCGATGATGTTTTAGTGTATCGTCAGGGTAAGGATAGAGAGCAGGTTGCTGTGGAACTACAAACCGAACTCAATCGCATAAGTACTTGGTGTGATGAAGCTGGGGCAATGGTCAACCCAACAAAGGCAACAGTGACTTGGTTCTCGTTGAATAATCATATTGTCAACACTCCAACACCAACTGTAAAGCTGTGTTCAGAAAAGGTGGAAAGAACGCTGGCAATGAATTACCAGGGGATACGGTTTGATCGAAGCCTTGCTTATAATGAGCACATAGACCAGGTGATAACAAAAGCCAAGTGGGATTTAGCTGCGATGCTGGTGATGGCGGCAGCAAACTGTGAGCTGCGCCATCTATGTCTTCTGTACGAGGGGCTGGTCATGTCTGTTTTGAGTATGCAATGGCAATCCTGACTCTCAGCCGTAAGCAGATAGAAAGGATGGAAAGGATACAGAATGAAGCTATGCGCATTATTCTTGGATGTACAAGAGATACAGCATGCAGGGCGATGCGCTACCTTCTTGATTTTCCAACCATTGAAGAGAGAATACAAGTTTGCAGAGCACGCGCCTACCTCAGAGTTAACGCAAACACACAACATCCACTGCATAATGAAATTATTAAGGTGAAGGGCGGTCGTGGATAGGTCAAGCCGAAGACATTCTTCAACAGGTGTGTTCACTTGAGGACTTAGAACCTGGCGAGGAGTGGGTACAAGTGCCAACAGATTTCTGCACATCCTTTTCAGTTTGCATCCAACTAGATAGAAAATGCAGACAAGAAAATCCGGCTGCTGTGGAGGCTGAAGTACAAGCGTTGATTTTCGAGAATTCGCTAGACGGTGATGCTGTCATCTACACAGATGGGTCGGTCGTCCGACATGTGAGAAGCTCATGGGCCTTTACGGCTCGGGCCGGAGGGAGAATTGTGAAGGAGGACTCTGGTGCTTTCACTGAAACCACAAGTAGCCTGACTATGGAAGTCATGGCAGTAAGTAAAGCAATAACATGGCTCGAGACACAGACATTCACTAGGGCATGTTTCCTTAGCGACTCAATGAACATGATCAAGAGGATAGAGGAGGGGTCGATCCGAAGAGAATGGTTGCTGTCTCTGGAGCGGTCTCGGCTGGCAAAGATTAGTTTCATCTTCGTGCCAGGGCATGCGGGAGTACAAGGAAATGAGCGGGCTGACAAGCTCGCAGGTGAGGCTACGGTGGAGGGCGGACGCGCCATGGACCAGGCTGACATTCTGAATGCTCTACGAGAAGTAAGACTTTTGCGTGAACCAAGTGATGACTGTGAATCTACAACCATGGCCAGACTGCGGGAACAGCAATTTAAAAGAGGGGTGGTCAAACAAGAACACTACGCAGGAAGCCAAAGAAGATTAATAATCCAACACAGAACTGGTGACGTTAGCCGCTACACGCTGCGGGATTTGCTGAGGAGGGGATCCGAGCACTTATGGACTGAATGGTTCGATGTGCAATGAGGATGATCTGTCGACTAACTAACTAACTAACTAACTAACTAACTAACTAACTAACTAACTAACTAAGTAACTAACTAAGTAACTAACTAACTAACTAACTAACTAACTAATTAACTAACTAACTAACTAAATAACTAACTAACTAACTTGTTTCTTGAGAGAGCTATCTTCTTTTTATCAATCAAGGGCTGCAGTGTCTGGCTGTTTGTCGCAAATCAGTCCTGTCTCTTATGATCCACAGTGCCGTAAACCCCTACCGCAGTTTTATAAAGTATTTCCTTAAGTTTACCCCACATTTCAATTTTCTGATGTATCAGTGAAAGCGTCTTCAAGTTGCTGTTGAAGCTCAAAGCACTTTTCAGGATCATGAGTGTTAATAATATTAATCCTGGGGCTAGATGTATGTTTAGCTGTGTAGATTATCTTTGGTCTTAGTCTAATCCTTGCAACAACCAAAGAATGGTCTGTATCGCAGTCAGCACTGTGGTAACTTTGAGTCAATAATGTATGGTTCAGGTGTTGTCTCCGTTTGATAATGAAGTCCAGTTGATGCCAATGGCCGGATCTATGATGCTTCCATGTGACTTTATGCAGCTCTTTTTTTTTAAAAAGGAGTTTGTAATACGCAGGTCATTTCTGGTGCAATACTCCAGCAGACTTTGCCCATTTTCATTCATGCGACCGATTGTGTATTTTCCAATGCAACATTGGCCATGAACTCGAGTCCCACACGAGCATTGAAATCACTGAGCATATAAATGTAGTCGGATTTTGGAACTGCCCTGATCACAGAGTCTAGCTCCTCATAAAACGAATCATTCACATCATCAGAGGAAGCGAATGTCGGTGCATATGCAGTAATAATGGTGACAAAAACACAAGAGGTTGCCAAGCACAGGGATAATTTCTCCATAGCACAAAACCTGGACTAAAATATAGAGACCATGTGCTGCCCTTGCAGCATGCTCCCCCTCTCGGCCTGCCTAGTTTACTTCAGAGGAAAGGTAACATAAATACATCTGGAACAAGACAAGCTGCAGAAACTGCCAGATCAGCAAAGCAATACTCCTGTCCGCCTGTCCGTGCTTCGATCCTAGACCAGCTGCCAACCAAGGCTTAGGGTCTGGTCTGCCCTGCCATGAGCTTTTGTCTTTAGGTTGCATTTCCTCGCACTAGGATCAGGCTTGTACCCTCCCAATTGCGCTCTTCCGCCCAAAGCCGTTGGACAATGTGGGGTGTCGGGTTTGGTAAGCCCCGCCCAAGATTCGGCGCTAACAGAAAGCAGGTAGTACCGTCTGCTGTCATACGGTAGCTCAGACATATCTGACTAAGACCTGACAAACATACAAAGCACACTATAGGGGGACATAAATACGAGATTTATACGTCATACAAGCTTAGCGACAAGTCATACAAGTTTAGCTACAAGTCATTCAAATCATACAGTAGACGCAAATATGGCGGACAACACATATCACTAAATCTGCTATACTCCGATATCAACTCACATACTATTCATCAACGTCCCATATCTTAAAAGTATTCGCAAGTGACATCCTGTTAATATTCAGAGGACGGGAATGTGCAATTGCAAATATAGACCCTATACTTGTATCCATGGGAGTTCAAGCCAGACCCATGATGCGCAAGACTGTACACTATTCATATTTAAACTAAAATCCGATTTATCAATTAAGGTCATTTCCCTCGTGTGGAATATTAAAACGTTATATGAATCACACTACAATATATTAGCTTATAGATCTATACACTAAGGAAATCTCTCATATAAAACAGTAATTCTGTCAAACAGGTAATCAATGGGCTTAGATGCACTGTTAATAGTTTATAATTATGCTATAACGGAGATATATTCACCACACATTACATATAGCAACAGGTTGAAATCAACACATAACATGCCATTAAAGACAATACATTGAAAAAGAGAGGCTGAAGTAAACCCAAACGACAAGATATTAAGACGAAATCCAATTCCTGAATGAAATGAATTAATTAAAATGACATACACAGGTTGAATTGAGGTGGAAGAAAAACATATATCATCGCCGGACACATGATGACGATGACGAAACTAGACAAATATGTAAAGTTACATTAGTTACATATCCTTTACAGGACGTCGCAGTCAACCCCAGGATATTTTGACCGTTTATGATTTCTTATCTAGTTTAAGTTCAGTAGTTTGCATTGCTTTCTGAACGTCCGGCACACATATTATTGCATGAAAATTGCCTCAAAATGGTCTGCTGCAAAATCGCGGTATGTGGGATAGCTAATTGCGTCCGTAACTCCTTCACCACAGAGCCGGCTGACCGGTCGGCGTGGCCGAATAAAGACATAATACTGATCACGAAAACCAACATGGGGTTTACATGAAGATTATCGTTTGGACCTGGGTTGCTACACATGACACTGAAAATTATCAAGCCAGTGTTGACCTCTAAAAAGTACTGGAGAGTTTTGGTCAGAGACCATAACTTTATGAAGGGAAAATCCCAACTGCACCTCCCCGCGGTAGAGGATGGAAACACACTACGGTGTGGCTAACACAGCTCTGGGGACCGAGTATCTACCGGAATAAGTGGACAACTCTGCAGCTGAGCAGAGCAGGGCACTCACTTGTCCTTACAGTCGGAAATGGCTGTCAAAGGCAGAGGTAAAAAGACCACCATGTGAATGTGGAAGTCAAGGGGAAACCACCACATTATCTTCCCAAGACTTCATGGCATAACATATTTCAAAGTTAGTGAAGGACGTTAATGGCTGTCTTAGGGCATCCTCGTCCGGTAGGGACAGTCATGAGCCACAGGTGACACCAGACCGTCATCCAGCTACTGATGGCAAAAACTTAACTAAAATAAATAAATTTAGAGTAGGAACATGGAATGTTAGGACATTAAATGAGCTAGGAAAGTTGACCAATGTTCTAAGAGAGATGGATAGCATGAAAATGAATATACTAGGCGTTAGTGAGATGAGATGGAAGGGATCGGGCAAAATTATAGCTGACAATCACACAATAATTTATTCTGGAGGGGATACACATGAAAAAGGTGTAGGAATAATATTAGACGAAAAAACAGCCAAGTCAATTAATGGATACTGGTGTATTTCAGATAGAGTTATTATGGTAAAAATCAAAGGCAAACCAATAGACATAAATATTATACAAGTATATGCACCAACAGCAAGCAGTAGTGATGAAGAAATACAACACTTTTACGACGAAATAGAAATGGCGATGGCTCAAATTGGATCACAAGAAATAAAGATAATACTTGGTGATTTTAATGCAAAAGTAGGAAAGGGAAAAATGGAGGATGTAGTGGGGAATTATGGTTTAGGTACAAGAAATGAAAGAGGGGAAAAGCTAATAGAATGGGCAAATATCAATGATATGATAATTGGAAACACATGGTTTAAACACCATAAAAGACGACTGCTACACATGGATAAGCCCTGATAAGAAAATACGCAACCAAATTGACTACATACTAATTAATAAAAGATTTAGAAATGCTTTAATTAATGTAAAGACAATGCCTGGTGCTGACTGTAATAGTGATCATGTACCACTATGTGGACAAATAAAAGTAAGATTAAAGAGAGGGAAAAAAATGGTTAAGAACATGAGACTTAATAAAGAGGTTCTGAAAATAGATAAAGAAATGCAAGAACAATACAGAGTGACTGTGAAAAATAGGTACAATGCAATAACTAAAATACAGAGTATAGATGAACAATTGGAAATGTTAAGGGACTCCATTCATCAAACTAGCAAAGAAGTATTACCGGAGAGAGGCAAAATAGCTAAGAAAAAATGGATGAATGAAGATATCTTAAAACTGATGGACAAAAGAAAACAGAGTAAAAATGACAAACAAGAATACGCTAAGATAAATAAAGAAATAAAAGATAAATGTGGGAAGGCTAAAGAAAGTTGGTTAAACGAGCAATGCAAAAAAATTGAATTAAATTCCATTAAAGATACAAAAAATATGCACAGACAAATCAGTGAGCTTACAGGAAGAAAAATAAGAATAAATACAGGGTGTTTGAAATCAAAAACAGGAAAGATAATATTAGAGGAAGATGCTATAATGAAGAGGTGGAATGAGTATATAAGAGAATTATATGAAGGAGAAAGGGAAGAATTAACAGAAGATAGTAACTTAGAAGGTCCACCTATTCTGAAAGAAGAAGTCGCTGACGCTATGAAACGTATGAAGAAAGGAAAAACAGCTGGGCCAGATGAAATCACAATAGAAGAATTAGAAGTATTGGGAGAATTTGGAGTAGATATATTAACCAAAATGTTGAATGATATTTACAGCAGTGGATATTTACCCAGTGATATGCTGAAATCTGTATTTATAGCTATACCAAAAAGACCAGGAGCAATTTATTGTGAAGATTTTCGTACAATTAACCTTATAAACCATACCACTAAGCTTCTACTCAGAATCATAATGAGAAGAACCAAAAAGAAAATGAAAATGGAAATTAGTGAAGAACAGTATGGATTTGTGGAAGGAAAGGGCACAAACAATGCAATTTATACATTACGGACACTAATAGAAAGGTCAATAGAGAAACAGAGAGACATATATTTGTGCTTCATAGATTATACTAAGGCATTTGATAAAGTAAAACATGATGAACTGATTAAAATGTTGGAAGATATCAACACTGATGGAAAAGATTTAAGAATAATAAAGAATATTTACTGGAACCAAGTAGCAGCAATTAAAATAGGGAAATAAAGAGGGTAGTTACGAACAGATAAAGCTAGGAGTACGACAAGGGTGTGTCTTGTCACCAGATCTTTTCTCCCTGTATAGCGAAGTAATAATGAGAGAGATCAAAGAGATGCCAGGAATACTAGTTGGAGGTTATAATATAAATAATATACGCTATGCAGATGACACAGTATTGGTGGCGGATAATTCAACAGACCTACAACAATTATTAGACGTTGCAGTAACAGAGAGTGCAAGGAAAGGACTCTCCTTGAATATCAAGAAAACAGTAACAATGGTAATATCAAAGAAAATGGTGACACCAAAATGTGACATAGAAATAGAAGGGAAAATCCTTAACCAAGTTGATAATTTTAGATACCTAGGGGCATTTATAACATCAGATGGAAGATGTACAACAGAGATTAGGAGCAGAATAGGGCAGGCAAAAGCCGCATTTCAGAAAATGAAGAGTATCTTATGCAATAAGTCACTATCACTGAATGTAAGAAAGAGAGTGCTGAAATGCTATGTAGAACCAGTTTTGCTGTATGGCAGTGAATCTTGGAATGTAAATGAACAAATTAAGAAGAAATTAGAAGCAACAGAGATGTGGTTCCTGAGACGAATGTTGCGAATTCCTTGGACTGCCAGAGTAACTAACGACGACTGCCTGAAACAGGCTAACGAAACTAGAACATTATATACAACAATAAGACAGAGACAAACATCTTTCCTCGGTCATGTGATGAGAAGAGAGGCATTGGAGAACATCGTAACAACTGGAAAGATCGAGGGGAAGAGAGGCAGAGGTAGACCAAGAGAAGTGATGCTGGATGGATTGAGACGGTGGCATGGAGGAATATCAGCAGCAGAGTTGATCCAGAAAACCAAAGACCGAGATCTATGGAGAGCCATGAACGCCTACGCCAGCCGGCACGGCACTTGATGATGATGATGAGTGTTGACACACATGATGATGGTAAATCTATAATTTTGAAGACATTGTGTGTGATAATGTTCAGTGTAACCAACACACAATTTATATCAGCATCACAAAGAAGAAGAAATATTAAATCATTCTAAGCACCAACAGAAACAGAAGTCCACACGGTAATTTACGTTGATTACGAAGTTTTATTAGCCAACATGACACAAGGTGTTGAGAACTGACAAAAATGTACGGCAACAGAATGTACTATATTGTAAAATTATTAATTATCATTAATTAGTATTAATTTATTATAATGGGACCCAACTGTATCCAGTACAATATCAAATTCAAACATCTGATCTAAACAGCAGAAGTCCACCGACACGAAGACTTGCTTGTAGACACGTCAAAGATGGTGAGAGAAAGCTCCACTTCAGATCTCAACATCAGACTGCTGTGAAGACACAGCGACACAAACCAGAAATACCTCAACGACAGGAACAGAGAAAATCAACACGACCTGAGGAAATCAGAACCATAGGAACTGAGGAAATCTAAACAACGCGAACTGGGGAAATCTAAACTACACGAACTGAAGAAATCTAAACTACACGAACTGAAGAAATCTAAACTACACTAACTGAAGAAATCTAAACTACACGAACTGAAGAAATCTAAACTACACGAACCTAGAAAATCTAAACCTCACGAGCCGAGAACGTCGAAACGACATGAGATTAGGAAATCTAAATGACACGAATCGCTACGACCAATGGGGGAAAATAACCCTTAGAGCACACCACAGGCCACATAATGACACGCAAATTAAACAAAAGGAAAGTGAGAAACGGCGAAATAAATATGCTGGGATTTTCGTCATCGTTATCATGTGTCTTGGCGATAAGCGTGGATGGTCATGCGTCGCCATCTCACTCGATCACCAGAGTCGTGGATCTGTACTGTGTTCTTGTCTCGACCATGCCATGTGGCCAAGCCATCCAGATATTTATTTCTCTGCCTTCCCCTTCACCTTTTCTCCTCAATCTTGCCAGTTGTCATCAAGTTCGCTAGTTTATTTATTCTCATAATGTGCTCAAAAAATGTTGACTGTGCGTCAAATTTCTATAATTAGCACACCGGGTTTCGTTTGCTTCTTGTAGGATTCGCTCATTGGGTTTTCTGTCTGTCCATGGCATTCTTAGCATTTTTCTCAGAAACCTCATGTCCACTGCCATTTGATGTGTTTCAGCTTGTCTGCTTATTGTCCACGATTCAAATTTATACAAATGAACATGTTCTATGTAGTATTTCAACACTCTTTTCCTAGTTGCAATTGACATCTTTTCATTGGTCAGTATGTTTTCCATCTTGCAAAAGGCTACCTTTGCCATAGCGATTCTTGTTCTAATCTCTTCAAGGCACCTCCCATCAGATGTTATGACTGTTGCGAGAGTTGTACCTACTCACATGTTTAAGAATATTCCCATTTACCCGTATATTACATTGTGATATTTCTTTCTTCTTAGTGACGACCATAATCATTGTCGTCTTACAGTTTAATTCTTCTTCTTTTTAATTTTCGTCTCTCCAGAATGTTTGTTCTGGACGTAACTGTGTTGTGCCTGTTTACAGCAGAGCTGCGATATTTGAGCCTTTCGGCTAACACATCTGACTTCTTCACGCATTTGTTGACCAGGTTAACCTTCCCGGGTATTTCGTAAGACGTTCGACTCTCACTGTTGTGGTGTTATCTCCATTCCAGCTGGCCCAGTTAGAACATTAGAAGACATCCTGGTCAGCCCTCAAGAGAAGGCAAGGCAGACCATGAGCATTCTCCGTCATACAAGGAGGCTTCCATACTTGCAGAGTCGACACATAACGCTCTGGTATTGAGATCATCCAAAGATCGTCACGTCCTGCACATGGCTGCTTAACATCACTTCCAAATAGTGGGCATTCCGTTCCCGAAGGCTATTCCTGCGGAAACCAGAAGTGTGTGGTCTATAGATGACATCCACACAGAGAACCTTCGATACGGACTTTCCACTTAATGGATTCGCTAACCAATCAATATTCCACTTCGTGCCACTAGCAAGCTTTTTCATGATTGCCATTCTTTGTCCAGCTCTTGTTAGATGTTTCTCCACCTGTGTCTTCCATGTCAGGCACCGATCAAAGGTGACTACTGGATAGTTTCAATTTTCATTGTTCCATTCATTACTAGCTTAGGGTGCTGAGTTTTCATCTTCTTCTTATTATTTTGTTCGCTTTAAATATGTCTATAAATGCAATGTTGTCCTTTTGTATGAATGTAACTGTCTTTTTTAGTTCACACAGCGGTCCATAGAGTTTATCTTCCACTGTTGTCTCTCTAGGCCAGAAGGTTTGCCAAGATGTTATATTTTGGGCAGTCTTGGAGTATGTGCTCTGCTGTCTGCGACTTCAATCCACATGTGCACATGGCTGTTTCACCAATCTTGAATTTCGTATATATGTAGTTGCGTAATCTATTGTGTCCTGTTCTGAGGCGCAGAATAATGACTTGTTCTGGTCTGTCCATAATGTGGTAGTCATCTTGAGCAGGTTTTGCTGGCTTTCTGACTGATCTGATCATTCTTTTCTTTTGGTGGAATATAATGGGCACATCAGGCTGTTGTTCTTTTGCTCCTTCCTTAGTCAATTGATCAGCTCTGTCGTTTCCAGGTATTCCACAGTGGGATGGTATCCACTGTATGGTGACTTTATGCTGACTGCTAAGTTCAGAAAGTAGAGTCCTTAGTACTGGCAATTTCCCAGACAGAAGCGCCTCGAGTACTGATTTTGCATCTATCAATAGCACCACAGGTTGCGTACCATTGCTGATATTTACTAATTTCTCTGTTGCTATCTTGATTGCCTCAATTTCAGCATCATAGTTATGGCAGTACTTTCCTGTCGGTACTCTGGCTGTGCCCCTAATATTATTTGGGTATTCTATGTACACTCCCACTCCTTCATTTCGAACAGCATTTTGTGCTGACCCATCTGTGTAGACTCGGATTCAGAGGTCCTGTGGGTATTCTTCATCAAGGAAGCTGAGAGTGGCTGTTCTGCGCTGCACACTGTTCTGTTCTTCCTTGTCAAATATTCCTCTCACTTTTGTCTGGATTTGCAATGATAGTCTATGCTCATCTTTCCATGGAGTTTGCTCTGGAATAGTTGTTAGGGGGATACCAACTGTGGGCAGATCGGTGGTTTCTCTGCAGAGTCGTTTAGCCTGGTTTTTATTGTAATGGGAAAATACTGTGCATGTTGTTCTCCCCTCGCCTATATTCAATAGCCATTATTTTGACAATTTCTCTATCAAAAATAAGGTTTGCTGCATTCTACTGTTATCTGTACTAATATGTTCTTCAGATGTCCAAAAAGATATCAATTGAAACGAGAAAAAGAGTGCTGAAGTGCTACATAGAACCTGTAATTTTGAATGGATATGAAGCGTGGACAATAAGCAGTCAAGGTGGAAAAAAAAACATCTGATTGCTGTGGAAACGTGGTTTCTGAGGAAAATGCAAAGAATACCATGGACAGACAGAAAACCAATGAACAAGTCCTTCAAGAAACAAATGAAGGTCGTAAACTGATTAGAGTCATTAGATGTAGACAGTCAAGATTTTATGGGCATGTTATGAGAAGAAACGACTTGTAGAACTTGGTGACAACTGGCATGATCGAAGGGAAGCGACCAACGGGAAGACCGAGACGTAAATACCTGGATGGCTTGGCTTGTGGCATGGTCGAGACAGGAACCCGGAGCTGATCCACTACTCGGTTATCGAGTTAAATGGGAGAACATGACCGCCCACGCTTATCGGTAAGGCACATGATGGATGGATGGATGTCCATATGGCTAGGTCATCTGCAAAGGAGGATGTGTGTGCTCTGGCTGGAAAATTTTCCGTGATGTCATTTATACATCCTAGGAATAATGTTGGTGAAAGAACTCACCCCATGGGGGACACTTGGCGTCTTTTTGCTTCTTTGTCCTTGTACTTTTATCCTGGCAGTTCTGTTCTCTATGTAGTAGATGATCCATTTGAACATTTTCCACAAATCTGCATTTTTTGCAGTTTTACTTTCAGTCCTTCCTTCCATACTTTATCAAATGCTTTTTTCTAAATCTATGCAGACCGCTAGTGTGTGATTTTTCTCTTGGAAGGCATCGTCTATTTCTTGGGCAATATAGGTTATTTGATCTTCGGTGGATCTGTAGTTTCTTAATCCTGCTTGGTGTAGCCGTTAAGAGTTGGTTTTCTTTTAGATGCCATGTTAGACTGTCATTGATAATGCATACCATTAATTTTCCAACACAACTAAGTGGGATAATAGGTCGATAGCCATTTGGTTCTTCCAAGTCTTTTCCTTTCTTCGGGACTGGCATTAGTATAGCTTCCTTCCATGCCTGTGGGACTATTCTTCTTTTCCAGCTATAATTTAGAACTAATGGTACTTTCTTTCTTCTTTTTATTTTGCTTTATTATCTAGTTCCTAAAGCATTTCATTGGTGATTATATCATTTCCTAGTGATTTCTTCTTGTTTAGGGTACTCATTGCCTGTTCCATTTATTCCATTTTAAAATTGCCATCACATATTCTGCTGCTGTCTCTGTATTACTACGGTGTGTCTTTTTAATTTTGATAGATTTCTTCTGTTCTGTTGTAATATCAATGTAGTTTGCACTAGCATGTTGTACCATCAGTACATTTGCAGCATTTCTATTCATGTAAGCATATCATTTCTTTGTCTAATTGTTGTTTGTTTGTTTCTGAGTCATTCATTGTTCGCGACTTTCACTAGTATCTATAGTTTTTCAATAGAAGTGAGAAGAAGGAAGTGCAGACCAGAGGCTTCCAGATGGCTTTGAGAGAGATGGTCGCTTCAGTTGTTTTTCTTTCTCTACTGTCTTCCTGGCATCTTCAACTTTGTCCTCCTAAATTTATAGTTCTTCAGTCCAGTAGGTTTTGTAATTTTTCCTCGCCCCTCTTTAAATGGACTCAGTGGCCACCTATCATTGCTATGTGTGACTTTCCACCATTTGTTTCAAGTTGCTATGTCGTGTTTTTATGCTTTCATAGTATTTATCTGTTGGAATGGCAAATCTATCCCAGTCTGCTCGTTTATAATTCCAGCGAGGCAAAGGCTTTTGCTCCTGTGCAATTATACTCCATATTAATTACAAGTTTGATTTGCCTGTCAACGTCTATAGGGGTTTACATAGTAGGTTCAGACAGGCAGATGGTGCGAGTACAGATGAGGCGTGAAAACATGAGTACGCCGTCATATAATTTAATGTTTATACAGCATGGTAATAATATCACAATAATGTTTACACAACTCAAATACAATCTCGCACAGCTTTCGGAAAATACTCTTGCGCAACTATCAAGGAATGCGCACTTGTGCTTTAGCAAGCACACCAACACACGTTAAATGGCAACATTCACTAGCACTGAAGTCTAAGCACTAGTCTATTCTTCCTCTCAACACAGTCACGCAACCTCTCTCATCCACGTCCGAGTCCCGTCTGCCCGCGTCCTACTCATTTAGGTGGTCACGAGGTGCTTGACTCTCGTGGCGGTCGTGCTAGTCGAGTCTGTCTCACTCGCCTCTTTGAGTACTGCGTACTGCGTTACCCTGTCCAAGGTGAACATGTCTTATCATTCAAGGGCACAGTCCTCTCCCTAACCTACTGTCATAGGCGTCTGGACCGGTCTACTATCCCCGTACTATTCCCATATCCTATGTCTATCCTCTGTCTTCTGTTATGTCATACCTAGGATCTTGACATGGTCTGATGTCATTACCCGCTATTTGGTCAAGCACATCGCGATCAATATTGTGGAGGATGTCTCTGGTGCAGAAACCTAAATCTAGAGTGGAAGTGAAAAACTATTTTCTAAAGTAGAAGAAGCTCGGTGTGCCATCCGCTTTGTTGAGGAGGTTGAGATTGGAGTGTATTTCCCAGTCCTCCTCTTCATCTCCTCTGTTTTCAGTATCTGGGTACCCAAATCTTTCTGAAAGGTTATTAGTCTCCGACTATAATGCAGTTTGTGTTAGTTATTTTCATGTTTGAAAGTGTTAGGTCCTAATCTGCGGGGCTATACAGATTATAAATTCTTATTTTCACGTCCTTTATAATTATGTCAACGCGTATAATTTCCGTTTGGTTGTCATAGATCACATATACTTCACTGTAAGGTATTGTATTTCATATACGCATTAAAACTCCTACTTTGTGTGCTTAGTGGTCGAAACGTGTGGCCTGATATCTTCTAACTGAGAATCTGCGATGGGCGTTGAGGTATGACTCTTGAATGCATGCCACATCTATTCTATCTTTAAGAAGACGATGTTTTAGGGGGACTTTCTTGTTAGAAACTCCCTCGGCATTCCACTGTAGTACGTTCAGTGTACGGGGTGTTTGGTCAATAGCTCTTACGCTCTTCCTCTGTGCGTTGACTTCACAAAACAGGGGAAGATGCCCACCAGTAGCATTGGGTGGACCCCCTCGAGGCAGGGTGCCCGGCACTATCACCGGGACTTTACGGAATTAGCACCATTCTGATTTATTTTAATGTGTGGCATCATGGATTGATTCAGTCACGTTGCACTGTTTTGTCAATATTGTGGCTTAGTACATCCGAGTATGACAAGCACTTCTCGAGTGTGATCTCCGTAGCAGCAAGTGTGTGTCTCTCTTCGCCTGGCCCTTGTCCCTTGACATGTGTACCGATATTCGTGGGGTAGGCTGATATACGGGTGCATTTATATTTCCGGATGGGTTCTGGCCAAGACAAGAGTGGGTACACTCCGCCGTTCCGTCAGGCCACCGGACTCTCCATTCACTCTCTCTCTCTCTCTCTCTCTCTCTCTCTCTCTCTCTCTCTCTCTCTCTCTCTCTCTCTCTCTCTCTCTTTCTACCTGTGGACTTCCTCCTCTGGGAACTCTCTCCAGAAGACACAACTCAACTCTAAGACCGTCATGTTAATTTCAAAATTGTAATGGAATAAAATAGTGCAGGAGAGGACAAGTGTAGCGGGAGGCAGTGGGTATGGAACCTAGATAGAGAATGTTATATCAACAGTTCAAACGTCAGGTAGCCAACACTGCAAGATCATCATAGGTGATGACCCTGTCCATGTCTATGCGTCAGGTCATTGCTTTGGCTCACCAGATGCACTGAGATCTTCCTCCAGGTAGTGGCTGGAAAGATGATCAGGTTGTAGAGGGGCTTCTTCACTCTGCGGAATTGTTCATGACACGGGGTGCTCAGTGGTTCAGATTGTCTCTTCGCACCCACTAGGACGCCCCGTCACTGTCCAGCTCTTTGGTTAGCGGCGCATCTGATCAAGAAATGCTTGTCTTCTTCTTGCTTCGTGAGCGCCAGTGTGGAACTGTTCATCTCACACTGAAAATGTACATGCATCGCTGGGAGTGTGGAGGTGGGTACCTGAACGTTTGTGGTGTTGTCTTTATCAAGGGGGTACTTCTAGGCCGGGTACTGCAACTGGCCAGATCCTGGTGCTCCGATCCAACTCAGAGGATCCACCTTCTCAGACCCGCCCAGTGGAGAAAAACCACAAAGCAACAGGTGTGTCTCTCTCTTCGTCTGGTCCCTATCCCTTAAAATGTCCGACATAGGTGAACCTAGCTGTAGTAGCGCTACCGTCGGCATAGCTCTTGGGGTCACTGGAACGCTCAATCCCCTCTACCATCGGCAGAGGAGACAATTTAATTCTACCTCTAGTTGTTCTCTGTATACAATACCATATCTACTAAATGTTGCAGATCCCGTTCATTGTCTGCAATCAATACTGTCTTATCCGCACATGTAATTTTATGGTGATTCCTCTCGTATATTCTAAATTTCTAAAAATATATTCACTGTATAGGGAAAATAAGGGATTCTTCCGGTAAAATGGCGGCAAGATGAAGCGTTACTTTTCGGAGGGACGCTATTTTGTGTTTTTTCATTGGATTTCGTGTGATTTCCTTTGGATTCCCCGTGAATAGTGTTTCCCTGTGGATTATGTGATGTTATATTGTGTTCCTTTTATTGGAAGTTTTCAAAAGAAGCCACGGAAGGCAGGTGGTGGATGTAATTTTGAGGGCAGCCGACAGATATTGTGGGTCATGGTCTCGAATTATACGACGGCAGGCAGAAGAATTCTACTTGAGCCAATGGCTGCGGTCACCGATCAGTAAGATCACTGCCATAGAGGAAAGCAACGGCAAACTACCTCTTTAAAAGTGCCTAGTATATCATGATTCGCTTAAAGACCGACCATCGCAAGACAAGGACAGAGACGTTAAAACTAGCAACTTGGAACGTTAGGACGTAAACAACGACGGAACATTAGAGAACATAAAACAAGAATTTGAAAGGGAAAAAATTAATATTTTAGGTATGTGCGAAACGAGATGGACAGGAGCAGGCATCAAGATAGAGGAAGATTTCAAGATTATTTATTCTGGAGGTGAAGATCGTCATAGGGGAGTGGCAATTATTCTGGATCGGAAAACATCAAAATCTATTCAAGGATATTGGGCCGTGTCGGACAGAGTTCTACTAGTTAAGTGGCAGACCTTTTAGCATAAATATTATTCAAGTATATGCCCCAACAGGAGAATCCAGTGAAGATAGTGTAGAAAAATTTTATAACGACATTGAGTCTGCCTTAAAGAAATGTAAAAAGTCAGAAATAAACATCATAATAGGGGACTTCAATGCAAAAGTAGGAAATCAAGGAGATAGCTACACAGTAGGAAACTATGGTTTAGGAGAGAGAAATGAAAGAGGATACAGACTCGTAGAGTGGGCAAAAGAACAGGAAATGATTGTAGGAAACACCTGGTTCAAACAACACCCTAGAAGATTATGGACATGGAGGAGTCCAGATAGCAGGATTAGAAACCAGATTGACTACATTCTGATTAGCAGAAGATTTAGAAACGCATTAACAATAGCAAAAACAGTTCCCAGTGCTGATTGTTATAGTGACCACAGATTACACACAGGAACATTGAGGATAAAGTTGAAGAAAGTCAAGTATATAACAGGAAACACTAAATATGATTTATGCACATTGAGTAATGACAAGGAAATACAAAACAAATTCAACATAGAAGTACAGAACAGATTTGAAATTTTGTTCGATCTAGAGATCCTATTCCGGGATGTGGATGATCAATGGGAAACGTTGAAAAATTCAATCAATGTGGCTGCAGAAACAACTATTCCAAAATTAAAGAAGGTGGGTCGTAAGAAATGGATGACTGCAGAAATTTTACACCTCATGGAAACAAGAAGACTCAACAAAAATAATTCTGTCAAATATGAAGAAATTCACAGACAAGTCAGAAACATTAAGGAGACAAAAGAAAAATGGCTTGAGGAAAAGTGCTCAGAAATTGAAAGCCAACACAACAGTCAAAACACCAAATTAGTGCACAA
>JACEFZ010007375.1:0-27839 GCA_014155875.1 Cepaea nemoralis
CCCAATAACCCCTTTCGAATAAGAGAGCAGCAAAAATCACCAGATCCAGGAAACACCCCATGATGTAGACAAGGAAAGGCTATACAATGGGCTACGGTTTGTTTTTTGGGGGGGGGGGGGGGGGTGTGAATATATTCTGTACCATTTTTCTATGTAGTCACCGCTATGTTCAATGCAAGCCCTCTGGCACCGAAAAAGTGCTTGGCTTCCTGTAGAAAAAAATTCTCTCGGGCATGTGTGTAACCACTCATGCACTACCTGCTGTACCTCTTCACAGAAGTCCCGCCCTGTTGAAACTTCCTACTCCACTCATACACTTGCTGGACTGACAGGCATGCATCACCATACTGGACCTTCCTACTCCACTCATACACTTGCTGGACTGACAGGCATGCATCACCATACTGGACCTTCCTACTCCACTCATACACTTGCTGGACTGACAGGCATGCATCACCATACTGGACCTTCCTACTCCACTCATACACTTGCTGGATGGACAGGCATGCATCACCATACTGGACCTACTCCACTCATACACTTGCTGGACTGACAGGCATGCATCACCATACTGGACCTTCCTACTCCCACTCATACACTTGCTAGACTGACAGGCATGCATCACCATACTGGACCTTCCTACTCCACTCATACACTTGCTAGACTGACAGGCATGCATCACCATACTGGACCTTCCTACTCCACTCATACTCTTGCTAGACTGACAGGTATGCATCACCATACTGGACCTTCATTCGCCGATGAATTTCTATAGGTTTCATACCTTCACTGATTAAAAAAAAGGAATGCTGCTCCTCTTTGGTGCATGTCAAAAGTGGGCAATCTTCAAACTGTCCTTATGATGTCATCATGTTTGTCTGCACTGTGATGTCATGTGCTTAACACTCTTGAAATCCTTAACAACAATATTGACAGGTTACAAGACAATGACATGGTTACTGTAATTTCTATCACACTCTCATTTGGTTTTCATTTGAAGCTCCCTCGCAACTAAGCAATTAGTGACTCCCATTCTTCTCTCAACTGTCTCCATGCTATGCCAAGAACGTTGACACAACTTACTTTCTGCTGGTCTCATTGTGATGACTTTCTGTGAACTCCAACTCATCAGTTTCATCGATCTCTGCAGAAGTGTCTTTGTTGTTCAGGTTCTTCTTCACAGAATGTGGGTTCAAGGTCACAAAATATCTCAGGAAAGCCATGGTGGCATTGTACCCTCGCTGAAAATTGTTGGGTATGGGAAAACAATTACAATTTATAATTCAGCAATGGAACATAACATACAGATTTTCTAAACAATTGCCATTAGAGAGTTATCTAAATTGTGATTGGTGCATTTATAGTTAAGGTTCAATAATTGTTATATTTTAAATAAATTTCTATCAATAATTGTTATATTGTAATAAAATTATATAAGAATTTATTATATTTTAATAAACATGTTATCAGTAATTTTTATACTTTAATACTTCTATTAATTGTCACATAGCTTTCTAACCCAATCAAATTTCACATTAAGTTTAGAAAGTAATAGTTACCGGCCTTAAGGCATTTCTGACTCAATAAAATTTTATGACATGCAAGTCTTTCTAAACTAACTAAATTTTATGACATGTAAGTCTTTCTAAACCAACCAAATTTTATGATATGTGAATCTGTATAAACTAACTAAATTTTATGTTAATTTTAGAAGGTAAAAGTTAGAGGTCATGAGGCTGTTTCTGACTCAACACAATTCTATATTAATGTTAGAAGGTAACAGTTAGAGGTCATGAGGCTGTTTCTGACTCAACACAATTTTATATTAATTTTAGAAGGTAAAATAGTTCATAGACTACCAGGCGGGTTTTAGACAAAACAGATCAACATTAGATCAGATATTTATCTTACGACAAATAGCCGAGAAAAATTGGGAATATAAAAGAGATCTCCATAACATTTTTGTGGATTTTAAAAAGGCTTATGATAGTGTCCATAGGAATAGTCTATGGAATGCTATGCAGGAATTTGGAATACCAAGGAAGTTAATCAACATGACCAGACTATGCATGGAAGATACTTATAATATAGTAACATATAAAGGCAGGAAATCAGACCCTTTCCAAATAACATCTGGCTTGAAACAGGGTGATGCACTATCGCCGCTACTCTTCAATCTGGCTCTAGAGAAAGTTGTAAGGAAGGTAAAGGAGGAATGTGATATTGGAGGAACATCCAAGCTGCTTGGTTATGCAGATGATATAGATATTATAGGGCAAAGTGAACAAAAGACATTGGAAATATTGACTCACTTAAAGGAAAAAGCCCAACAGATGGGGCTGGTTATCAATCAAGATAAGACAGAATATATGGTAATTTCAAGAGACGGAATGGCTAAAAACTCTGGCCACATACAAATAGATAATATGACCATTAAAAGAACGGAAACATACAAATACCTGGGTACAATCTTCAACTGCTCCAACATCATATAGGGAAGAAATACAAACTAGAATCAACTCTGGAAATAAGATATACTATGCACTACAACATCTACTAAAATCAAATGCGCTATCTCGCAACACCAAAATCACAATATACAAAACACTGATCAGATCAGTTGTGCTGTATGGCTCTGAAACCTGGAGTACAATGAAAGGAGACGAAGCCTTGTTACAAACCTTTGAGAACAAAATTTTTAAGACGCATCTTTGGACCCATTAGGGATACACAAAGTGGAGAGTGGAAAAGAAGAAGTAACAAAGACATTTATGATCTGTTTAAGTCCCCGCTAATCACTGGTATCATGAAGGCTAATAGACTACAATGGCTGGGGCATATAGAAAGAATGGAAGATAATAGGGAAACAAAACTCGCTTACACTCAGGAAATAAATGAGGGTCGACCCTGAGGTAGACCAAGAAGACGGTGGAGAGATAATACATATACAGACCTACAAGCACTTGGAATCAATGACTTGCAAGAGAAGGTCCACCAGAGAGACGAATGGAGACGGATTGTATCTGCAGCAAAGAACCTCAATGGCTCGGAACGCTGAAGAAGAAGAAGAAGAAGAAGAAGAAGAAGAAGAAGAAGAAGAAGAAGAAGAAGAAGAAGAAGAAGAAGAAGAAGAAGAAGAAGAAGAAGAAGTAGAAGAAGAAGAAGAACATAGTTCATGAGGCTGTTTCTGACTTAGCACAATTCTGTATTAATTTTAGAAGGTAGTTAGAGGTAATGACAGTTTCTGACTCAACAAAATTCTATATTATTTTAGAAAGTAACTGTTAGCGGTCATGATGCTGTTTCTGACTCAACACAATTTTATATTAATTTTAGAAGGTAACAGTTAGAGGTTATGAGCCTCTTTCTAACCCAATCAAATTTGACATGAACACCATTTGGCAGAGCATAGGAAGATGATAGTGGATTACCAGAAGGCAGATGGAGTTAGGCACAGTGAATTACCAGGAGGCAGCTTGAGTTAGACACAGTGAATTACCAGGAGGCAGCTTGAATTAGCCACAGTAGATTACCAGGTGACAGCTTGTGTTAGGCACAGTGGATTACCATGAGACAGCTTGTGTTAGACACAGTGGATTACCATGAGACAGCTTGAGTTAGACACAGTGGATTACCATGAGACAGCTTGAGTTAGACACAGTGGATTACCATGAGACAGCTTGTGTTAGACACAGTGGATTACCAGAAGACAGCTTGTGTTAGACACAGTGGATTACCATGAGACAGCTTGAGTTAGACACAGTGGATTACCAGGAGACAGCTTGTGTTAGACACAGTGGATTACCAGAAGACAGCTTGAGTTAGACACAGTGAATTACCATGAGATAGCTTGAGTTAGCCACAGTAGATTACCAGGTGACAGCTTGTGTTAGGCACAGTGGATTACCATGAGACAGCTTGTGTTAGACACAGTGGATTACCATGAGACAGCTTGAGTTAGCCACAGTGGATTACCATGAGACAGCTTGAGTTAGACACAGTGGATTACCATGAGACAGCTTGTGTTAGACACAGTGGATTACCAGAAGACAGCTTGTGTTAGACACAGTGGATTACCATGAGACAGCTTGAGTTAGACACAGTGGATTACCATGAGACAGCTTGTGTTAGACACAGTGGATTACCAGAAGACAGCTTGTGTTAGACACAGTGGATTACCATGAGATAGCTTGAGTTAGACACAGTGGATTACCATGAGACAGCTTGTGTTAGACACAGTGGATTACCAGGAGACAGCTTGTGTTAGACACAGTGGATTACCATGAGACAGCTTGTGTTAGACACAGTGGATTACCATGAGACAGCTTGAGTTAGACACAGTGGATTACCATGAGACAGCTTGAGTTAGACACAGTGGATTACCATGAGACAGCTTGTGTTAGACACAGTGGATTACCAGAAGACAGCTTGTGTTAGACACAGTGGATTACCATGAGACAGCTTGAGTTAGACACAGTGGATTACCATGAGACAGCTTGTGTTAGACACAGTGGATTACCAGAAGACAGCTTGAGTTAGACACAGTGGATTACCAGGAGACAGCTTGAGTTAGACACAGTGGATTACCAGAAGACAGCTTGAGTTAGACACAGTGGATTACCATGAGACAGCTTGAGTTAGACACAGTGGATTACCATGAGACAGCTTGTGTTAGACACAGTGGATTACCATGAGACAGCTTGTGTTAGACAGTGGATTACCATGAGACAGCTTGAGTTAGACACAGTGGATTACCATGAGACAGCTTGAGTTAGACACAGTGGATTACCATGAGACAGCTTGTGTTAGACACAGTGGATTACCAGAAGACAGCTTGTGTTAGACACAGTGGATTACCATGAGACAGCTTGAGTTAGACACAGTGGATTACCATGAGACAGCTTGTGTTAGACACAGTGGATTAGCAGAAGACAGCTTGTGTTAGACACAGTGGATTACCATGAGACATCTTGAGTTAGACACAGTGGATTACCATGAGACAGCTTGTGTTAGACACAGTGGATTACCAGAAGACAGCTTGAGTTAGACACAGTGGATTACCAGGAGACAGCTTGAGTTAGACACAGTGGATTACCAGAAGACAGCTTGGAGTTAGACACAGTGGATTACCATGAGGACAGCTTGTGTTAGACACAGTGGATTACCAGAAGACCAGCTTGAGTTAGACACAGTGGATTACCAGAAGACAGCTTGAGTTAGACACAGTGAATTACCAGGAGACAGCTTGAGTTAGACACAGTGGATTACCAGGAGACAGCTTGTGTTAGACACAGTGGATTACCAGGAGACAGCTTGTGTTAGACACAGTGGATTACCAGGAGACAGCTTGTGTTAGACACAGTGGATTACCAGGAGACAGCTTGAGTTAGACACAGTGGATTACCAGGAGACAGCTTGAGTTAAACACAGTGGATTACCAGGAGACAGCTTGTGTTAGACACAGTGGATTACCAGAAGACAGCTTGAGGTAGACACAGTGGATTACCAGGAGACAGCTTGAGTTAGACACAGTGGATTACCAGGAGACAGCTTGAGTTAGACACAGTGGATTACCAGGAGACAGCTTGTGTTAGACACAGTGGATTACCAGAAGACAGCTTGAGTTAGACACAGTGGATTACCAGAAGACAGCTTGAGTTAGACACAGTGGATTACCAGAAGACAGCTTGAGTTAGACACAGTGGATTACCATGAGATAGCTTGAGTTAGCCACAGTGGATTACCATGAGACAGCTTGAGTTAGACACAGTGGATTACCAGAAGACAGCTTGAGTTAGACACAGTGGATTACCAGAAGACAGCTTGAGTTAGACACAGTGGATTACCATGAGACAGCTTGAGTTAGACACAGTGGATTACCATGAGACAGCTTGTGTTAGACACAGTGGATTACCAGAAGACAGCTTGAGTTAGACACAGTGGATTACCGGAGACAGCTTGAGTTAGACACAGTGGATTACCAGAAGACAGCTTGAGTTAGACACAGTGGATTACCATGAGACAGCTTGAGTTAGGACACAGTGGATTACCATGAGACAGCTTGTGTTAGACACAGTGGATTACCATGAGACAGCTTGTGTTAGACAGTGGATTACCATGAGACAGCTTGAGTTAGACACAGTGGATTACCATGAGACAGCTTGAGTTAGACACAGTGGATTACCATGAGACAGCTTGTGTTAGACACAGTGGATTACCAGAAGACAGCTTGTGTTAGACACAGTGGATTACCATGAGACAGCTTGAGTTAGACACAGTGGATTACCATGAGACAGCTTGTGTTAGACACAGTGGATTACCAGAAGACAGCTTGAGTTAGACACAGTGGATTACCATAAGATAGCTTGAGTTAGACACAGTGAATTACCAGAGACAGCTTGAGTAGACACAGTGGATTACCAGAGACAGCTTGTGTTAGACACAGTGGATTACCAGGAGACAGCTTGTGTTAGACACAGTGGATTACCAGGAGACAGCTTGTGTTAGACACAGTGGATACCAGGAGACAGCTGAGTTAGACACAGTGGATTACCAGGAAGACAGCTTGAGTTAAACACAGTGGATTACCAGGAGACAGCTTGTGTTAGACACAGTGATTACCAGAAGACAGATTGAGGTAGACACAGTGGATTACCAGGAGACAGCTTGAGTTAGACACAGTGGATTACCAGGAGACAGCTTGAGTTAGACACAGTGGATTACCAGGAGACAGCTTGTGTTAGACACAGTGGATTACCAGAAGACAGCTTGAGTTAGACACAGTGGATTACCAGAAGACAGCTTGAGTTAGACACAGTGGATTACCAGAAGACAGCTTGAGTTAGACACAGTGGATTACCATGAGATAGCTTGAGTTAGCCACAGTGGATTACCATGAGACAGCTTGAGTTAGACACAGTGGATTACCAGAAGACAGCTTGAGTTAGACACAGTGGATTACCAGAAGACAGCTTGAGTTAGACACAGTGGATTACCAGGTGACAGTTTGTCTTAGGCACAGTGGATTACCATGAGACAGCTTGAGTTAGCCACAGTGGATTACCATGAGACAGCTTGAGTTAGACACAGTGGATTACCAGAAGACAGCTTGAGTTAGACACACATGATCAGCGATATGTGCCACTTGGTGTCCGTTCATGGCACACAGATATCTCCAGAAGTCCTCCAGCTTCCTCTCATAAACCACATAAACCACTGTGCACGAACTCTGTAGAATTAGTGAGGACCCAAATGTATGCATAACCTAATCTGAGGAGACTAGACCCCTGATCCACTACCTAAGGATCAGATGGGAAAGATACTACCCATTTTCTTGGTCAGTCCATGCCATGAATTAAACCAGGACCTCACAAGCCAGACGCTTACTTCTGATCCACTTTGTCCCGTTTAGCTGCTCAGTGTAAATACGTGTGTGTCCGTGGATGGACATCTGCTTTCAACAAGGCAGAGTTACTGTGACATTATCAATATTATAGGCTTTCAGCAAAGAATAGCTACTATGAAATTAGCAATATAACCTCAATTGGGAATGTCCACCACTCCACCCAATATGTGTTGTTTGTCCATCAAGAATGATGATGACCATTCATTTCATCCGGTGGGGTTGAAAGTATAGAGGCGTGAATTCTATGATGGCTGATAAGGCCTATTTTGGCTCAAAATGTTCTTTGACAATGTGGACAAAGAATGCTTGATATTCCAGGAGGAGGATCTACTGCTGCGGTTTTGTTTTGGTTTTTTTTTGTTCAGTCTTTTCTTTACAGCTCTTGCAGTTCTATCAGCTTTGCAAGTGAGTACACTCTTGCGTAATGTTCTATGCCATGAATTTCAGTCTTTGGCAGCAGTCTCCCATGTGTTGTGATTAATTCCAAAAGCTTTTAGTGAGATCTTCAGAGTGTCTTTAAAGCATTTCCTCTGGCCACCTTGGGAGCATATACCACAATTGCAATTCATCGAAAAACATTCGTTTAGGGAGCCTGTGATCTGGCATGCAAGTCAGGTAACCAGCCCAGCAAATCTGATTCTCCATTAGTAGAGTGTGGATGCTGGGCATGGACGCTCTTTCTAGGACTTCAGTGTCTGGGATCTTGTCTTGCCATTTGGTCTTCAGTGGCTTCCTAAGGCAGACTTTGTGGAAGTGGTTTAATTTCCTGGCATGTCACTGGGAAACAGTCCAGATTTCACAAGCATATAGCAGTGTGGATAATATGAGTGCTTTGTAGACTTTCAGCTTTGTTTGCAGGCTTATTCCACTTCTGTCCCACACATTTTTGTAGTCTGCCAAAGGCTGTATTCGCATTGAAGATTCTTTCATTCATACCCAATATGTATGCTCAGTGTAAACATACATGTGTGTATGTAGGTGGACATCTGCTTTAAATAAAGAAGAGCTATTGTGAAAGTAGGAATGTTACCATAATTAGGAATTCCCGATCCTCATCCTCTAACACATAATTGGATGTTCCCACATGGCCGGTGTTAATTCCCACTGTTCTGTGAACATCTTCATCCTAGATGGAGGTAAGGTCAGGACATACATATATTACCACAATGTCAAATCAGAACATACAAACATTACCACAATGTCAAATCAAAACATAAAAATTACCACAATGTCAAATCAAAACATAAAAATTACCACAATGTCAAATCAAAACATACAAACATTGCTACATTGTCAAATCAGAACATATACACATTACTACAATATCAAATCAGAACACATGAACATTGCTATAATGTCAAATCAAAATGAACAAAGATAACTATAATGTCAAGTGAGAAATCATGTGAACTATCCAGCGCCAGCATTACTGGAATTTGTCTAGTTCTCCCATGAGCTCCACATTGGTTCTCTGGTGTTTGTCTAGTTCTCTCCATGAGTTCCACATCAGTGATTCTGTTGTGTCATTTTAGTCCATCAATTCTGTGCAGGGAGCAGACGCCACAGTGTAATCACTGCGAGACTATGCTGATATTGTGATGAACACAGTCAACTATTACCTATTAGCCATATATTACGCTGTGCATTCAGGCCTACAAAATGTCATGGTCCTAACACAGGATTCTGTCCAAACACTGATGACTGAATGTTCAATATAGACTTCTTCATAAATCTCACAATGGAGTTTAACTGTATCTCCCAGCGGAGTTTAACTGTATCTCCAAGTGGAATTTAACTGCATCTCCCAGTGGAATTTAACTGTATCTCCCAGCGGAATTTAACTGTATCTACAAAATGAGTAAGGCCCTTAACTATATCTCTCAATGAAGTAAAGGCCCTATCTCAAACTCACCTTTTCTGATGACATACTTATGATCAATTATTGGATATTGTAAGTCAGGTTTTCTGTTGGATGAGCAATCCAACCCGCCTTAGTTGCCTCTTATGGCACACTTGGTAGATTATGGTGTTTCTATTCTATGTTTCTCTGACAAGCACAAGTGACACACAGGCAGGAAGGGACAGATACCTACCCCAACGTAAATATTTTTCAAGTTGGTGGTCCAGGTATTCTGTAGAGCTGAGATGAACTGCACGATGTTGTTGACCTCAATCCTGCCGTAGCCTTGGATACGTGTCTGCGGAAGGCAAGTGTTTGAATCTTGCAGGACGTATTACAATGATGAGACTGAACACACAAACTATATACATATGTAGTGTGTGTGTATATGCATGTTAGTATGTTATGTGTATATACATGTGTGAGTGTGTGTGTATAAGCTTGTGTTAATGCATGTGTAAATGTGTGTGAGTGCATGTGTATGTGAGTGCGTGTGTATATATGCGTGAGTGTGTGTGTATATACATGTGTGTGTGTATATATACATGAGTGTGTGTGTGTGTATATACATGTGTGAGTGCATGTGTATATATGTGTGTGAGTGTGTGTATATATACATGTGTGAGTGCATATCTTGTATATGTGTGTAAGTGCATGTGTATATATGTGTGTGTGTTTATGTGTGTGTGTGTGTGTGTGTGTGTGTGCGTGCGTGTGTATGAATGTGTGTAAAAATGCATGTGTATATATGTATGTGTGTGTATATATATGTGTGTGAGCGCATATATATGTGTGTGTGTGTGTGTGTGTGTGTGTGTGTGCACGTGTATACCTGTGTGAATGCATGTGTATATACGTGTGTGAGTGCATATGTATATATGTGTGTGAGTGCATATGCATATATGTGTGTGTTAGTGCATGTGTGAGTTCATGTGTATATGATTCATACAGTTCATGTGTATATGATTCATACAATCTCCATACATAATCTCTGTACAAACTACCACAATCTCTGTACATCTTACCATAATCTCATAACATACTGTCACCAATTCCATACACACTACCACCATCTCCGTAAATACTACCACAATCTCCATACATACTACCACAATCTCCATAGATACTACCACAATCTCCATACGTACTACCACAATCTCCATACATACTACCACAATCTCCATACATACTACCACAATCTCCATGCACACTACAACAATCTCCATACACACTACCACAATCTCTGTACATACTACCACCATCTCCATACAAACTTCCACAATCTCCATACAAACCACCACATCTCCATACAAGCTACCAGAATCTCCATACACACTACCACAATCTCCATACATACTAACACAATCTTCATACACACTACCACAATCTCTGTACATACTACTGCCATCTCCATACAAACTTCCACAATCTCCATACAAACCATCACATCTCCATACAAGCTACCAGAATCTTCATACATATTTCCATGATCTCAATACAAACTACAACAATCTTCATACAGCTACAACAAACTCACCTGCATTCTGATCCCTTTGACTTCAAGAAAATTCAGCAGTTCTAAAAATGCAATCTAATAAAAAGAAACAGAAAACTTAAGAAAAACAGATTTTGGACACATCTGACAAAGAGAATAAACTAGCACTATGTACATTAATAAATCAGACAAAGACTTCAAACTCTAAATTCACACAGATCACTTCAACTTCACATCGATAACATGCCAGTAGAAAGTGTAATTGAGCACAAAACATTAGGCCTCATTATTGATAGAAACCTAACCTTTAATCCTCACGTTCAAGTGGTCACTAAACAAACAGCGAAAAAAGTCTACCAACTCGCCAAAATTAAAAATTTCCTTGATGAGGACACAAAGAAAATATTCTATACGTCTCACATACTAGACACATTTTGACTACTGCTTCTACAATCTGGGACGGTTGTTCCAATTCAAGCACCAAGCGACTTTACTCACTCCAGAAACGGGCCATGAGTTTAATTTATAGCAAACATTTAACTGACAATCCTAGCCTGCATAAACGCCTTCAGTTACTACCACTCCGCAAACATCTGCTTTTCAATAAGGCCAAACTAATTCACAAAATCCTACAACGGAATGCCCCAAATTACCTTTGGCCATTGTTTGAATATAATGCTAGACACAGTAAACGATTAAATATATTACACATTCTGAAGCCTAGGATAGACTTATACAAAACAAGCTTAACGTACTCTGCAGCTCAGCTGTGGAACAATCTTACACATGAAATAAAAGACATCACCAATCCCTATACATATAATCACAAATTATTTGAACACTATCTCAGTACGGATTACCTTCCCCCTTAATAGAAGTAATAATAATAATAAAACCCTAGTATAACAGCCAGTCCCCTTTCGGTAGGCCAGTATATTCCACATAGCTAATAACAAGTGCCACACCAGTTATTACTATTACTGAGTCGTGTAGTATTGATTTTTCATTTTCCACATGCCTTTATAATGCATATCTTTTATATCTTGCTGTTTTCAGTTAGCCTTGACTGATGTGTGAATGGTATAATGTATGAAAGAGAGTGATAAAAGGGCAGAATGTTAGACGGGCCTGCATGCCCAATTCTTAACCCTTTCAAAATAAAGTTTTGTTGTTGTTGTTGTTGTGTAATAAAATCTGTGTCCAAGATACTTCATTATTATCTCATTGTGTCATGCTTATTAATATATTGCTGTCTGTCCCTAGAAAATTATAGAGTACCCTTCTTTTGTAGCTAGAAACTTATAGCCTAACCTCCTTTTGTCCCTCAACAATTATAGTCTAATCCTCTTTTCTCCCTAGAAAATTATAGTCTAACCTTCTTTTGTCACTAGAAAATTATGGTCTAACCTTCTTTTGTCCCTAGAAAATTATGGTCTAACCTTCTTCTGCCCCTAGACAATTATAGTCTAACCTTCTATTGTCTCTAGAAAATTATAGCAAACCTCTTTTGTCCCTAGAAAATTAGTCTAACCTCCTTTTGTCCCTGGACAATTTTAGTTCAACCTCCTGTCAAAGGCACATATATAGTATAACCTCCTTCTGTCAAAGACTATTGTTGTATATTCTTCTGTCATAGACTATAGTTGTATATTCTTCTGTCACAGACTATTGTTGTATATTCTTCTGTCACAGACTATTTTTGTATATTCTCCTTCTGTCACAGACACTTATAGTCTAATGCACATCTGTTCCACAAATCATATGTGAGCTCCTCCCAACCTAGACAGAACACAAAACATAGTCTAACAAATAAACAACTCACAACCTAGTGTAACAAATAAACCACTCACAACCTAGTCTAACAAATAAACCATTCACAACCTAGTCTAACAAATAAACCATTCACAACCTAGTCTAACAAATAAACAACTCACAACCTAGTATAACAAATAAACCACCCACAATCTAGTCTAACAAATAAACCACTCACAACCTAGTCTAACAAATAAACAACTCACAACCTAGTATAACAAATAAACCACTCATAATCTAGTCTAACAAATAAACAACTCACAACCTAGTCTAACAAATAAACCACTCACAACCTAGTCTAACAAATAAACCATTCACAACCTAGTCTAACAAATAAACCATTCACAACCTAGTCTAACAAATAAACAACTCACAACCTAGTATAACAAATAAACCATTCATAATCTAGTCTAACAAATAAACCACTCATAATCTAGTCTAACAAATAAACAACTCACAACCTAGTCTAACAAATAAACCACTCACAACTTAGTCTAACAAATAAACAACTCACAACCTAGTCTAACAAATAAACCACCCACAATCTAGTCTAACAAATAAACAACTCACAACCTAGACTAACAAATAAACAACCCACAACCTAGTCTAACAAATAAACCACTCACAACCTAGTCTAACAAATAAACAACTCACAACTTAGTCTAACAAATTAACAACTCACAACCTAGTCTAACAAATAAACAACTCACAACATAGTCTAACAAATAAACAACTCACAACCTAGTCTAACAAATAAACAACTCACAACTTAGTCTAACAAATAAACCACTCATAACCTAGTCTAACAAATAAATAACTCACAACCTAGTCTAACAAATAAACCACTCACAACCTAGTCTAACAAATAAACAACTCACAACCTAGACTAACAAATAAACAACCCACAACCTAGTCTAACAAATAAAAAACTCACAACCTAGTCTAACAAATAAACCACTCACAACCTAGTCTAACAAATTAACAACTCACAACATAGTCTAACAAATAAACAACTCACAACCTAGTCTAATAAATAAACAACTCACAACCTAGTCTAACAAATAAACAACTCACAACCTAGTCTAACAAATAAACCACCCACAATCTAGTCTAACAAATAAACCATTCACAACTTAGTCTAACAAATAAACAACTCACAACCTAGTCTAACAAATAAACAACTCACAACTTAGTCTAACAAATAAACAACTCACAACTTAGTCTAACAAATAAACAACTCACAACTTAGTCTAACAAATAAACAACTCACAACCTAGTCTAACAAATTAACAACTCACAATCTAGTCTAACAAATAAACAACTCACAACCTAGTCTAACAAATAAACAACTCACAACCTAGTCTAACAAATAAACAACTCACAACCTAATCTAACAAATAAACAACTCACAACATAGTCTAACAAATAAACAACTCACAACCTAGTCTAACAAATAAACAACTCACAACCTAGTCTAACAAATAAACCACTCACAATCTAGTCTAACAAATAAACCACTCACAACTTAGTCTAACAAATAAACCACTCACAACCTAGTCTAACAAATAAACAACTCACAACCTAGTCTAACAAATAAACAACTCACAACCTAGTCTAACAAATAAACAACTCACAACCTAGTCTAACAAATAAACAACTCACAACCTAGTCTAACAAATAAACAACTCACAACCTAGACTAACAAATAAACCACTCACAACCTAGACTAACAAATAAACAACTCACAACCTAGACTAACAAAGACACCTAAGTGTTAAGTAAGTAAAGTGCATGATCTCTTTCATGCTTTGCAGACTTTTGTGTATGAGGAATATGAAATACTTTGGATATGGAATCAGACATGAAAGTCTAGAAATGACAGTTATGGAGGTAATTGTATTGGAGAGGCAGAGAAAAGAAAGACCACAATATGACAGCAATAGATAATTTACACCTGAAAACATTAGAAAGGAGGACATCTGGCTAATGTTAGAGACCTGAGTTTTGCTTTTATTTGAGCTCTTGTATTCTAGTATAATAATTTGGTCACGTCTAGCGTGAGCCGTGTGGTCAAATAGTTACTCACCCGCCTCATGCACTAGTGACCCGGAGTTTGATCCCGGGTCCAGTCAGGGATATGCACTACTGACGAGCGCAAACAAGAGTGAAACTCAAGTCTAGTGCTTCCAATCTGATGTAGACAAGACCAAAGGTTCATAACGGAATACAATCAGAGTTACCAGTTGTGAGTTGTGCTCAATCTTCTAACCTCAGATCCCGAAACAACCAAATAAATTAATGTTAGAGAGACATTTCAAAAGACTTTGAAGGCAAAGCTCTGAACAGGACAAGAAAATCTGGATGCTGTTGAGGTGGAAGTACAGCCTTTGATCTTCAAGAATTCCTTAGAGGGTAGGGTGATGCTGTCATTTATACAGATGGGTCAGTCATTTGACGCGTGAGAAGTTCATGGGCTTTTACAACTAAGGCTGGAGGGAGAATTGTGAAGGAAGATTCCGGTGCTTTTGCCTTGACTACAAGTAGTCTGACTATGGAAATCAAGGCAGTAAGTAAAGCAATACCATCGCCTGAGACACAGACCTTCACTCGGGCATGCTTCCTTAGCGACTCAATGAGAGTGGTTGGTGTCTCTGGAGCGGTCATGGCTGGCAAAGATTAATTAGTTTCATTTTGTGCCAGGGTATGTGGGTGTACAAGAAATGAGCAGGCTGACAAGCTTGCAGATAAGGCAACTGTAAAGGGCAGACAAGCCATGGACCAGGCTGATATACTGAAGGCTCTACGAGAATCAAGAAATGACAGTGAATCTACAACCATGGTCAGACTACGAGAACAGCAAGTTAAAAGAGTTGTGGCAAAACAAGAACACTACGCAGGAAGCCAAAGAAGATTAATAAACCAACACAGAACTGGTGTCGTGAGCTGCTACACGCTGCAAGATTTACTGAGGAGGGGATCTGAGCACTTATGGACTGAATGGTTCGATGTGCAATGAATATGATCTGTTGACTAACTAACTGAGTGATGATGATTGATGCTGATGATGGATATATGATGATGGGCACTTACAATGACATACAGCCTTTCATCAACCTTAAACACAAACATGGAAGTTTAGCTCATAAGAGGGAGACAGGGGACTAAATTAGAAGAAGCTTGTAAGAGTGAGATAGTGGACTAAATAACAAGAAAAGTATAAGAGAGAGACAGTGAACATATCAAAACATGAAGTGGACAGAGCATTTCCAACTGTAGCCTCTTGGTGACAGAAAGAAAATGCTGTAGAGACAATCCAATCTTTGATGTATAAATGCCAACTGATTTGACATGAAGATTTGACGGGGGTTCATACCTGCCCATTTCCATCTCGATCTAAAATCTCAAAGGCATCATCCACTGAGATGTCCTCTCCAAACAGTAGTTCCTTTTCATCTGCAGAGAAGGAGGATGTCTGTTGAAAGTAAGTATAGAAAAATCATTTGGTGATTATGTTAATTATGGACATTATTATAATTTCATGATGTCCACGAAGTTGTAAGTAGCCAAACAAACAACAAGCAGCCAAACAAACAACAAGCAGCCAAACAAACAACAAGCAGCCAAACAAACAACAAGCAGCCAAACAAACAACAAGCAGTCAAACAAACAACAAGCCGCCAAACAAACAACAAGCAGTCAAACAAACAACAAGCCGCCAAACAAACAACAAGCAGCCAAACAAACAACAAGCAACCAAACAAACAACAAGCAGCCAAACAAACAACAAGCAGCCAAACATACAACAAGCAGCCAAACAAACAACAAGCAGCCAAACAAACAACAAGCAGCCACATGTAGTTTGCCATTAAGTCAGCCCTTGTTGGTAAACTAGCTGGATTTTCAAAGGCTATAAAAAACAGACTTATGACCATTAAGTTGCCCCTGCTGAATGGAAGGAAGCATGCAACCATTGTGAGTGTCTACGCACCAACCATGACCAATGAAGATGACGTCAAGAACAAGTTCTATGAGGACCTGCACAATGTATTGACATTTGTTCCCAAAGGAGACAAACTTATACTCCTTGGGGACTCCAATGCCAGAGTAGGCACAGACACCACCTCATGGAGTGGAATTAATGGAAAGCTCGGAATCAGAAATTGTAACAGCAATGGACTCTCCTTCTTCAGACATGTGCCGAACACGATCTCCTGATCACCAACACAATTTTTATTGCAGCTAAACAGGATGCGGAAACAGAGTGGAGAACCCTAAAGGACAATCCTAAGTCCAGCCCCCCCCCCCCCCCCCCCCCCCCAAAAGCATAAAGACTGGTTTGATGAAAATTCCGAAGACATCAACCAATTGCTGGCCGAGAAACATCTTCTCCTCAAGGCATATTTGAATTACCCAAAGTCAACATAAAAAAAGATGCCTTCAATAACATTCAGAGAGCAGTGCAGCAGAAACTTTGGCACATGCGGGTCTCCTGGCTGAGCAAAAAATCTGATGAAATTCAAGGCTTTGCTGACAGAAATGATATGAAAAACTTCTACGACTCACTGATAGCAGTCTCAGGTCCTACATCACCAGGCATAGTTCCCCTCCTGAGTGCAGATGGGGGAACATTGGTCACCGATGAGAAAGTAATCCTTCAATGCGGGGCAGAGTATTTCAGCAACATCTTAAATGCAGCCTCCTCCTTATGATAAAACCATCAACTGCCTTCCACAAGTTCCCACAAACTCTCCAGTGGTTAGGCGTCTGGTCCTAACTCCAATCCAGGCAGGTGAACCGGTCTTAATAAAGCAGCTTCACCAAGTCTTTACAAACATATGGGTGAATGAGACCATGCCACAAGATTTCAAGGAAGCGTCAGTAGTCCACCTTTACAAACGTAAAGGAAACCACCAATCCTGTGACAACCACCGAGGCATCTCCTTGCTCTCAATAGCAGAGAAGATACTCGCCAGAATTCTTCTCAATCACCTCACGGCCCATCTCGATCAAGGTCTTCTTCCTGAGAGTCAATGTGACTTCAGAAAAGAACGAGGAACTGTTGACATGATTTTCACTGCAAGGCAGCTGCAAGAGAAATGTCAGGAACAAAACTCTGAAATGTTCTTCACTTTTATTGTCCTTACCAAGGCTTTTGATACAGTCAGCAGAGAAGGACTGTGGAAGATTATGGCAAAATATGACTGTCCATGAAAGATTGTCCATATAGTGCAGTTATTTCATGATGGTATGCGGGCAATAGTACAGGAAAATGGTGAACTGTCTAAGCTCTTTCTGTTACCAATGGAGTAAAGCAAGGATGTGTCCTGGCACCAACACTGTTCAGCCTCATGTTTTCAGCCACTGCTGACGAATGCCTTCGAGAACAACGACATTGGAATTGACATCAACTACCGCATGGATGAAAATTTCTTCAATCTCTGAAGGCTGAAAGCTAAACCAAAACTAACAGCGACACCGTCAGAGAGCTGTTTGCTTATGATTGTGCTCTATAAGCCAACTCAGAGGCAGACATGCAACACAATGTTTCACCTTTCTCATATGCCTGTGCCAACTCTTGGCTCAATATCAACTTGGAGAAGACTGTAGTTATGTACCAGCCAGCTCCAAGGGATTAATCACACTGTGCCGAATATCAAAGTGAATGGTCATAGATTAAGTATTGCGGACAAATTCACCTATCTCGGCAGCACTGTGTCATAAGGTGCCACAATTGATGATGAAGGGAATGCAAGAATCTCCAAGGCCAGCGTGGCCTTTGCAGACTGTACAAGAATGTGTGTGATAGACATGGAATAAACCTGCAAACAAAGCTGAAAGTCTACAAAGCAGTTGTATTATCCAAACTGCCATATGCTTGTGAAACCTGGACTGTTTATCAGCGACACGCTAGGAAATTAAACCACTTCCACGCAGTCTGCCTTAGGAAGCTAAGGAAGATTAAATGGCAAGACAAGATCCCAGACACTGAAGTCCTAGAAAAAGCGTCCATGCCCAGTATTCACACTCTACTAATGAAGAATCAGGTTTGCTGGGCTGGTTACTTAACTCGCATGACAGATCACAGGCTCCCCAAACGATTTTTTAACGGCGAGCTACGATGTGGTAAACACTCCCAAGGTGGCCAGAGGAAACACTTTAAAGACACTCTGAAAATCTCACTGAAAGCTTTTGGAATTATCATGACACCTGGGAGACTGCTGCCAAAGACCAAAATTCGTGGCGTACATCATTACGCAAGGGTGCAATCACATTGAAGCAACCAGGACTGCAAGAGCTGTGAAGAAAAGGCTGGACAGAAAAACCACTGCAGGAGATCCTCCTCCTGGAACATCAAGCATTAATTGCTCACATTATCAAAGAACATTTTGAGTCAACATAGGCCTTATCAGCCATCTTAGAACTCCATACTTTCAACCCAACTGGATGAAATGAATGGTCATCATCATTCTTGATAGATAAACAACAAGCAGCCAAATGTCATTGTGAAAAACAAATAAATAATGAGAAACAGCATCTGTGTACAAACTGGTCTCTAACCATTTAAATTCTTCTGAACACAATGAAGTCGATGTATGGGTTACAGCATAAAAGCCATGTTACTCTAGCAGCTTAATTAGACTAAAAATGGAGAGCCAGTTAATCAACTATTTGGGATGCATCTATCCAGCAGGAATCAATACTGTTTAGACTCGTCTGTTCTATTAGGGGCGTTCATTTGAAACCCGTTCCAATGGCTTTATTACAAAATCATGAAAGAAACATTAACAGGTGTGGTAGAATTAAACAAAGCATTCATTTTGAATGAATTATGCACCATGGGTTGGTCAGAAGAAGTCGCCATAAGCATTCAGGAAAGCATCCCATTGCTTAGGTAGGTGGCGAAATGCCGTCCTCAAAAAAAGGATTGTGGTTGCTCACTGAACCAAGTGTTTACCGCGTTCATTACGTCTGCATCTGTGTGAAATCATTGCCCCTTGAGAGCTTTTTTAAGAGGTCCAAACAAATGAATATCACATGGTGACAAATCAGGACGATAGGCTGGATGTTGCCGAATTTCCAACTTCTTCCTTGCTAATGCTTCCTGCACAATCTTTGCAACATACGGATGAGCATCATCGTGCAACAAAATCACACCGCGAGAAAGCATGCCGGGTTGTTATTCTTGATGGCTTTTTGCAGCTTGTCTAGTGTTTGCAAGTAGTGGGTAGAGTTGATGTTGACACCAGGTTCTTTAAAGTCGGCCAACAATAGCCCTTCATGGTAAAAAAATGCGCTCAGCATAACCTTACCAGCGGAAACCTATAACTTGAATTTTTTGGCTTTTGGTGATCCAGCATGCTTCCATTGCATGCTCTCTCTTTTGCTGCTCGGCTCAAAGTGGTGACACCATGATTCATCGCCTGCCACTATGCGGAAGAGAAATGCATCACCCTCCACTCTGTAAAGCAGCAAGTGGTCCAAACACCATCCCATGCATTCCTCTTTTTGGTGGTCGGTCAACATCTGTGGTACCCACTGTGAACACACCTTCTGATATTGCAGTTTCTTACGAAGGACCTTTTGAATTGTCCCAATTGACACATCAAATTCTTTCACTAGCGAACGTATGCTTCGACAACGGTTCCTCTGTACTGCTGCATCAATTTTGGCGATGGCTTTTTCTGTTGCAACAATATGCGCTTGACCCGGCCGTCAAAGATCTGTCGTGAACTGACTTCCTTTCCGAAACATTCGTGCCCAGTCTGTCACTGTTGTCTTCGACACACATTTGTTACCGTATGCTGCTGCATTCTTCAATGAATGTCCTCTCGTCGACATCCTTCAAATGAAAGAAACTGAATCACCACTCTTTGAGCTTCTTTGGATCAACCCGGCCATTTTCTCAACGGTCAGAGACAGAACCTATGCATCATGGGACGATAAGCACGTGATCTTTTATTCATTAGTCAGTACTTATCACATGACTATGACATGATCATGTTCAACGTTCAAGCAGGGGGGCTGTGTGGTCTCGAGGTATGGTGTCTGCCTCGAGTGCTGGAGGTCCCGGGTTCAAGCCCCGGTGATGACCGTGATTTTTTTCACATGGACTTCTAGTAATACAATTTCCCCTGGTCTCTGGGTAGTGAGATCGGACGCCTGTGTGTATTGTTGCGCACGTAAAAAATTCCTTGGCAATTGGAAATCGAAAAAGAGTAGCCTAACAGCAAAGCCCGGTCAAAATTTCGAGTTAAAAATCTACCCAAAGTATTTAAGGATCCTCGCCGGTGCTACGGAGTTCGTGCACTGAGCTGAGTTTCTCCAAACTCAGATTTGAGTTAGAAGGAGAACGGAGCACTTATGGGTTACACCCTTGTGCCATGATGTTGATCCATTGACTAAACTAAACTATGTTCAACGTAAGCAATTACGCGCGGTGCGACACAAACGGATTTCAAATGAACGCTCCTAATACATATTTAGGAGAGTTTCAGTGGCGCCACAGTCATAAAGAACATGTTTTCGGACACTATTTACAACTTTTGTGCCACAATTTCGACATATAATTGACAAATATTATTGGTATGTGTTTCGATATTCTCAGTTCTAACTTAAATGCTGTCTGACTTGTGTGTTATTTTTAAAAAATAAGTGTCTGGATCAGAAAGAGTTGCTCTAAATAACAAAACCACACAAGAAACCACTGGGCATTGACTTAACATGGATGGGAATACTTTATGTGCGGGGATGACCATTCTGATAATAAAACATAAAATAACATGTATGGGAATACCCTATATGCAAGAATGTCCATTCTGATAACATAATATAACGTAACACAAGATAACTACTGTATAAAGAACTTTGGTAACTTACGTCTTCTAGTGCATTCCTCAGCTCATCCTTGGAGATAACAACTTGATCCTGGAGATTGTGTTTATGGAGCGCCTGCATTTGAAAGACACAACGTGTGTGTTTATATAATATCTTTTCATCCAAAGAAAGTATATACATTTTGTACGTCTATGTGGCAATGTTGAAGACACCATCATGATAGCAATAAATCAGAAGGAACAACAGGAAATGATAGATACAGCGGATACAGTAAGTGAAAAAATGGGCCTTAGCTTGAAAGATAGAAGTCATGGTGATATCAAAGAAAAAGATTGTGCCTAAATGTACAATTAAAGTAATTGAAATTCCATCCATCCATCATGTGCCATGCCGATAAGCGTGGGTGGTTATGTTCTGCCATCTCACTCGATCACCAGAGTCGTGGATCAACCCCTACCCCGGACAGTTGAACTAAAATGTTGACCTATCGTACTTGACTTGGGGATGTTAATTACAAGTACCTCTGAAGTCAACGTGGGTTCACCTGATGATGAGAGACACTGTAATAGGGAAAGCTAATCCACATGCAAAGTTCAGTCCAGCATTACTGTTGTTGTTTGTCCATCAAGAATGATGATGACCATTCGTTTCATCCAATGGGGTTGAAGGTATGGAGCCGTGGGTTCTACAATGGCTGATAAGGCCTATTTTGGCTCGAAATGCTCTTTGACATTCTGGGCAAAGAATGCTTGACGTCTCTGGAGGAGGATTTCCTGCAGTGGTTTTTCTGTCCTGCCTTTTCTTCACAGCTCTTGCAGTCCTGGTTGCCTCACATATGACTGCACCCTTGCATAATGATGCACCCCACGAATTTTGGTCTCTGGCTGCAGCCTCCCAGGTGTCATGATGAATTCCAAAAGCATTCAGTGAGATTTTCAGAGTGTCTTTAAAGCGTTTCCTCTGGCCACCTTGGGAGCGTTTACCACAACGCAGTTCGCTGTAAAAAATTCGTTTAGGGAGCCTGTGATCTGGCATGTGAGTCAAGTGACCAGCCCAACGAATCTGATTCTTCATCAGTATAGTGTGGATACTGGGCATGGATGCTCTTTCTAGGACTTCAGTGTCTGGAATCTTGTCTTGCCATTTAATCTTCAGTAGCTTCCTTAGGCAGACTGTGTGGAAGTGGTTTAATTTCCTAGCGTGTCGCTGATAAACAGTCCAGGTTTCACAAGCATATAGCAGTGTGGATAATACAACTGCTTTGTAGACTTTTAGCTTTGTTTGCAGGCTTATTCCAGTTCTGTCCCATATATTCTTGTACAGTCTGCCAAAGGCCGCACTGGCCTTGGAGATTCTTGCATTCACTTCGTCATCAATTGTGGCAGCTTGTGACACAGTGCTGCCAAGATAGGTGAATTTGTCCACAACACTTAGTCTATGATCATTCACTTTGATATTCGGCACAGTGTGATTATTCCCTGGAGCTGGCTGGTACATAACTACAGTCTTCTCCAAGTTGATATTGAGCCCAAAGTTGGCACAGGCATGTGAGAAAGCTGAAACATTATGTTGCATGTCCGCCTCTGAGTTGGCGTATAGAGCGCAATCATCAGCAAACAGGAGCTCTCTGACGGTGTCGCTGTTAATTTTGGTTTTAGCTTTCAGCCTTCTGAGATTGAATAACTTTCCATCCATACGGTAGTTGATGTCTATTCCAATGTTGTCATTCTCGAAGGCATTCATCAACATGGCTGAAAACATGAGGCTGAACAGTGTTGGTGCCAGGACACATCCTTGCTTCACTCCATTGGTGACAGGAAAGGGTTCAGACAGTTCACCATTTTCCTGTACTCTTGCCTGCATGCCGTCATGAAATAGCCGCACTACTTGGACAAACTTCGTGGATAGCCATATTTTGCCATAATCTTCTACAGTCCTTCTCTGCTGACTGTATCAAAAGCCTTGGTAAGGTCAATGAAGTGGAGAACATTTCGAAGTTCTGTTCCTGACATTTCTCTTGCAGCTGCCTTGCAGCGAAAATCATGTCAACAGTTCCACGTTCTTTTCTGAAGCCACATTGACTCTCAGGAAGAAGACCTTGATTGAGATGGGCCATGAAGCGATTGAGAAGAATTCTGGCTGAGTATCTTCCCTGCAATTGAAAGCAAGGAGATGCCTCTGTGGTTGTCACAGGATTGGCGGTTTCCTTTACGTTTGTAAAGGTGGACTATTGACGCGTCCTTGAAATCTTGTGGCATGGTCTCATTCACCCATATGTTTGTAAAGACTTGGTGAAGCTGCTCTGTTAGGACCGGCCCACCTGCCTTGTATATCTCTGCTGGGATGGAGTCAGGACCAGGTGCCTTGCCGCTGGAGAGTTGCTGGATGGCATTGTTTACTTCCACTATGGTTGGCAGGTCATCAAGTGTCTCATTGGTGGGAACTTGAGGAAGGCAGTTGATGGTTTCATCATCGAAGAAGGAAGTTGCATTTAAGATTTTGCTGAAATGCTCTGCCCAGTGTTGAAGGATTTCTTTCTTATCAGTGACCAATGTTCCCCCATCTGCACTGAAGAGAGGAACTATACCTGGTGATGTAGGACCATAGACCGCTTTCAGTTAGTCGTAGAAGTTTTTCATATCATTTCTGTCAGCAAAGCCCTGAATTTCATCAGCTTTGCTGCTCAGCCAGGAGTCCCGCATGTGCCGAAGTTTCTGCTGCACTACTCTCTTAATGTTCTTGAAAGCATCTTTTTTTCATGTTGACTTTGGGTCATTCAAATGTGCCTTGAGGAGAAGATGTTTCTCAGCCAGCAGTTGGTTGATGTCTTCGGAATTTTCATCAAACCAGTCTTTATGCTTTCGGGGGGCTGGACCCAGGATTTCCATAGCAGTGTTGTAAATTATGTCCTTTAGGGCTCTCTATTCTGTTTCTGTATCCTGTTTAGCTGCAGCATTGGGCTTGAGGCGGTCTTCCAGCATATTTTCAAATGACTGTTGCATTTTCTTGCTGTTTAGGTGGGTGACATTTAGCTTTTTTTTGCATTTTCGCCCCTTGAGGACGCCGTGGTGGTCTGATGTGAATGTTTATTTTCGAGACAATGAGATGATGGTCTGTCCAACATTCGGCACCACACATGGATTTTGTCACTCAAACTGTCACTCCTCCTGACGATGACATAGTCAATGAGGTGCCAGTGTTTCGAGCGAGGGTGAATCCACGATGTCCTATTTCTCATGGGGAGACGGAAAATTGTGTTCGTAATCAGAAGATCATGTTCGGCACATGTCTGAAGGAGGCGGAGTCCATTGCTGTTACAATTTCCGACTCCATGCTTTCCAATAATGCCACTCCAAGAGGTGGTGTCCATGCCTACTCTGGCATTGAAATCCCCAAGGAGTATAAGTTTGTCTCCTTTGGGAACAGATGTTAATACATTGTGCAGGTCCTCATAGAACTTGTTCTTGACATCATCTTCGTTGGCATAGTTGGTGCGTAGATACTCACAATGGTTGCATGCTTCCTTCCATTCAGCAGGGGCAATTTCATGGTCATGAGCCTGTCGTTTATAGCCTTTGGAAATCCAGCTAATTTGCCGATCAGGGCTGACTTAATGGCAAATCCCACACCGGATTGGCGTCTTTCCTCGCTTTTCCTTCCACTCCAGAAAAATGTGTAGCCAGCACCTATTTCACAGATTTGGCCTTCTTCTGCAAGTTGTGTCTCGCTCAAGGCTGCATTGTCGATGTTGTACCTGCCCAGCTCTCTCCCAATCAGTGCTGTTCGTCTCTCTGGACCCGACGCGCCGTCTCTGTCAAGTAGGGTGCGTACATTCCAAGTTCCAATTGTTAAGGGAATATGGTTTACTCTTTTAGCTTTGCTTGTTTTATCTTTGTTTGTATGTCGACCGCAGTTAGGGTACCCACCAACCGCGGCTAGCTGGTTAGGTAGTGATGGAGCAGACAATGTTTAGGGCACCTTTTCTAGCCCCTTCCTCATGCTATGGAGGTGAGCAGTGTGTTCCTATACAGGGCTGCTCAGTCACTCAGGGGGCTGCCGAATCCCACTGCTGCTCTGGTCAGTAGAAGACGACCATATGGCCTGAGCCGCCTGTGTGCAGGTCTGCGACTATGGCTGCCGCTTCACCGCTCGCCCATCACCACAGGGCTTGAAGGTGATATATGACGTTGGATGAAGAATGACTTGCGCGATGACTTGGATTAAAGTGAGGAAGAGTTGCGCAATTCGTTGACCTCACTCTCTCGCCTGAGTCCATCTGAGTCCAGTGGCAAGACAAGTCGAGACGACTGGAGACGAATACAGGTGCAGTGGATGACCAGGGCGCTCTATGTGCCTTGCCGTGCTCATTACGTTCCACAAAGCTTTGCAGGTAAACGCCGCCTTGCCCGTTGAATCAGGAATGATTTCTTCCGCGCAGTCTGCCGAATCCTGTCTTCACATGCTGGGTAGGCATACCCTAGTTTACCTCTTGGTTTGACACCAAATCGGATACCCATGCCTGGTTTAGCCAGCCTCTCACAGCTGTTGCCCGGGGGTGGCCGCTGTCGCATGCTGACAGCTACTAGGAGCCACAGGCACGAGCTGGGTGTCAGGCTTGGACCAGTGGGGGATGGGTCCTGAAAAGGACATGAGAGTCATCCTTACCAAAGGTGCTACCAATGCCTGACACCCCGTTACCCCCCCCCCCCCCTCCCCTCCCCCGCACTACTAGAAGTAGTGTGTATGGACTATGCTTGAGATCAAAGCGAACAAACGCCAAAAAGAGACTGCTGCTGGTAGCATTAGTATGGCACTGGGACTCTTTGCTGACTGTTGACACTAAGGAAGGGGCATGTTTGGGAATGTCCTGAATGCAGATTTTAGACATGTAAGTAGACATGAATCTCTGGTCAAGGTCATTACTGAGGGAGTATGGCTTTCACTTTGCTTTTTCCAACAGCCGTGGCATTGTTTAGGTTTTGTATGTAACACTAATATTGCTTCATTGTTGACCCAAATAAAATACAAACAAAAAGAACCTAACAGCACTGTCATAGTCATAGCCACTTTCTGAAAATGGAGTTTCTCGTTGCTGCTTGTCCATTATTGTTTTTTTCTCTCTCCAGTTTCAAACATCCAGTGCCAATCTCCAAATGTTTACAGATTTATAAACCAAATGATCTCTACCTTCATGAAAGATTCTGCAGCTTTGACACATTTACTGTGCTCTCTTTCAAATTCAGTCTGGATTTCTTTTTCCCGTTGCTTTTGTCTGTGAGAACAAATTCATTCATTAAATATATTTATAAACATGAATAACAATAATTTGTAGAAATTCAGACAAGACGTAATACAAACACACAAAAAGAAAAGTTATGGCTTCCGCGTCAAAGTACTTGAACAGTCTACCTGGCGCTATGAAAGTCATGAGTTCATTGTGGAATTGCACTGTTTTGATCATGAGTGCAATTTTTCAAAGAATCAAAGGGGTCATGGCTGAGGCTTCAAGATTCTGACTTTGTGCCAAGCTCTGGACTAGTGGCTCGCTGTTCTGCAGGGAGAGACCAAATCAGATGGGGTTCAGAGGTCAGCCTGGCTGAATGGAAAAGAGCTCTCATTCTTAAACATCCGGTGTGCTGATGCTGAGGTACTGGGTTCAACCCCTACACCAGTCAGTTGGACTAAAATCTTGTCTTCTCATAATTGACTTGGGGACATAAATTACAAGTCCCTTTGAAGTATGAGTGGGTTCAACTGATGATGAAGGACACTGATAATAGGGAAAGCTAGCCCACACACAAAAATCAGTCTGGTGCAGAAGTAGTATTTTCATTCATGTTTTTAATGCAAATTCAGAAAATGATGGACAGCTTGCGATAAAACGTCTGCAGTCAGCTTGTATGTTCATCAAATAGTTGTCTCTTTTAACTATGAACTGTATATATTAAAGTGAAGGACAACCTGCTGTCGGTGGATGCTCGTGATTTGGTCTTGTCAAAGCTTCACGAGTTCACATGAAGAACATTTCATGGGCTTTTTGCTGACACAGAAGCAGAGCAGTTATGAGGTGACCTGTTGCTGTGAAGCTGGAACTGTACAACTACCACCACCATTAGCACTACTATTCTCAAAGTGGGGTGAGGAAAGTGCTTAAAAAAACAGCAGAAATTTGACAGGATGAGTTGAAGTGGTCGCAAACAACAATATTTTGTCAATGAAGTAAACTTACTAAAGCTTGATTATCTTACATATAACCTTCATCACCATCCACCGACTTGTCTTTAACAGAAGTCTGCCCCAATAACAGCCTTGCTTCATTATTTCTTTGACTGCTGTACTTTTATAGGCATCTTTCTTTCTTGGCAGTGAACAACCAATTTTAAATTTTTCGC
>JACEFZ010007376.1:2500-100000 GCA_014155875.1 Cepaea nemoralis
CATTGTCCATGGAAATCTCGATATAAGTATAAAGCCTATAAACGGGCACTCTCCCGCTGTTTATGCTACACCTCGACACCGCAAGGTACAAGAGGAACATGGTGAGATGATGAGACTAGGAGGTCGTTCACCTGGAACCCGCAGAATAAAGGAAATAGTGTAGATCATAGGCACACGCGAGGAAGAGAGCTAGAGACATATATGAATAATAATGGAGCGGCAAGGACTGAGCTGCCTAAGGTAGTAAAAGACAGGACAGCTTGGAGTGAGTTTGATGCGGACCTACGTTCGACTAGGTATAATGGGCAGGAAGAGACGCCCTTTGTATCATAGATATTGTTTTTGAATCAAATTATGAAATTATTGACCACACAATTAAACTACATCTGAACATTTTAACAAACATGACACAAACAACAGATTGACTCAGCGACACAAGATGGCCGGCGTAACACTGGCCACGTGACCTATGTTGTGCCGATTGGTCAATGCAAATGTTGGCCTAACCTTCATTTATCCAACGCGCCACAAGGCGTCCATATGGGTCCTTCCATTAGTTTCCTATTTTTATTATCGGTTATAGATGGGTATACTTTCAGCTATCAAACTCCGAGGAAGAAATACAAAGAAAGACTTTAACGAAGGAATAATTATAGAAATAGTCGCACATGCATGGACTACGCTTGAGTTCAAACTAGTATATTAATAAAACATTCGAGATTAAGATAAATGAGAAAAAGGGTCAAGTAGTTCCCATCTATATATTCTGGTATGACATGAAAGTATGTACTACTCGAATCATTTGTGTATCAACGCCACTTTTAGTGGTCTTTCTCAATTAATTTCTAGAGCTTTAACGCTTTTGTCGAATGATTTTAAGCAGTGATATCATATGTTTTTCTGGCCATGTTTAGCCATTCTCACCATGATTTCCTTCATCTGTGTATCAAAGCTACTTTTAGTGGTTTTTCTCAACTCATTTCGTGTGGTCCAATGCTTTTTGTCGAGGAAATTCTCTTGGGCTTATATTCCTTTCAGGAGAGACCGAGCTGGATTGGTCTGTCCGGTGGGCAATGATGTCGATTTGTCGACACAATCAAAATTAGGATGTGTTGCACGGTCTCGCTGGTAGTTGTACATGCATGCACAGTGGGTTAGGCTTCTACTCCAGCACACTGATTCTCAAGACATGACAGCAACGTTAAACATAGCATGCCTCGATGTGTGGGCAATATCACATCGTCACACAACACAGAAACGATAAACATGCAGGCCTCGATGTGTGGGCTCCATTACATCGTACACACAACACAGACAACGATAAACATAGCAGGCCTCGATGTGTGGGCTCCTTGCATCGTACACACAACACAGAAACGATAAACATACATGCCTCGATGTGTGGGCACCATTACATCGTACACACAACACAGCAACGATAAACATACATGCCTCGATGTGTGGGCACTATTACATCGTACACACAACACAGTAACGATAAACATACAGGCCTCGATGTGTGGGCTCCATTACATCGTACACACAACACAGCAACGATAAACATACAGGCCTCGATGTGTGGGCACTACCACATGTACACAGAACACAGAAATAATAAACATGCATGCCTCGATGTGTGGGCACTACCACATGTACACACAACACAGAAATAATAAACATGCAGGCCTCGATGTGTGGGCACTACCACATGTACACACAACACAGAAATAATAAACATACAGGCCTCGATGTGTGGGCACTACCACATGTACACACAACACAGAAATAATAAACATGCAGGCCTCGATGTGTGGGCTTCATTACATCGTACACACAACACAGAAACGGTAAACATACATGCCTCTATGTGTGGGCAATATCACATCGTACACACAACACAGAAACGGTAAACATACATGCCTCGATGTGTAGGCATCATTACATCGTACACACAACAAGAAAACGGTAAACATACATGCCTCGATGTATGGGCACTATTACATCGTACACACAACACAGAAATTACCTGAATGTTGCCACTTCTACCTAATCTCCAAAGATTGCCTGAGGAAATTACTCTCCGCCGGACACAATCTGCTGCAGATCAGATTCCCAGATCTGCCGCTCGTTGATTATGATTAATATCACTTTCAACTGAAATGTACTTTTGTATTTATTTTATTGTCACGAAGCAAATCTTATTTTACAAACTAAGTCTCACACTACATAGAAATGTCAACTGTTGGGAAACCCTTGTGAACATTGAAAACAATGAGAAATAACATCGCAGGTATTGATCAACGCTCACTGAAGTAAAAAAAAATATATATAATTATAAATGTGAGGACAAGCTAGGCATTATGTAAAAATAAAAAGTATAGTACTTCCACATCAGGATTTGAACCCGCAGCCTCCAAATGACAGCGCTTGGCGTAAGAACAACGTGCACGTCGCCAGAGAGCGAGGTGGTAGGTTATAATACCGGTGCCTTCATTGTAGCTTACAATTGTTATGTTGCTAGTGTGTCCTCACATCTCTACTTCGTTCCTATACTTCTATGAGTGTCACTCAGTGCCTGTAAAAACGTTTATCACGCTGTCTCAGAAGAATGTTTTCATTTTGAAATACAAATTCTACAGCGGAACAAACGACTCTACTAAGTATAGCTTCAATCACAGAAAATGAAATCAAACTGACATCACGAAATAGAAATCAGTTCATAAGTAGAACCGTTACAACGATAAAGACTCTCTCTCCTCTAAACGTAATCACGAAATAGCAAGAAGTTTAAAAATAAACAAAAGTTATTTTCTCTCTTGCGCGATAAACAAAGCTACCGTTAAAAGTCAATTTGATGTCTGCAAGACTGCGTAAACAATTTGTTGGAAGAAACTAGAGCACGACGATGTACATGTTGATCAGAACCGCTCTCTGGGAGATAGTACTCACCCCGAGTTGCTACCGCCAGATATCATGAGGAGATGAGCAATTCGAGATTCCTCACTCGCGCGCTCTACCTGCCACACATGGGCTATGCGACTGGATTCGACCCCTAGTTTCTGAAGCTAACTACTGCTCCCGTTTCCTCTCTCCTACACCACTACCCTCCCCCACACTTTGTCGCATTACATAAGGATAGAAAACATAGGTGAAATTCCTGAAGTCATTAGAGCAATTAAGGAGAGATAAATATATTAGTATTGATTGACATACACAGATGAAAACAAGAAGTTGACATAGAGGGCACTATACAAGACAGCATTTGCTTTGGTAGTCAGGTGGTGACGCGTAGAGATGCCACGTTATGGAATCACACGTGGGTTCAGTTGTCTACTGTGCTAGTGATGTCATCTGACAGAAATACATAAGTCCTGCTGTAGCAAATAATGCCACAATCATCATCATCCTGTGCCTTGCAACAGGCACGGGCATTCGTCAGCTCAGAAATCTCATCTCCTGGTGCTCCGGATCAAGTTTGTTTATGATATCCCTCCCTGCCACCGTCTCAGTCCATCCAGCATCATCTCTCTCGGTCTGCTTGCACTTCTTTTCCCACTGATCTTTCCAGTTGTTACTGTGCTCTCAAACGTCCTTCTTCTCATTATATGAGCTTGTTATAGCTCTCACACATAATAATGCTGTGGAGATACACATCTACTTCACTTGTCCTATCAATGTCATGTGTCATATCCATACAGACGATCATGATTCTTAACAAACAACTGTCCTCCGTATACATAATGAGTTCCTCATATATCATCTTTCCAGCCTATCTGTCAACTCCACCCACATGTTATTTACTGCAGCAGAGATCTCCAGGGATGTAACAACATTCTCATGATACTCCAGTACCATAGATCTTCCCGGATGTCACAACATTCTCCATATACTATAGCACCATAGATTTCCCGGATTTCACAACATTCTCCAGATACTATAGCACCATGGATCTCCCCGGATGTCACAACATTCTCCAGATACTCCAGTACCATAGATTTCAAGGCTGTCACAATAATCTCCATATACTATAGCACCATGGATCTCCCCAGATGTCACAAAATTCTTCATATAATATAGCACCATAGATCTCCCCGGATATCACAACATTCTCCATAAACTATAGCATCATAGATCTCCTCGGATGTCACAACATTCTCCATAAACTATAGCACTATAGATCTCCCCGGATGTCACAACATTCTCCATATACTATAGCACCATAGATCTCCCCACATGTCACAATATTCTCCATATACTATAGCACAGTGGTTCTCAACCTTTTTTGGCCCGTGCCCCCTTCACCATATTTTCAGAACGTCATCCCCCCCTCCCCAACCCCCTTTTCGTATTTCCTACCTAAAATTTGGCCCGTGCCCCCTTCAGCATATTTTCAGAACGTCATTTCGCCCTTTCGTATTTCCTACCTTAGAATCCCGCCCTCGCCCCTACACAGTATACGTAATAATAGAATAGTCTAGACGTCCACATAAAACATGATTTGTAGGTCTACTTACTTTATAAATTGAATTTTAGAAGGGTGAGAGATACAGAACCGCACAGTATGAAGGGAAAAACAATATCAAGTAATCGGTTCTTGTATTAACGCGATCTTCAAATAATCTTAATTCCCCCCCCCCCCCCCTGAAAACACTAAAATTCCCCCCTGGGTGGAGGGGAATTCCCAACCGGTTGAGAACCACTGCTATAGCACGATATATCTCCCCGGATATCACAATATTCTCCATATACTATTGCACCATAGATCTCCCCGGATGTCACAATATTCTCCATATACTATAGGACCATAGATCTCCCCGGATGTCACAATATTCTCCATATACTATTGCACCATAGATCTCCACGGATGTCACAATATTCTCCATATACTATTGCACCATAGATCTCCCCAGGATGTCACAATATTCTCCATATACTATTGCACCATAGATCTCGATGGATGTCACAATATTCTCCATATACTATAAGACCATAGATCTCCCCGGATGCCACAATATTCTCCATATACTATTGCACCATAGATCTCGATGGATGTCACAATATTCTCCATATACTATTGCACCATAGATCTCGATGGATGTCACAATATTCTCCATATACTATTGCACCATAGATCTCCCCGGATGCCACAATATTCTCCATATACTATTGCACCATAGATTCTCACCCGATGTCACAATATTCTCCATATACTATTGCACCATAGATCTCGATGGATGTCACAATATTCTCCATATACTATAGGACCATAGATCTCGATGGCTGTCGCAATATTCTCCATATACTATTGCACCATAGATCTCCCCGGATGCCACAATATTCTCCATATACTATTGCACCATAGATCTCCCCGGATGTCACAATATTCTCCATATACTATTGCACCATAGATCTCCCCGGATGTCACAATATTCTCCATATACTATTGCACCATAGATCTCCCCGGATGTCACAATATTCTCCATATACTATTGCACCATAGATTTCCCCGGATGTCACAATATTCTCCATATACTATTGCACCATAGATCTCGATGGATGTCACAATATTCTCCATATACTATAGGACCATAGATCTCCACGGATGTCACAACATTCCCAAGATATTCTAGCACCATAGATTTCCCCGAATGTCATAACATTCTCCAGATATTCTAGTCGCATTACTGGGCAACAAGAGACTATTGTCTTAGACTAATATGAATAACCGAGTGTCTCCGTGAAACGGCCGCTTGCAGTAAGTGAGTATTAGTATATTTTATTTTCAAATATCGACATCGTCATCAAGATAATGTGCTCTGCCAAATGGCGCAAACTATTATGTATCTCCCATGATCTCCGTGCCTGCAGTTCTATATCAACTCTACCGATGTTATCTCCCCTGACACCAACCAAGACTACCCATCTCCCGTGATGTCGCCCCCCCCCCTGAGCCCATCCTAGACACCTATCTCCCATGATCTCGGTCCTCCCCCCCCCCTTTGACACAACCCTATACTACCTATCTCCCATGATCTCGGTTCTCCCTCCCCCCTTTGACACCACCCTAGACTACCAACCCCCTTTCGACACCACCCTAGACTACCTATCTCCCATGATCTCGGTTCACCCTACCCCCCCCCCCTCCCCGACTTTGACACAACCCTAGACTTCCTATCTCCATGATCTGGGTTCCCCCATACCCCGCTCCCCCGCCTTTGACACCACCCTAGACTACCTATCTCCCATGATGTCGCCCCCCCCCCCATTTACACCACCCTAGACTACCTATCTCCCATGATCTCGGTTCCCCCCCCCCCCTTTGACACCACCCTAGACTACATATCTCCCTTGATGTCGCCCCCCCCCCCTTGACACCACCCTAGACTACCTATCTCCCATGATCTCGGTTCCCCCCTCCCCCCTTTGACACCACCCTAGACTACCTATCTCCCATGATCTCGGTTCCCCCCTCCCCCCTTTGACACCACCCTAGACTACCTATCTCCCATGATCTCGGTTCTCACCTCCCCCCTTTGACACCACCCTAGACTACCTACCCCCATTCGACACCACCCTAGACTACCTATCTCCCATGATGCCCCCTCCCCACTTTGACACAATCCTAGACTACATATCTCCCATGATGTCACCCCCCCCCCCCTTGACACCACCCTAGACTACCTATCTCCCATGATCTCGGTTCCCCCCTCCCCGCTTTGACCACCTAGACTAACCTAATCTTCCCATGAACTCTGTTCCCCCCTCCCCCCTTTGACACCACCCTAGACTTCAAATCCTCCCATGATGTCGCCCCCCCCCCCCCTTGACAACCACCCTAGACTACCTATCTCCCATGATCTCGGTTCCCCCCGCTCCCCTTTTGACACCACCCTAGACTACCTACCCCCTTTCGACACCACCCTAGACTACCTATCTCACCTGATCTCGGTTCCCCCTACCCCCCTCCCCGCCTTTGACACCACCCTAGACTACCTATCTCCCATGATGTCGACCCCCCCCTTGACACCACCCTAGACTACATATCTCCCATGATGTCGCCCCCCCCCCCCCCTTGACACCACCCTAGACTACATATCTCCCATGATCTCGGTTCCCCCCTCCCCCCTTTGACACCACCCTAGACTACCTATCTCCCATGATGTCCCCCTCCCCCTTTTGACAACACCCTAGACTACCTATCTCCCATAATGTCCCCCCCCCCCCCCGCCCCTTTGACACCACCCTAGACTACCTATCTCCCATGATGTCGCCCCCCCCCCTTGACACCACCCTAGACTACCTATCTCCCATGATCTCGGTTCCCCCTCCCCCCTTTAACACCACCCTAGACTACCTATCTCCCATGATGCCCCCCCCCCACTTGACACCACCCTAGACTACCTATCTCCCATGATGTCCCCCCCCCCACTTGACACCACCCTAGACTACCTATCTCCCATGATCTCTGTTCCCCCCACCCCCCTTTCACACCACCCTAGAGTACCTATCTCCCATGATGTCCCCCACCCCCCTTTCACACCACCCTAGATTACATGTCTCCTATGGTGTCCCCCACCCCCCTTTCACACCACCCTAGATTACCTATCTCCCATGATGTCCCCCACCCCCTTTCACACCACCCTAGATTACCTATCTCCCATGATGTCCCCCACCCCCCTTTCACACCTCCCTAGACTACCTATCTCCCATGACCTCGGTTCCCCCCACCCCACTTTCACACCATCCTAGACTACCTATCTCCCATGACCTCGGTTCCCCCCACCCCCCTTTCACACCACCCTAGACCACCTATCTCCCATGATCTCGGTTCACCCCACCCCCCTTTCACACCACCCTAGATTACCTATCTCCCATGATGTCCCCCCTTGACACCACCTTAGACTACCTATCTCCCATGATGCCCCCCCCCCCTTTGACATCACCCTAGACTACCATCTCCCATGATGTCCCCCTCCGCCCCTTTTGACACCACCCTAGACTACCTATCTCCCATAATGTTCCCCCCTCCCTTTGACAACACCCTAGACTACCTATCTCCCATGATGTTCCCCTCCACCCTTTTGACACCACCCTAGACTACCTATCTCCCACATGTCGGTTCCCCCCTCCCCCCTTTGACACCACCCTAGACTACCTATCTCCATAATGTTCCCCCCCCCCTTTGACACCACCCTAGACTACTTATCTCCCATGATCTCAGTTCCCTCCTCCCCCCCCCCTTTGATACCACCCTAGACTACCTATCTCCCATAATGTCCCCCCCCCCTTTGACACCACCCTAGACTACCTATCTTCCATGATCTCGGTCCCCCCCCCCCTTTCTTTGTCACCACCCTAGACTACCTCCCCCTTTTGATACCACCCTAGACTACCTATCTCCCATGATCTCGGTTCCACCCTCCCCCTTTGACACCACCCTAGACTACCTATCTCCCATGATCTCAGTTCCCCCCTCCTTTCTTTATCACCAACCTAGACTACCTATCTCCCATGATGTTCCCCTCCCCCCTTTTGACACCACCCTAGACTACCTATCTCCCATAATGTTCCCCCTCCCTTTGACAACACCCTAGACTACCTATCTCCATGATGTTCCCCTCCCCCCTTTTGACACCACCCTAGACTACCTATCTCCCACATGTCGGTTCCCCCTCCCCCCTTTGACACCACCCTAGACTACCTATCTCCCATAATGTCCCCCCCCCTTTGACACCCCCCTAGACTACTTATCTCCCATGATCTCAGTTCCCTCCTCCCCCCCCCCTTTGATACCACCCTAGACTACCTATCTCCCATAATGTCCCCCCCCCCCTTGACACCACCCTAGACTACCTATCTTCCATGATCTCGGTTCCCCCCCCCCTTTCTTTGTCACCACCCTAGACTACCTCCCCCTTTTTATACCACCCTAGACTACCTATCTCCCATGATCTCGGTTCCACCCTCCCCCTTTGACACCACCCTAGACTACCTATCTCCCATGACCTCGGTTCCCCCCTCCTTTCTTTATCACCAACCTAGACTACCTATCTCCCATGATGTTCCCCTCCCCCCTTTTGACACCACCCTAAACTACCTATCTCCCATAATGTCCTCCCCCTTTGACACCACCCTAGACTACATATCTCCTATGATGTCCCCCTCCCACCTTTTGACACCACCCTAGACTACCTATCTCCCACATCTCGGTTCCCCCTCCCCTCTTTGACACCACCCTAGACTACCTATCTCCCATAATGTCCCCCCCCCCCCTTGACACCACCCTAGACTACCTATATGCCATGATCTCGGTTCCCCCTTCTTTCTTTGTCACCACCCTAGACTACCTCCCCCTTTTGATACCACCCTAGACTACCTATCTCCCATGATGTCGGTTCCACCCTCCCCCTTTGACACCACCCCTAGACTATCTATCTCCCATGATCTCGGTTTCCTCCTCCCCCCCCCCCCTTTGACACCACCCTAGACTACTTATCTCCCATGATCTCAGTTCCCTCCTCCCCCCCCCCTTTGACACCACCCTAGACTACCTATCTCCCATAATGTCCCCCCCCCTTTGACACCACCCTAGACTACCTATCTCCCATGATCTCGGTTCCCCCCTCCTTTCTTTGTCACCACCCTAGACTACCTCCCCCTTTTGATACCACCCTAGACTACCTATCTCCCATGATCTCGGTTCCACCCTCCCCCTTTGACACCACCCTAGACTACCTATCTCCCATGATCTCGGTTCCCCCCTCCTTTCTTTGTCACCACCCTAGACTACCTCCCCCTTTTGATACCACCCTAGACTACCTATCTCCCATGATCTCGGTTCCACCCTCCCCCTTTGACACCACCCTAGACTACCTATCTCCCATGATCTCGGTTCCCCCCTCCTTTCTTTGTCACCACCCTAGACTACCTCCCCCTTTTGATACCACCCTAGACTACCTATCTCCCATGATCTCGGTTCCACCCTCCCCCTTTGACACCACCCTAGACTATCTATCTCCCATGATCTCGGTTCCCTCCTCCCCCCCCCCCTTTGACACCACCCTAGACTACTTATCTCCCATGATCTCAGTTCCTGCAGTTCTGGATCAACTCTGCAGATGTTGTCTCCCCTGACACCAATCTAGACTACCTATGATCAAGCTTGTTGGTATGTCTCCTCCTCCTTAACAGCTGCTATGTCCAGTCCACAAGCTATTGTCCAACGCTTCTCCTCTCATCCCATCCCTCAAGTGTCTTTATGTGTCTCTATCTTACAGTAGCATGTAATCGTCTATTGTTACTAGCCTCGTCTGTGAACTCATTCGTTGCTCGTTGTTCTGGAACTCCACGGCATTCGCAAGATTCGTCTCAAAAACCACATGCTATTCTTCACTTATACAGGGAAAAATCACATTAACAAGGCACGTGATTCTGTTTTAGACAGAAACATTCGATTTAGGCGGTGTTGTATGTTCTATTTATTCTCTGCTTTTAACACTTAGTCGTCCAAACATAAAATTTATGAAAGAAATGTATCTTCTTCGCTCTTTGTTTCTCTGTTTCTCGGAATATACCATAAATGTCTGGTGTAAAAAGTGGGGATAAAGAGAGAGAGAGAGAGAGAGAGAGAGAGAGAGAGAGAGAGAGAGAGAGAGAGAGAGAGAGAGCGAGAGAGAGAGAGAGAGAGAGAGAGAGAGAGAGAGAGAGAGAGAGAGAGCATCCTTGTTGTACACCTGAATTCACTCCCTGTATCTGTTCATCCTCTATCTCCTTCATAGCTCTTCTTTTCTATTATTTTATTTTCTTTAATTTTCTCTTCCTAGCCTAGGCTTCAAGTATGTTTCCTTCGTGCTAGACCAGTTATCAGGTGTTTATATCTTCTTTATTACCACTTACAATGTCAGCATAAATTTTATCACCATGGAAACAACTAACTCCTCATCTGTTGTATTAAACCACAACTCAGCGAGAACATTCTTCACCAATCCGTTACATTCACAAAGAGGTAATGACACAACGGGCACGACATTCAGGAGGTAAGGGAACTGGCGGAGGATACAGTGTTTCTAACATGTTATAAAATGAGCTAAGGTCTGCATGGAATTCTCACGTGAAGACCATTGCCACGCAGTGTTAACAAGCGAACATAACACCCCAGATAGCAATCGCTGGCTTCGCGTGTCTGCTTGTCTACATGACGTTAGGGCAGACCCTACACAGTTCAACAGACAAGAGTGGGTAAGTTGTGTACATGACGTTAGGGAGGACCCTACACAGTTCAACAGACAAGAGTGGGTAAGTTGTGTACATGACGTTAGGGAGGACCCTACACAGTTCAACAGACAAGAGTGAGTAAGTTGTGTACATGAGGTTAGGGAGGACCCTACACAGTTCAACAGACAAGAGTGAGTAAGTTGTGTACATGAGGTTAGGGAGGACCCTACACAGTTCAACAGACAAGAGTGAGTAAGTTGTGTACATGAGGTGTACATGACGTTAGGGAGGACCCTACACAGTTCAACAGACAAGAGTGAGTAAGTTGTGTACATGAGGTGTACATGACGTTAGGGAGGACCCTACACAGTTCAACAGACAAGAGTTGGTAAGTTTTGTACATGAGGTGTACATGACGTTAGGGAGGACCCTACACAGTTCAACAGACAAGAGTGGGTAAGTTGTGTACATGACGTTAGGGAGGACCCTACACAATTCAACAGACAAGAGTGGGTAAGTTGTGTACATGAGGTGTACATGACGTTAGGGAGGACCCTACACAATTCAACAGACAAGAGTGGGTATGTTGTGTACATGAGGTGTACATGACGTTAGGGAGGACCCTTCACAATTCAACAGACAAGAGTGGGTATGTTGTGTACATGAGGTGTACATGACGTTAGGGAGTACTCTACACAGTTCAACAGACAAGAGTTGATAAGTTGTGTACATGATGTTAGGGAGGACCCTACACAGTTCAACAGCAAGAGTGGGTAAGTTGCACACTTGCTGCCTTTCTTTGATGCGGTACCCATTTCTCATGCTCCCTCTCCGGAATCGAACCTTGATTCCCCGTTACCCGTTAGAGACATGGTAGGCACATCACGTACTATCGACATTTGACACAAAGACACAATTAGACAGTTAAGGACCTTTTTAACTGTCTAGCGGGGGTTGTGCGCCTGGTGAAGGTCAAATATTTGTATAAACCAAGTATAGCATGGTGAATAATGCGGTTATATTTGTATAGATCAATTATAGCATGATGGATGGCGCGGTTATATTTGTATAGATCAATCATAGCATGATGGATGATGCGGTTATATTTGTATAGATCAATTATAGCATGGTGGATGGTGCGGGTATATTTGTATAGATCAATTATAGCATGATGGATGGCGCGGGTATATTTGTATAGATCAATTATAGCATGATGGATGATGAGGTTATATTTGTATAGACCAATTATAGCATGATGGATGATGAGGTTATATTACGCTGGTCATCTTTACTTTTCAGACATTTCCTAAAGCCTAAAATTGAACCCGGAAGCGCATGTTAATTTTGTGTAAAATACCTCTGATGTGAAATTCCAAAATATGAAGACCAAGCTGGCAGGGAAGAGAGCTACCAACAACACAATTGCAGCTTGTCCGAGTTGAGGGTGCTCTTGGCAATTGCACAGTGAAAAACAAAACAGTTATGTTAAGATCCAACAGGGAAATAGCCAGCCACAACGTGTTTGACATTTTTTTTTATTTACTGATTGCAAAGTTGTCCCTGATTCACATCCGTAGGTTGCTAAAGGAAGTACACGTGATCTCAAACATTTTGCTTTCACGTGTGTGTTGGTGTTGTGCCGAAAGCCCTGAACATTGTTTGCCACCAGCATGGCTATTGTCGGTATCCGCCTGACTTTTTTTAAAGAACCCCTGTGGTGTTTATGATGGAATCAAGATACTGAAGTTTTATGACATGTTCAATTTCTAAATTCTTAATTGTAACTTTTTTGGTTGCCATGTTTTGACTGCGGAACCAGGGAAGTCAATATGGCCACAGGAAAGATAAAGATCTTCATGTGGACTATCTCTGAGCTTCACAGGACAAGAGAAAGGGGAGGCGGTCAAACATCCATTGACAGAAAAGCGGATAAACATTTTAAACCTGGGCATTCACAATAGTATTGACATCCGTGGGATGAACAACTTCCGTGGTGGTAATTATGTGGCTCTCCTTTATCAGCCTGATAGAACTGTCCGAATAAATTGATAAGATAGCAGTGATGCACACACCATCTCCTATCTTATGATCAAGGAAATGAAATACTTGGCAATTGATTCTTTCCTCAAATATTAACAGTTAATGTATTTCATATCAACATTTGAAAAAATAAAAAAGAATGGAGTTTACACGAATGTAAGTTCGTTTATCTATGGCGACTTTTACAGATTAATATGAATATACAAATCAAGATAACTCTATTCTTTGACAACCATTTGCTGCTCATTAAACTGCTGCATTATTGTACATAGCCTATGTATTTTATATAGATGTGTGACTTTACATACACATATATTAATTTAAGGATCATGTGGAGGCCTTGGTGGTGAAGGCTGGTAGGGGACTTAATGCATTGAGGACTATGGCAGCAACCGGGGTAGATCAGAGGATGCTGTACAAGCTCTTTCAGCAGTTAATAATTTCTGTCATTGAGTATGGTTTGGGGCTGCTGACAGTATCGAAAAGCCAGATTGAAAAGTTGAAGCGCATACAGAATGCTGCCCTGCGGTTAATACTGGGGTACACAAAGGACACACCAATTATATGCATGAGGCATATCCTTGATATGGTCAAGGGTCATAGACTAAGACGAGGCAGGTCCTGGAAGGCACAGACATAACTTTCTATACGTCAGGTGTGTGATCTAGAGACCATCAATCGTGAAAGAGAGTGGGTTGAAGTTCCGGAAGATATGACGGACTGGCACAATGTAATAATAACACTGGGTCGTGAGTGCAGAGAATGGGCAGCGGGCCGCACTGAGTTTGAAGTGCAACAGCTGATCCAGAGCAACACACATCAAGGTGACATAGTCATCTACACCGATGGGTCAGTGGTGAGAAACAGACGTAGTGGCTGGGGCTTTATTGCAAAGGCTAATGGGCGAGTCTTGAATAAGGAGAGCCTGTCATATGAGACTACGACCTCCAGTATGAGAATGGAGGTGGAGGCAGTAACAGCGGCATTCCGGTGGCTAGAGGAGACTAGTGCAACACACTTTGTGTCCATTACGGATTCAAAGAATATGCTTAGCAAGGTGGAGAAAGGAATGTTTCGTGTGGAATGGCTCTCGTCGCTTCAGAGGTCACAGATTGCGAAAATTGTATGGATATTTTGCCCTGGCCATGCGGGTGTACGGGGGAATGAACAGGCTGATAGGCTAGCAGGGAATGCACCTCTTGGTGGTATCTTGCATATGGACAAGGGGGAGGTGGTCGTGCGCTTGTGGGACCAGGTGGAGAAGGCGGAGGAACAGATTTAGAACCCATATGTGGAAATAATGAGATTGCGGCGGATCGGCAGGGGTTCTGGAAGAATCTCAAAACAGAGGGAAACCAGGAGAACTTTTAATCAGATAGCGTTGGGAACGATTAGTAGTATGACTCTTCGCTGGCTGTTGAACGAGGGGACTGAGCACGTATGGGAATGTCCTGAGTGCAGTGATGTCGGTTCTTACCTCAATTCAACTCAACATATATTAATGTTTGGCTGCGGCACTAATACAGTTCAATATAATTAGAAGAGTAATGCAGGAATCAATGGTGTCTGTGTTGACTGGACATATTCAATGATGCAATTGAGATTATTGGAAAGGCCTTGTCTCCTGCTTAATAACAAAGCAATTGTCTGCTGTTGGCAGTCACTTTCACCTTCGCCCCTAGACACTTGGACATGGAGGGAAATGAATGCGCTGATAAACTGGCTGGCCCTGCATCCATTACAGTTGACCAGACTATGGATCGTGCCGATGTTATGAATGTCTTAGAAAGATGTGGAGAGCGGAGGGCTTTGACGCCAGTGAACTCCACATCGCACGTCTAGAATGAGAGACTCGGGAGTACGAATTGGCAAGGCCAGATACGAGAGGCACCTAGGAAGAATAAGGAGCCTCGTCAACCAACACATAACTGGCACTATTAAACGCTGATGCATAAGTTTTTTTTTTTTTTTAGAGGGAAGGGGGGATATGAGCGCATATGAACATGTCTGGAGTGCAAGGATGATGCTCTAGCAGATAATTAATTAACTGACAGAGATGTTACTTTATATCAACATCAAAAATAATACACTTTTTATTATTTCAGCTAATGTAATCTATCGGGCATAGCTTAACCCTACATCTGCTAATGTCGGCTTCCTATCTTCTCTATCGTTATTCTGAACTCTACACAAACCGTAGGGAACGAAGGAATGAACGTGCGGTGAGCGGCGCGCCGCATACCTGTTTCTCACATTGATATTTTCTACTAAAGTCATCCCTCGCTAGTGGTAGGTATCCAGGCTGATACTGGGGTACGGGTATGGTTGGCATGTATAGTCATCACAGTACGACGCCGACCTTATCTGTGTCTCGGGGTGCTATGGGCATTATGGTTGCGCTGCTTTTGGACTGTATCCATGCGGTGTGTTCTGCCGACATGGTTCACTGGATTCTTGAGTTAGTTCTCATTACGTGTTCTCTATCTTGTTTTATTCATGTTCACATTTCAATGTTCCATAGGTAATCAGTGGGAACAGATGCAGAGGCAGATTAGAAGAAATAATGCTGGGCAGACTGAGCCGGTGCCATGGAGGAATGTCATTAGCACAGTGCATCAAGAACTTCATGTCTGACTCGGGCATCGAAATTTGTGGGTTCGATTCCTGACCTCATCCTTCGGCTCACGAGTGCATTTTTTCTGAGACTCCTGAGGGTCGTCACTGGAGCTACGGAGTTCGTACGTTGTGCGACGCTTTCCACGTTGCATATAGAGACTGAGCCATATTGGATAAAAACCTGGTGCAATGAAGTCGTTCCTGTCGACTTTTAAGCGACTTTTTAAGCGACATCCAGAACACCAAGACCGAGATTTATGGAAAGACATGAATACCTACACCAGTTGGCCTGGCACATGATGATGATGATAGGTACATTTACAATGGGCGAAATGTAAGGAGTGTAAGGGATAGTCCCATGGGACGAGACACAGTCACATCCAGTTTGGATAGCCTCGTTTCTAATTGATTCCCTCGCTCCAGTCCAGCTCAAGGGTGATTCCAAGAGTCCAACACAACATGTCTTTTATATCTCATAGGAGCACACTTATACTAATTGTTATTTATCGGCAGGCTTACAATTAAATTACTTGTTATATAGCTACATATTCGAACTTAAACTATTTGCAATGACTTGCAATGGTACAATAACACCAACTGTTAAATCTCTCCGGGGCTATCCCTGTTACTGGCATCTCGCCGTTTTGACAGACGATAGTTTGTAATGCCGTGCTTCAAATAAGGCAGAATAACTACGACTCGTGACCGGGACCAGGGATGGAATTATACCTCTCCATATCACAAAGTTTACCCTTAATACTGCTTGTTATATCTCTTCAGATACAATTCATACTGTTTGTTACACCTCTACAAGATACCACTAACAATTCGTATCATATCTCTATAAGATACCACTAACAATTCTTATCATATCTCTACAAGATACCACTAACAATTCTTATCATATCTCTACAAGATACCACTAACAATTCTTGTCCCGTGTGTTGCCGGGGCCCATAAGGGAAGCAAAGAATAGCAACACTGTAGCCTACCACGCATGTCGTAAGAGGCGAGTAAGGAGGCTTGATGGTTCCGTCGCCCTGCTACTGAGTGAGTGCGTGGCGCGACACTGTGAGCTGTGAGTTTCGTGAGAAATGCTTTTGAATCTGCCTGAGGTTTTTTGGAACGTGACTGCATGTTCTGAGTGATGGCAGGTGGCTATGTCCCAGAGTTGACCGGTTTTTGCCTTATGCAGAAATGCGTGGCTGCTGGGCTTCTGGTTGACTGCCACTGCCATCAGCGATGAACTGTATTTTCATGGACTGTGTGGGTGAACATCTAGGAAACATTCAGATAGGAAAATGACAGCCGATTCCATCAGAGATGAACTGGGTGTTTCGTGGGGGACTGGTGTGTTGACATTTTGGTGGCGGCATTATGCAGAGTGTATTTGTGCGGGCTTCTGTTTGTCGAGACTCCTGTCTTTTCCACTTTTCACATTGGGCAGTGGGGAGCGTTTTGTGTGATATTCACTGGCACAGGAACGGAGCATAATGGGGACGACCCGTTGCTGTGAAGTTGGAACTGCGACTAACTAACTAACAATTCTTATCATATCTCTACAAGATACCACTAACAATTCTTATCATATCTCTCTTTAAGTAATTTCCTGTTAAACATCACACTAAGCCCCCGTGGATTACACAGGAGGTAGTTGAACTTATGAGATACCGGGACAGAGCACATAAAAATAGAGATCTAACTATGTACCGTAGTCTGAGAAACAAAGATCAATATGTTATTCGAAAGGAAAAGAAAAACTATTTTAAGAACTTAATAATAGATAGAACCAACACTAAAGATATATGGAAAGCAATTAATACCTTGACAAACAAACACAAATCATCACAATCGTTACCATCAAATCAGGTTACATGTGATCAATTCAGTAATTTCTTTAAGTCCGACATAAACCAACTGAAGGCTGCAATACCAGATGTGCCTCATGACATATCTTTATTATCAGTATACTGTGAGAGCAAATGCTATGGAGACATTCCCACAAACATACCGCTAATGACGACCACTGAAGTATTTACTCATCTCAGTAACCTAAAAAACAATAACTCATCAGGACTAGATGGAATCGGTAATCGGATCCTTCGCTATGCTGCACCGCGATCTGCGAGTCACTAACTTTTATATACAATCAATGTCTCACCAAAGGTCACTTCCCATCAGCCTTTAAAATCGCTAAAGTGTATTCTCATTTAAAAGCTGGTTCATTAGACGATTGTATCATGAGTAATTATAGGCCAATTTCCATATTATCCTCACTATCCAAACCGCTAGAAAAGCACATCCACAAAATAACACTAGAGAACTTAGTTCGCCTAATAGCTGACAGTCAGTCAGGATTTCGGCCAAAATATTCCTGCCATACGGCCCTAACAAACATGATAGAAAGCTGGCATCAAAATATTAACAACAGTACTTTATTTGGAACGATGTTTATAGACTTTAGAAAAGCATTCGATATGATAGATCATACTATCCTAATTAAAACACTAGAAACAATGAAAGTAAGCTTTAATATAGTGACATTAATAAACTCACTTTTATTAGACAGAAAACAAGTCGTATCACACAATAAATCTCTATCCCGAGCCATTACCATTAATAATGGAGTACCACAGGGGCCTATACTTGGCCCTCTGTTATTTGCCATTTATATAAATGATCTTCCCTTATATCTGTCATCGTCCTGCGATCTATTTGCAGACGACTGCACAGTATATACAAATGCTGTTGATCATAATGTTCTAGAATTATCCTTGCAACAGGAAATAAATAGTGTAGTTAATTGGAGTCATGCAACCCGCATGCAAATTAACACTTCTAAAACTAACTCTATGTTAATAGGAACCAGGCAAAGACTTCACACTCTAAACTCGCAGAGAACTCTTCAGCTGCACATTGGTAGCACGCCTATAGAAAGTATAACCGATCACAAGGCACTGGGTCTTATCATAGATCAAAATCTATCCTTCAACTCCCATGTTCATGCTCTAGTTAAACAAATAGCCAAAAAAACATACCAACTTGCCAAAATTAAAAATTTCCTCGACAAAACACAAGGAAGATATTCTATACCTCCCACATACAAACACATATTGATTATTGCTCTGCAATCTGGTAATGATGCTCCAAATCAATAACAAAACGCCTTTATTCACTCCAGAAAAGGGCAGTGCATCTAATCAATGGTGATAAGCTTAGAGACAATTCTAACCTACATGAACGTCTTCAGATACTGCCACTCCACAAACGCCTACTATTTAATAAGGCTAAACTAATTCACAAAATCCTATTTCAAAATGCCCCAAGCTACCTTTGGTCATTGTTTAAATATAATGCAAGACATAGCGAACGACTGAATATACTCCATGTCCCTAAACCTAGGATAGACTTATTTAAAACAAGCTTAGCATACTCTGCCACTCAGTTGTGGAACAATCTTCCACAAGAAATCAAAGAGACCACCAATCATTATACATACAGTCGCAACCTGTTCGAACACTACCTCAGGACAGACTACATGCCCCCTTAAAATAAAACAGCAACAAAGACAATAATAATGGTAAATTATCTCGAACGACAACTAGCCAAAAAAAAAACACAACAACAACAACATTCCCATATGTATTGCACGTTATACCCACCATGGGTATTCATGATGCCCATGTTAAACATTGCCTCAACGAGTCATGTATTATTGATTATTTTTCATGCGCTGTAATGCTTATTGTTCTTTTGTTGTCAAAGAATTGCTTCATAAGAGATGTTGAATGAAAGAATGTATGAGAGGAAATAGAGAAGAAGGGCAGAATGCCAGACGGGCCTGCGTGCCCAATTCTTAACCCTTTGAAAATAAAGATTTTCGTTCGTTCGTTCGTTCGTTCGTTCGTTCGTTCGTTCTACAAGATACCACTAACACTTCTTATCACAATCCTACAGGATACCACTAATACTTCTTATCATAACTCTTCAAGATTCACTAACACGCGCGCAGTCAGGCAGACAAGCAGGTATTTAGGTAGGTAGAAAGGTAGCTATGTATGTAGTTATGTATGTGTGTGTGTGTGTGTGTGTGTGTGTGTGTGTGTGTGTGTGTGTGTGTGTGTGTGTTACTGACCACCACCTGCCCCACACAACTAACTGGACATCTCTTAGTGACAGCCACCTGCCCCACACAACTAATTGGTCTTGTCTTAGTGACTACCACTTGTGATGTCCTACGGCCGTTTATTTTATGTTGACGGATGGTCTATAGGACAATCCACTCTCTCCATCTTGTGGACGCGCCTAGCAGTAGTATAGGCTCTACTCCACGAACATGACTCACCCCGCTTACTCCACATTTAGATACTTGTGAAATGAGTTTATACTCTGCGTGTGAGTGAGTGTGTGCGTGTGTGTGAGTATGTGTGTGTGTGTGTGTGTGTGTGTGTTTCAATGTGTGTCTGTGTGTGAATCCTTACATGTGTTAGTATATGCATATGTCTCTCTCTCTCTCGCTCTCTCCCCCCCCCCCCCCTACTCTCCTCTCCTCTCTCTCTCTCTCCTCTCTCTCTCTCTCTCTCTCTCTCTCTCTCTCTCTCTCTCTCTCTCTCTCCCCAGGGATCAGAGTGTGTCAGTATGGTGAGCAGGTCAAGGTATGGAATTTTTTCTGCTTGATAATTGGTCGTTAAGACAATCGCTCCTTAAGTCTCAGAATAAATGGTTGAAATGTGAATAGAGAATGCACAATAAAGCACAAGGAATAACTTTTAATGGCAGCCTGTCCTTTAGGGATCAACTTGAAAGGGTGGTTACAAAGTGTCGGAAGGGTTATGGAGCATAAAAAGGCTATTCACACTTTTTCAGCATGAACTTCGAATGCTCGCTGTCTCAAAGAGCCGGCAGGTGGAACTAGAGCGCATACAAAATGAGACCATGAGGGTGATTCTTGGGTGTACAAGAGACACCCTATTAGTGTGTATGCGAAACATCCTGTACAGACAATTGCAGAAAGACTCAATGTTTTGCAGGCAAGGTCGAGGTAGCTGAAAAGTCGCTTAAAAGTCGACTGGGTCGACTTCCTTGCATGTGGTTTTTATCCCATATACCAGTCTCTTTCCGCAGCTAGGAAAGCGTCGAACAAAGTATGAACTCTGTATCTCCAGCGACGACCTTTAGGAGTCTCCGAAATAATGCACTCGCGAACCGAAGGGCGCGGCCCGTAATCGAACCTACAACCTTCGGAACGAGAGTCAGACGGCTTGTCCACTTCGCCACGAAGACTTCCGTCTGAGAATGGAGGTGGATTCGGTAGTCGCAGTTCTCGACTCGTTGGAGAACAAAGTGTATACGCATGTTGTGATTGTGTGATTGTGACTGATTCACAAAGCATGCTGACAAGGGTGAGACTGGCGTGCTTTGGGTTGAATGGTATGCATCAATTCAGAGGTCGCGGGTTGTGAGCATTCGTTGGATCTTTTCTCCAAGACACTCTGCACTCTAGTTAGTTAGTTAGTTAGTTAGTTAGTTAGTTAGTTTAGTTTAGTTTAGTTAGTTAGTTAGTTAGTTAGTTAGTTAGTTAGTTAGTTAGTTAGTTAGTTAGTTAGTTAGTTAGTTAGTTAGTTAGTTAGTTAGTTAGATCATAAGAGGCAGGACTGGTTTGCGGCAAACAGCCAGATACTGCAGCCCTTGATTGATAAAAAGAAGATAGCTCTCTTAAGAAACAAGGAAAGACCAACGCGTAACACTCTGAGTGAGCTGAAGCAAGCAAGGAAGGATGTACAAAAGGCTGCCAGGCAGTGTGCGAATGACTATTGGATCAAGTTATGTGAGTCCATTCAAATCGCAAGTGATAAGGGAAACATCAGAAGCATGTATGAAGGGATAAAGAAAGCCTGTGGTCCAATGATCAAAAGAAGTGCACCGCTGAAAACCTTGACTGGAGAAATCATCACTGATAAGAAACAGCAGATGGATAGATGGGTCGAGCACTATTTAGAGCTTTACTCAAGTGAGACCAAGCTAGCGGATGATGCCCTCAACGCCATAGAGGCCCTGCCAACTCTTGACCACCTGGACACACTTCCCACTATAACAGAAGTTAAGTGTGCTATAAATGAGCTTGCATCTGGCAAGGCTCCAGGTAAGGATAGGATTCCAATAGAGGTGATCAGGAGTGGGCAAGACACACTCGCTCTACAGATCTACCAGCTAATAGAGCTATGCTGGCGAAAAGGACAAGTCCCACAGGATTTCAAAGATTCAAACATCATAACGCTGTACAAGAACAAGGGCGATCGGAGCGACTGTAACAACTATAGGGGTATCTCACTTCTGTGTATTGTTGGGAAAGTATTTGCTAGAATTGTCCTGCACAGACTTCAAGTCCTGGGAGATCAAGTCTACCCCGAATCACAGTGTGGATTCCGTCAGAACCGGTCTACCATTGATATGATATTCTCATTGCGACAGATGCAAGAAAAATGCCGGGAACAAAATCAGCCACTGTTTATTGCCTTCATCGGCCTCACAAAGGCATTCGATTTGGTCAGTCGTGAGGGTCTGTTCAAAGCACTAAAGAAGATTGGCTGCCCACCAACTCTTCTGTCCATTGTGGAATCGTTCCACACAGGCATGAAGGCTATAATCAAGTTTGATGGCTCAACTTCAGAAGAGTTTGAAATCAAGAGAGGAGTTAAGCAAGGCTGTGTGCTATCCCTCACCCTCTTTGGGATATACTTTTCACTTCTACTGAAATATGCCTTTCGTGATCAGGATGATGGTATATACATTCACTCACGCTCAGATGGTGGCCTCTATAATGCTCAGAGATTGAAGGCCAAGACAAAAATTAGCAGGGTACTAATCAGAGAGTTGCTTTTTGCGGATGATGCTGCGATTACGACCCACTCTGAGGAAGAATTACAACATCTACTATCTGCATTCTCCAATGCTTGTTCTGAATTTGGTTTAACAATTAACAAAAAGAAGACACAGATTATGTCACAAGGTGCTCATGGTGTACCATCAATCTTTATTGACGACGCCGAACTGGAGATAGTAGACCATTTTACATATCTAGGATCAGAGGTAAATAGCAAATTATCCCTCGATCAGGAAATCAACATCAGGATTGGCAAGGCAGCAACAACAATGAACATGTTAGCAAAAAGAGTCTGGGAGAACAGGAAGCTTACTGCCAAAACAAAAGTCCTCGTCTACCAAGCCTGTGTCCTTAGTACTCTTCTTTATGGCAGTGAAACCTGGACAACTTACTCACGCCAAGAGAAACGTTTAAACAGCTTTCATATGCGGTGTCTGCGAAGAATACTTGGTATTAAGTGGCAAGACAAAATCACAAATACTGAAGTATTGGAAATATCAATTTGTGTGACGGTGTATTCCATGCTCAGTCTTCGTAGACTTAGATGGATAGGACACGTTAGGAGGATGGATGATGGTAGAATACCAAAGGATATCTTTTTTGGTGAATTACAGACGGGTAGGAGATCTCAGGGTCGGCCTCTACTACGATACAAAGATGTGTGTAAGCGGGACATGATTGATACAGGCATTGATAATGCACATTGGGAGCACGTCGCCGCTGAACGTGTTGCATGGAGGGCAACTATCAGAAACGGAATAAAGACAAAGGAGAAAATGATTGCAGATAAAGCACACACAGAGCGTGAGAGACGTAAGATGGTGCAAAATGGTGGAAATGACCATGTTTTCACATGCACCTACTGTGGGCAAACATTTGCAGCAAGAATTGGCCTTCCCAGCCACACTCGCCACCGCCATGGATCGTAGTTATTAAGCCTTTTTAAAGCACAATGTACCAAACTATCGTCTGTCAAGACGGAAAGGTGCCAATATAATATAATATAGTTAGTTAGTTAGTTAGTTAGTCGAGGTTCCAACTTCACGGCAACGGGTCGTCCCCATTATGCTCTGTTCCTGTGCCAGTGAATATCACACAAAATGCTCCCCACTGGCCAGTGTGAAAAGTGGAATAGTTCAACAGCCCGCACATGTACACTGTGCATAATGTCGCTGCCAGAATGCCAATACAAAATTAATCCACAAAAACCACATCGTCGATGGACTCTGCAGTCACCAGAAAGCCCTCATTGACCACGGTTTTCTCACATGGCTCGGTCTTTTACTACAGGTCGACCCGCCGAAAGTGTTGCATAAAGCACCGGGAGTCTCCTGAAAAATGCACTCGTGAAACGAAAGTTCAAATCAGTCTATTCAGCAACAGCGGTAGCCATTGTTCCGAACATGAAGGTCACTGTACAGAACAGATGTAAAAGCATTCCCCGCGAATTTCACAGCTCATAGTGTCGCCTTGCACTCACTCAGTAGCAGGGCGACGGAACCATGTACTACCAGTCCAACATGAGGAAAATGCGATTGCAAACTGTAGCTGCAAGCATAAACACGCCACAGGCCTTAACGATTCAACGCCTAGCTGCCATACTGACGACCAGAAGTTATGGTCTAGAGAGAATACGGCAGCAGGGAGGGGGTGGGGGTGGGGAGGGGAGAGAAGGGGAATCAGGGGATCTGATAGACAGTCGTCAGATTGCAACGGGCACCATTAGTACTGGAACTCTTCGCTGGCTGTTGAAGATGATGATTGAGCGCTTATGAGAATGATGTCGGTTCTTGACTCAACTCAACTCTCTCTCTCTCTCTCTCTCTCTCTATATATATATATATATATATATATATATATATATATATATATATATATATATACACACACACAGAGATAGATAGATAGAGAGAGAGAGAGAGAGAGAGAGAGAGAGAGAGAGAGAGAGAGAGAGAGAGAGATAGAGAGGGGGAGGGTGAGATCTTATATAACACACAAACTCAACCAACTTCAATGCTTGCATGCGTTATAGTTCCAATGATGGGATAGTAACATCACAAGAGCTCAAGTTAAACAGTTTACACATAGCAATGCCAGTAATATGAGGTCCCCGGTAATTCGCTCCCTGGAATTCCAGTGTAGAGATGGAGAGACGAATGAACAGTTTTCAGAAGACGGCATGTTCATAAACAATGATTATGCCCGTAGGTGAAGGTCGTTTGAAGGTCCCCAAGCAGACGAAACGGGACTCCGCAGAACCAGCATTCTTGGTCACAAGAATGTGGATCGCGCCACAGAAAGCCGACGAACCTGGGGATCAGAGTGTGTCAGTAGGGCGAGCAAGCCCAGGTGTGGAATTTTTCCTGCTTGATAATTGCTCCTTAAGACAACTTACCTGGTGTGCAGGTAGCAGTGTACGGGAAGTGATCAAAGAATTGGGGGGTGCATGTAACGCGGAGAATTTCTCTAGATATCTTCAGTCTACAACGGGAATAAATGACTTGTGTAAAGTTAGTGTGCTTGTAAGATGAATCGAGACAGTCTTCTTGAGCTTGTCTGTCGTAAGAGGCAAGGCATAAACCATCAATTTAGTCGTCAATTGGAACATGAATTTGCCACTGGTGTTCAGTTGGAGGAAAATGAAATGTGGTTTCTGAAACGGAAGCTGCCAGAATAACATACAATGATGGATGGTTGAGTTGAGTTGCGTCAAGAACGGACATCATCCATCCATCATGTGCCAAGCCGATAAGCGTGGGCGGTCATGTTCTGTCATCTCACTCGATCATCAAAGTCGTGGATCAGCTACGTGTTCCTGTCTCGACCATGCCACGTGGCCAAGCCATCCAGGTATTTACTTCTCGGTCTTCCCCTTGATCTCTTCCTTCGATCGTGCCAGTTGTCATCAAGTTCTCCAAGTCATTTCTTTTCATAATATGCCCAATAAATTTTGACTGTCTACGTCTAATGTCTCTAATCAGTTTACAATCTTCATTTGTTTCTTGAAGGACTTGTACATTAGTTTTTCTGTCTGTCCACGGTATTCATTGCATTTTACTCAGAAACCACATTTCTACAGCCATTGTCCACGCTTCACATCCATACAAGATGTTCTATGTAGCACTTCAACACTCTTTTTCTCGTTTCAGTTGATATCTTTTTATTGATCAGTATGTTTTTCATCTTGCAAAAGTCTGCCTTCGCAATTGAAATTCTTGTTTATTCACTTCAAGGCATCTCCCATCAGATGTTATGACTGTGCCGAAATAACTGTATCGAATCACTTGCTTAAGAATATGCCCATTTACTCGTATATCACATTGTGGTATGGCCTTCTTCCCAGTGACGACCATAATCTGTGTCTTCTTACTATTCAATTCTAACCCTAGTTGTTCACTGTGTGCAACAACCGCATGTGCTAAATTTTACAGGTCCTGTTCATTGTCTGCAATCAAGACTGTATTATCTGCATATCTAATGTTATTGATGTATCGTCCTCCAATGTTGATTCCTTTCATAAAGTGGTCAAGCCGTTTGACTCATGCTCCGAAGGTTGTGGGTTCGATTCCGGGCCGCGTCCTTCGGTTTACGAGTTAAATGTTTCGGAGACTCCTGTGGGTCGTCGCTACGGAGTTCGTGCTTTGTGCGACGCTTTCCGTACTGCGGAAAGAGACAGAGCCTTATGGGATAAAACCCGGTGCAATGAAGTCGACCCTGTCGACTTTTAAGCGACTTTTATATCTTCTATATTTCTGAAAATATTTTCACTGTACAGAAAAATAAGATCTGGAGACATTACACATCCCTGTCTCACACCTCTTTTAATAGGCTGATATTGACCTATTGGCAGCTTGTTGTTTTCAATATATGGTTTTTACAAATCTAAAGTCTTTTCCATCAATTTTGTAGATCTTTAAGCATCCTTATCATGTCGACATGTCTCATAGCATAGGGAAATTCCCATACGTGCTCCGTTCTCATCGTTAGTTAGTTAGTCGCGGTTCCAGCAACGGGTCGACACCATTATGCTCCGTTCCTTTGACAGTGAATATCACATAACATGCTCCTCACTGCCCCATGTGAAAAATGGAAAAGACAGGAGTCTCGACAACAACCAGCCGGCACAGGTACACTGTGCATAATGCCGCCGCCAGAATGTCAACACAAAAGTCATCCAGGAAAAGTACAGCTCATCTTGGATGGAAGCGGCAGTCCCTAGCAATCCAGCAGCCACACATTACTGCACAAATCAAATCAAATCAACTTTATTAGGGTCACAAATTGGGCGCGCAGGCCCGTCTTACATTCGGCCCTTCCAATCACTCGTCTTTCGTTCATCAAGAGCATTATACATTTACATAGGAAGAAAAATAAACATTGTGAAATGAATGTTGTAAACATAAAACAAGGCTAAACATGAAGAAAAATATGTACATAAAAAGTATGTGACGTAAAAGTAGTGATGCCAGCGCCCCCCCCCCCCACCCACCCCCACACACACACACACACACACACACACACACACACACACACACTTTCTCTCTCTCTCTCTCTCATTCACTCTCACTCTCACTCATTCACTCTCACTCATTCACTCACACACACACTCTCACTCATTCACTCTTCCGCTCACTCATTCACTCTCCCGCTCACTCATTCACTCTCACGCTCCCTCATTCACTCTCACGATCACTCATTCTGTCTCTCCCGCTCACTCATTCACTCTCCCGCTCACTCATTCACTCTCACGCTCACTCATTCTATCTCTCCCGCTCACTCATTCACTCTCCCGCTCACTAAATCACTCTCCCACTCACTCATTCACTCTCACTCATTCACTCTCCCGCTTTCTCATTCACTCTACCGTTCACTCATTCACTCTCACGCTAACTCATTCTGTCTCTCCCGCTCACTCATTCCCTCTCACGCTCACTCATTCACTCTCACGCTCACTCATTCACTCTCCCGCTCACTCATTCACTCTCACTCATTCACTCTCACGCTCACTCATTCACTCTCACGCTCACTCATTCACTCTCCCGCTCACTCATTCACTCTCCCGCTCACTTCACTCTCACGCTCACTCATTTACTCTCACGAGCACTCATTCACTCTCACGCTCAATCATTCACTCTCCCGCTCACTGATTCACTCTCACGCTCACTCATTCCTTCTCACGCTCACTCATTCCTTCTCACGCTCACTCATTCACTCTCACGCTCACTCATTCACTCTCACTCATTCACTCTCACGCTCACTCATTCACTCTCACGCTCACTCATTCACTCTCCCGCTCAATCATTCACTCTCCCACTCACTCATTCACTCTCCCGCTCACTCATTCACTCTCCCGCTCACTCATTCAGTCTCACGCTCACTCATTCACTCTCACGATCACTCATTCACCCTCACGCTCACTCATTCACTCTCACGCTCACTCATTCACTCTCACTCATTCACTCTCCCACTCACTCATTCACTCTCCCGCTCACTCATTCACTCTCCCGCTCACTCATTCACTCTCACGCTCACTCATTCACTCTCCCGCTCACACATTCACCCTCACGCTCACTCATTCACTCTCACGCTCACTCATTCACTCTCCCGCTCACTCATTCACTCTCACTCATTCACTCTTCCGCTCACTCATTCACTCTGACGCTCAATCATTCACTCTCCCGCTTACTCATTCACTCTCAAGCTCACTCATTCACTCTCACGCTCACGCATTCACTCTCACTCATTCACTCTCACTCATTCACTCTCACGCTCACTCATTCTGTCTCTCATTCACACTCACTCACTCTCTCACTCAAACTACAGTAATGAACATAAGGTTAGATTACACATGATAAAATCAAATGGTATTTAACTGATAATATGACAGATGAGAATACACAAACATATGGATTCACGTGTTACATAACATGCGTGTTACATGACATGCATCTGCTCAGCTCTCTCTCTCTCTCTCTCTCTCTCTCTCTCTCTCTCTCTCTCTCTCTCTCTCTCTGTATTCTTTCATATACACACACTCACACGCATGCGTACGCTCACACACACACACACACACACACTCTCTCTCTCTTTCTCTCTCATTCACTCTCACGCTCACTCATTCACTCTCACGCTCACTCATTCACTCTCCCGCTCACTCATTCACTCTCCCGCTCACTCATTCACTCTCACGCTCACTCATTCACTCTCCCGCTCACTCATTCACTCTCCCGCTCACTCATTCACTCTCATTCACTCATTCACTCGCACAAGGCAAAACCAGTCCGTTAGCGACAAAGCCAGATACACCATTTTCCCCCGAACATGCATTCACGCCACAAAAAACCGCGGACAGATAGTAAGTAAAAGCATGTCTTTGTGCATAATGCAGCCGCCAGAATGTCAACACATAAGTCCTCCACGAAACATACAGTTTGACTTTGAGGGAAGCAGCAGTCATTTTCCCACCCGGATGTTTTTTTTTCTTTCTATATGTTCACCTACACAGTATAGATATTTCATGATGTTGTTTGTTCTGTTTCTAGTTGTTTTCTGTCAAAGAAAAGTGGCAACCCTGCGCCACCTACGCCATTTTTTTTTTCTAAACATGTAGTTCTCAGTTCATGCCACCAGCAACCGCGGACAGATAGTAAAAGCCTTCACTGTACATAATGCCGCCAGACAGTAAGAGCATTTTACTGTACTTAATACCGTCGCCAGAATGCCAACACAAACGTCCTGCACGAAAACTACAGTTCATCTTTGATGGAAGCGGCAGTCATTTCCCCATCCGGATGTTTTTCTAGATGCTCACCTACGCAGTCTAGATATTTCTAAATGTTGTTTGTTCCGTTTCTAGATGTTTTCTAGCCAGCTTCGCCATTTTTTTCCGAACATGCAGTTTACGTCACAAAGAACCTCGGACAGATGTAAAATCATTTCACTGTACATAATGCCGTCGCCAGAATGCCAACAAAGAAGTCCTGCACGAAAATATTGTCGATTGAAGTGGCAGTCACTTGAAGACCAGCAGTCACACATTTCTGCATAATGCAAAAACCGGTCTGCGACACAGCCAGCTGCCATTGCTCCGAACATGTAGTTCACGCTCCAAACAATCTCGGGCAGATATAAAAGCATTTCACGCGAAATTCACAGCTCACAGTGTCGCGCGACACACTCAACTCACTAGCTGGGCGATTGATTGATTGATTGATTGATTGATTTAGGAACCGACATCACAGCATTCGGGACATTCCCATAAGCGCTCCGTCCCCATCCTCAGCAACCAGCGAAGAGTTCAAACACTAATAGTTCCAGTAGCAATCTGATTATATGTCCGTCTCGCCTTTCCTCTGAGCGTCGAGCGTCGGCCAGATCCCCTCGTCACTCCTCGCCGCCCCATTCTAACCAGACTATGGTGATCCATTTGCTCCTCCGAGGTGTACACGTGCTCCCACAAGGCCGCAACCACATCTGCCTTGTCATGCATCAATACTCCACCAAGTTCTGCCGAGCCAGCCAATCTGTCCGCCTGTTCATTCCCCAGCACACCGGCATGCCCAGGAGAAAAGATCCAGGTGATGCTTGCTACCCGTGACCCGTGACTAGCTGGGCGATGAAACCATACACTTCCAGTCCAACATGAGAAAAATGCAAATGCGAACGGTAGCCACGAGCTTAAACACTCCAGAGGCCTTAACCGTTTCAATGCCTTATCCTCCATTTTCGCGCCCGGAAGTCATAATCTCTCATCGTCAATAACCATCGAAGAGACTTGGTACAATTTAGCAGTCTGATTATGTGTCCGTCTTGGTTTCATCGGAGTCCCGAGTGTCGGTCAGATTCTCTGGTCACTTTCTGATGCGCAATTCTCCCCAAACAGTGATTATCTATCTGTTCTTTCGCACTATACATACGATAACAGAGGGTCCCGACCACATCTGCCTTATCATGCCCCACCAAGAGGTGCAGACACAGCCCATCTGTCAGCCTGCACGTATCCCACCACACCAGCGTGTCCTGGAGGGAGGGGGAATCCAACAGATGCTCCCTATTTTGGATTGTTGAATTGAAGCCTGCCCTAAACATGTCTGCTTCATCATACTTTGTGATGCCGATACAATCAGGTCATGCGTGTGCGGTTTGTCCTCCAGTCAGCGGAATGCCTCTGTGACTGCCTTCACCTCTATTCTCAGACTAGATATTGTGGTATCACATGCCAGGCTCTCCTGTACCAAACACCGTTCATCAACCTTCGCCACAAATCTCCAGGCACTACTGTTACCTCTTAGCATACAGCCATCCGTGTAGACGATTCGATAGATTGTGGGAGGCTAATCAGAGTAAACCATCGTAATCTACAGAAAGTAGAACATTACACACAACTATTAGAAAGAAGCAAACGGTATTCTGTAGCTATATGAGGAGAGGAGAGGCGTGTTTCCCCTACAGATAACATGTTTTCTCTTGTTTGATCGTTGCTGAATTCTCTTTTGTTGGAGGAGTTTATAAACATGGCAATGACTGCCAGGTTCACTGGGAACAGAGAAAGATGCAGGCCGTGAGAAATGATGCTGGGTGATCTCAGACGGTAGCGTGGTCAAGTGTCATCTGTGGAACTGATTCACTTCATCTAGGAGGATAATGTGTGGATTGACATGAATGATTATGCGATGTGACAAAGACATGGTGGTGATATTGAATATGTGGAGTTTGATATTCTTATTATGTACTAACTGGAGTACTATATATGAGTCCATACAAGATAATCAAATAGTTGAAAATATTGCAATACCGGTGTAAACAAAGATCGACACAAGTACACATGAACTAGTGTTATTACTCAATATACGCTGCCAGAGAGAGTGGGGGGGGGGGGGGGAGATATAATCACCTATGGACCTTTCCGAGGTGTGATCATGATGATCTTCACTAATCACTAATCACAAATACCGACTTATTCAGAGATTTACATGAATAAAATGACACAACACTTCTTAGTTTTTATACTTCTTAGTTTTTCTACATGCAAAACACAAGTCCAGTTATTCCGATAATGTTCTCTCCTTCACCATATTAAAACTTATTATAAACCAAAGTATGAAACTAAATGTTTATTTCTCTGAAGAGCACGTTCCATTGATCTTGGGGTTGAAAATATATGTGTTAAAACAGCGTCATAAAAACGCGGTTTGTGGCAATGCTAGTCTGCAACCTTCAAGCACGGCTGCCAAAGAAAGATTATGAGCAGCGTGCGTCAGACTTAACTTATATATTCGTGAAGTATTTGTTTTGCTAATACATTCTGCTTATTATGGGGACAGAAAGGAGATGAGATGTGGTACATAGAGTATAGTGATGTGCGAATGTAAATCACATAATTAATTATTTTAATTGCCTTATGTAACGAAACTGACTTTAGTCGTGGACATTTGAAACAACATTAACAACCCAAGGCAAAGGCTAATCGGCGAGACTTGAAAAAGGAGAGACTGGCATATGAGACTACGACCTCCAGCATGAGGATGTAGGTGGAGGCAGTAACAGCGGCATTCCGGTGGCTAAAGGAGACTACTGCAACACACGTTGTGTTCATTACGGATTAGCAAGGTGGAGAAAGGAATGTTTCGTGTGGAATAGCTCTCGGCGCTTCAGAGGCCACAGATTGTGAGAATTGTATGGACATTTTGCCGTGGCCATGCAGATGTACGGGGGAATGAACAGGCTGATAGGCTAGCAGAGAATGCACCTCTTGGTGGTATCTTGCCTATGGACAAGGGGGAGGTGGTCGTGCGCTTGTGGGACCAGGTGGAGAAGGCGGAGGGAACAGATTGAGAACCCATATGTGGAAAGAATGAGATTGCGGGGGATCGGCAGGGGTTCTGGAAGAATCTCAAAACTGAGAGGGAAGACCAGGAGAACATTTAATCAGATAGCGGTTGGAACGATTAGTAGTATGACTTTTCGTTGCCTGTTGAACAAGGGGACTGAGCACGTATGTGAATGTCCTGAGTGCAGTGATGTCGGTTCTTAACTCAACTCGACTTAACTCAACTCGACTCAACTCAACTAACAACCCAAGGCAGTTCATAAACACGCATGTATTGTTTGGAGTTCATAGAAGTAGAAGAAAGAAGTAGTGGTTTAAGGACGCACTAGACAACATAATTTAGTTAGTTAGTTAGTTAGTTAGTTAGTTAGTTACTTAGTTAGTTAGTTATTTAGTTAGTTAGTTAGTTAGTCGACAGATCATCCTCATTGCACATCGAACCATTCAGTCCATAAGTGCTCGGATCTCCTCCTCAGCAAATCATGCAGCGTGTAGCGGCTAACGACGCCAGTTCTGTGTTGGTTTATCAATCTTCTTTGGCTTCCTGCGTAGTGTTCTTGTTTGGCCACCCCTCTTTAAATTTGCTGTTCTCGCAATCTGACCATGGTTGTAGATTCACAGTCATCACTTGGTTCTCGCAAAAGTCTTACTTCTCGTGGAGCATTCAGAATGTCAGCCAGGTCCATGGCGCGTCCGCCCTCCACAATACCCTTACCTGCGAGCTCGTCGGCCCGCTCATTTCCTCGTACACCCTCATGCTCTGGCACGAAAATGAAACTAATTTTTGCCAGCCGAGACCGCTCCAGAGACAGCAGCCACTCTCTTCGGATCCACCCCATCTCTATCTTCTTCAGCATGCTCATTGAGTCGCTAAGGAAACATGCCCTAGTGAATGTCTGTGTCTCGAGCCATGTTATTGCTTTACTTACTGCCATGACTTCCATAGTCAGGCTACATGTGGTCAAAGCAAAAGCACCAGAATCTTTCTTCACAATTCTCCCTCCGGCCTGAGCCGTAACAGTCCATGAACTTCTCACTCGTCCGTGATGGTTATCCACTAGAGCCAACCCATTCACTGGCACCCACTCATGATTTGTAAGTACTATCCACTGGGACTCCCCAGTTTCCATTCTCAGATAACCATCACATCTTTGTTGCTTCTAGTTTCCCGACCTACCTTCATGCCTCCACCCCCACCAATTCTGCCCATGTACCACTTCCACTCATGCACCTGGGATGCTCACTGAACCGTTACACCCACCACCCCGACATCACCCCACACCCCATTCGCTGGGCTGTGTATAAAAGCAGATAACGGTGGCATTCGGGGCAATAGCCAGCTAAGGATTCTGAGGTAAGTAGGAACATTTTTTTTTCTTGAAATTTTTATATTCTCTTCATTATTTTCATTTTTTTTTTTCACCTTTGTATTCTTCTCATCCCGTCATCACGCCTTAATGTAGTCATCGGAGGGTCTTCTCGTGACTATATGTTGTGTTTTGTGTATGTATTTGTTTTCTGATGAAGGCTAGTCGCCGCAAAGTTTGTATGCGTCGTAATTCTATTATGTAAAGCTGCATTACTTTGTGTTATTTTATATTGTTTACACTTTCACAGCTTTGCAGCAGTTCCACCAAATTTTATTCTCTTTCCAAGTGCCCGATAAGATTAGGATGGGAAACTCTGTTCTTATTGGCATTTTGCCATTTCCTTACAGCACCACGCTTATCCATCCAGGTCTTTTCCATCTCACAATTCCACCAAGTTGGCTGCTCCCAACATTTTTTCCTGCCATGATGATTCCTGCCTTATTTTACTCACCACATCTTGTCGTGAACTGTCATCCTTGAAGGTCTTGACTGTTGACTTGTGCTGCCTGGTTCTGCCTTTCTCCACCAATATGCTGCAATGGAGGTGGTCGCTGCCATGGTGCCCTGGGACATTCCATATACACACTGTAGTGAGTGAAGGAGATACCGCGCCAGGTCAATAACACTGTTCTCATCACCTGGACGACTTACTGTCCTGGTGACACAGCCACTGTTGATTCAAACCAGGTCAATAGTTTCAAGTGCCGTCTCGAGCTCCTTCCCTGTGTGTTGGAAGAAATGTTACCTCATGATTTGCCTTTAGCGTTGAAATCGCCGCAGAAAACGACATTCCTCTGATGACATATTATGTCACCCAGACACTGCCACAGACACATAAATGTTCGCCCGAGTATTGTTTGGCTCTCACAGAAGTAGAAAGGAATCTCCGTGGCGAAGTAGTCAAGCCGTTAAACTCGGGCTCCGAAGGTTGTGGGTTCGATTCCGGGCCGCGTCCTTCGGTTCACGGGGGAATTTTTTCGGAGACTCCTGTGGGTCATCGTTGAAGCTACGGATTTCGTGCTTTGTGCGACGCTTTCCGCGCTGCGGAAAGAGACCAAGCCATATGGAATAAAACCCCGGTGCAATGAAGTCGACCCTTTCATCTGATGTTATATGTGCCCCTAGGAATTTAAAACTGTCCACTTGGTTAGGAATTGTCCCTTCTATTTCTATGTCACATTTTGATGTCCCTATTTTCTTTTATATCACCATTGTCTTGATATTCAAGGAGAATACTGTCTTTGCACTCTCTGTTACTACAATGTCCAACAATTGTTGTAGGTATGTTGCATTATCCACCACCAATACTGTGTCATCTGCATAGCGTATATTATTTATATTATAACCTCCGATTAGTATTTCTGGCTTCTCTTTGATCTCTCATTATTACTTCGCTGTATAGGGAGAAGAGATCCGGCGACAAGACACATCCCTGTCGTACCCTTGGCCTTATTTGTTCATAACTGCACACTTTATTTCCCATTTTAATTGCTGCTACCTGATTCCAGTAAAAAATTCTTTATTATTCTAAAAACATCGTTTCAATCAATGTTTTCCAATATTTTAATCAATTCATCATGTTTTACTTTGAATAACGAAGACAAAAACCATATATAGTACGATTTATTGCCTGGCACATTTCGTTGCATCTCCTCGGGTACTTACTGCAGACGTCACACAACATAGAGTAAAATAATTAGAATCATCGTTTAAGCTGAAATATACACATATATTCACACAGTAATATCAGTTGTTTACCATGGTAGTTTTAAACTGACTATCATGTCTTTCTGTTTGCACAAAATTGGCTTGTGCAGGTGGATCATTATCGCTTCTGCAAACTTTAACAAACAACTATTTTGTGTATGAAACAACACGCGAAAAGCGCTGTCCCTTTCAATGAACATGGCGCATAAAAACATCTCAACATAAGTAAATACAAGAGATCAAAGACTTTCTCTTCGCAGTCAGAAGGAAAGATGCAAAATTTGTCAAGAACAAGACAGTATCAAGTACAAGATGTTGTAGCAGATACTTGTACACTAAACTAACCAGAAGCCCTGGCGTAAAAGTTTGTACAGACAAACAAGACACAAGTGGACATAGGATGCGAGGCCTGAATCGTTCTCCAGGAGAGCGGACAACCAGAGGGTAGGCCCATTGCCACCTTGTCGTGTATGTAGAGTTTCATTATGTTTCAACGCGTGCGAATTGTAAGGGGTGATTTCGTCGCAGTTTTGTGCGTGATGACCAGTATGAATTTATTGGCACACGTAAATACCTCATCGATGTCAGCAGAAGATAAAGTTGCATAAAATGTAGAGATCCGAAATGTTTGTTCGTTGGCATGTCAAAAGATGCTATCAAGACAGGCCGTTACAAAAGATCGAAAGAGAACACAGCAAAAATTAGAACTCAAAATATTGAAAGCATCTAAACAAGAAGAAGAAGAAGATAGTGATAGAGAAAACGTATGGGTTCCCCAAGTTTCTGAAGAACCCACTCTGTTTCCGCATCCTGATTAGCTGCAGCATTGGGCTTGAGGCGGTCTTCCAGCATATTTTCAAACGACAGCTGCATTTTTTTTTCTGTTTAGGCGGGTGACATTAAGTTCTTTTTTGTTGTTGTTGTTTTTTTTTTCTTTTTATTCTCTATTTTTGCACTTTTACCCATTGAGGACGCCGTAGTGATTTGACGTGTATGTTTATTTTCGAGATAATGAGACGATGGTCTGTCCGACATTCGGCACCACACATGGATTTTGTTACCTGAACGTCATGTCTGTCACTTCTCCTGACGATGACATAGTCAATGAGGTGCCAGTGTTTCGAGCGAGGGTGTATCCACGATGTCCTGTTTCTCATGTGAAGACGGAAAATTGTGTTGGTAATCAGGAGATCGTGTTCGGCACATGTCTGAAGGAGGAGGAGTCCATTGCTGTTACAATTTCCGACTCCATGCTTTCCAATAATGTCACTCCAAGAGGTGGTGTCCGTGCCTACTCTGGCATTGACATCCCCAAGGAGTATAAGTTTGCCTCCTTTGGGAACAGATGTTAATACGTTGTGCAGGTCCTCATAGAACTTGTTCTTGACGTCATCTTCATTGGTCATGGTTGGTGCGTAGACACTCACAATGGTTGCATGCTTCCTTCCTTTCAGCAGAGGCAACGTAATGGTCATAAGCCTGTCGTTTTATAGCCTTTGGAAATCCAGCTAGTTTGCCAACCAGAACCTATTTAATGGCAAATCCCGCACTGGACTGGCGTCTTTCCTCACTTTTCCTTCCATTCCAGAAGAATGTGTAGCCAGCACCTACTTCACAGATTTGGCCTTCTTCTGCAAGTCGTGTCTCGCTCCATTCTGCAATGTCGATGTTGAACTTGCCCAGCTCTCTCCCAATCAGGGCTGTTCTACTCTCTGGACCCGACGCGCCGTCTCTATCAAATAGGGTGCGTACTTTCCAAGTTCCGATTGTCAAGGGAATATGGTTTGCTTTTTTAGCTTTACCTGTTTTTACTTTATTTGTATGTCGACCTCAGTATAAGGTAACCACCAACCGCGGCTAGCTGGTTAGATAATGATGGAGGCAGACAATGTTTAGGGCACCTTTTCTAGCCCCTTCCTCATGCTACGAACGTGAGCAGTGCTTTCCTATAGAGGGCTACTCAGTCACTCAGGGGGTTGGCGAATCCCACTGCTGCTCCAGTCAGTAGAAGACGAAGACTGTCGAATCCCACTGCTGTTCCGGTCAGTAGAAGACGACCATATTTCCTGTGTGGGTACCCATGCCTGCCGCTTCGCCACTCGTCCATCGCCACAGGGCTTGAAGGTGATAAATGAAGTTGGATGAAGAACGACTTGCGAGATGATTTTTATTAAAGTGAGGAAATGCCCAATTCGTCGACCTAACTCTCTCGCCTGAGTCCATCTGAGTCCAGTCGCAAGACAAGTCAATGCGACTGGAGACAAATACAGGTGCAGTGGATTACCAGGGGTAGAATTAATACAAAAGAGGAAGACAACGTTTCGTTTCGTGTGGGTGGACAACTCGAAGAGATGGACCAGAGAAAGATTACGTGCACGATGAAGACAACATTACATGTGGGTGGAAAACCCCAAGAGATAGACCAGAGAAAGATTGCGTGCACAATGAAGACACGGGACAGACCGGTTGGAGGCTCATCGAGTAGCATGGAGATGGTACGTTGGGGCCGTGATGAAAGAAATATCTTTACACCAACATTATCCCGATTGATGTACCCCTTATTCGAGGATCACACGACCTGAATGACAGTACATTGGACTTGGGAGCAAAGACGCATTTCTCCCGGGGATTCATACATAACAGCAACAACCTGTTCAGCTGGGACCTTCAGCTGGGAGATGGCACCTCACGATAATGAGGTGATTTAGAAGGTATGTAATTGTGATATTCTGCGTTATATACTTCTGTTTGAAGAAACCATTTATTCTGATCGTTTTTTTTAGAACGTTCTGGATATAGTACTAGGTTTGTTGATGTTTTACTTCAGCTGCCTACGACACCACATCTTTGGCATCTAGCAAATTGTGGTTGGAATGAGAAGTTTAGTCTACCAGTCTTCCATAACGACTGGAAAAACTGGTTCCTTGGGGGAGGGGGGGGGGGGGTAGACACATCCACGAGGGATCACTGATTGTGGCTTCTTTTTACAGAATCTGAGAAAACAATGTGAATTTCCTCTGAACAAACTATATTACAGATATATTTCTGTACTAAGACAAGTTGTTAACATCACTGATATATTTCCGTACTAAATCAAGCTGTTAATTTAACTGAAATATTTATGTACTAAATTAGGTTGAGACCGCTGCATGTTCCGCAATTTTACTCCATCTTCTCTGAGTATTTCCTGTGCCCAATGATGTATTCCATCTACAACATAGTCGCCAACAGACTACCTGACGCATGTAGCATAGGAGCAGGAATAGAAGACATGAAACAAGAAATATGTCATCGCGGATTCCCTGCTAAGCCTGCAATACACACGAACAACCTTCACTTTTTTTTATTAGAAACCAAACCCACACTTGTCTGGAGGTAATCGTAAAATCCCTCTGCGTTTTTTGAGGAATTTTTTAAGGTTTCCCAACGCGCCCCCGCCTGTCAGAGAATCAATTGGAATATTCCCAGAATCTGTGTGGAATTTTAAACAAAACATCACATTCCTGAAGGTGTAGACTTTTCCACAAGGTTATATCGAAATTTTTGTTTCTTTTTTATTTCTTGCATAACGCTTCAAATGAGACAGGAATCAGCTATTTGTAATATTTGTCTTAATAGCAATAATCGACTTTTTCATGATAAGGAAACGATGAAAATGCCTGGCCTGTTTTAAGGTAGTTATTGTTACTTTTCTAAATCGTTAGTATGTAATCTGTGTTCATTTTCACAATATTTTCGATTTTCGTAGTCTGTGTTTGCGACTCACTTCGCCAAAGTTTCTTGCAAGTTATGCACATGTGTTTTCCCTCAGGATCTTAACATACCTATATATTTAAGTTTACCTTGATTTGGCTAATTGTGTTAGTGGTTTTCACATTAACATTTATGTTATCGATTGCGGTGGGAAGTATTTTCCTGGTGTGTATGTGTGTGTGCGCGCGCGCGTGCGTGCGTGCGGTGCGTGCGTGCGTGCTGCAATCTGTATGTCTATAGAGGGATAACTGAAAGTAAGTGAAAGTAAGATATCAATTAAAACATTTTTAGAACAGATTTAGAACACCAGTATCGCACAACCCCCTCTAAACAGACATGTCCGCTGACCAACGAACACCTTACTGCCTTAAAAGCGTTAAAGGCCAACAAAACCCTTGTAATACTGAAACCTGACAAAGGGAGTGGTGCAGTACTGATGGACATATCAGACTACCAGAGAAAAATGGATGATATATTATCAGACGCATCTAAATTCAGAGTAGAGCAAACAGTCAACAAGTCGGAGGACCTGGATGCAAAAATGAGGAAAGAGATCCAGTCACTTGTGAATGCAGGACTCATCAGTGAAGCCACTGCAAAAACGCTCACACCGCGTGGCTCCCAAACACCTCAGATGTACGGTCTACCCAAGCTTCACAAGCCCGGCATCCCACTAAGACCGATCCTTTCCATGGTTAACTCGGCACAACACCGAATGGCGAGATGGCTAGCGGAAATTTTAAAGCCAGTACGACAGTCCTTCGATCCAAGAACACTCAGGGATACATTCGAACTGGTGGAATTATTGGATACTATGTACATAAACAACAAACACATGGCATGCATGGATATTGCCTCTTTATTCACCAACGTTCTATTAGATGAGACCGTGAATATAATAAGCGAACGCATTAGAGACAAACAACTAAAACTAGGCATACCATCAGCTATTCTAGAGAGGCTATTAAAATTATGTACTGCCAACATACAATTCAACTTTCTAAACAAGTCATATCGCCAAATTGACGGAGTGGCCATGGGGAGCCCACTTGGACCTATTCTAGCGGACATCTTCATGGCACACTTAGAAGAAAAGAGATCCTCAGAAATCAATAACTTGGCCTTTTACCGTCGTTACGTGGACGATATACTAATTATCACCACAGACGAGCTACAAGCAACGTCGTTCCAGGCCACAATGAACGAGACACATATAAACATCTCTGTATCTATGGAACACGAACACAACGAAGCGTTGCCGTTTCTAGATATCCTAATGAGACGTAGAGCAGATGGCACAATTCAAAGATCGGTGTACCGCAAAGAAACATGGACTGGGCAATACTTAAATTTTCAGAGCTTCGCACCTGTCCAGTACAAACGGGGCTTAGTACGGACCCTGTTTGACCGTGCTAGGAAGATATGCACCCAAGACACACTGACAGAGGAATTTAAAACTCTGAAGAATGCCTTACACCTGAATGGGTACTCCACAGGATTTATAAAGCGCCACTGCCAACAGCCCAAACCGAAATCAGAAGTAACTACAGTCCCTAAACTCAAAGTATTCATCCAGCTAACCTTCCGAGGAGATGACGTAATGCAACGTCTGCGGGACCGGCTCACCACAGCAGTCGAGCGAACATTCTGTGCTGCAGCTCTAGTCATCAGGTACAGAAACACACCGATCCCAGTCCCAGCAGTAAAAGAACCTGTAGCTTTGTACGCCAAATCAAATTGTATTTACCAATTTACATGCAGATGCGAGGCCATCTACATAGGCAGAACTGAGCGACAGTTACATTGCAGGGTTTCGGAACATATTCCGAATTGGTTGGACAAGATACTACACACAGAAGATGGTAGCCTAGGCAGGCCGACACACCGGAAAAGTCTGGCTTCATCGGTCGGGAGACACGTGTTCGAGAGTGGTCACGTAGTTGAAAGAGACAGTGCCTTCCGTGTGTTGTTCAACACACAAAGTAGTCGATTGTTAAAGTTTGCTGAAGCTATACTAATCAACCGTCGTAAGCCGTCCTTGTGTAAGCAGAAAGACATGTTAGTCAGTTTAAAATTACCGTGGTAGACAATCGACATTACTGTGCGAACATGTGTATATTTCAGTTTGAAGGATTTATCTAATTAATTCACGTAAGTTGTGTGATTTCTGCAGTATGTACCTGACGAGATGCAGCGAAATATGCCAGGTAATAAATCGTGCAATCTATTGTTTGTGTCTTCGTTATTCAAAATATCAATTAAAGTTCGCGTGTGGAATGGAAATAGTATTTGGTCTTAAGCACCTTTTCGTCTTGACAGACGATAGTTTGGTACATTGTGCTTCAAAAAGTCTCTGTGGCGAAGTGGTCAAGCCGTTTGACTTGTGATCCGAAGGTTGTGGGTTCGATTCCGGGCCGCACCCTTCGGTTTACGAGTTAAATGTTTCGGAGACTCCTGTGGGTCCTCGCTAAAAGCTACGGAGTTCGTGCTTTGTGCGACGCTTTCCGCGCTGCGGAAAGAGACCGAGCCATATGGGATAAAACCCGGTGCGATAAAGTCGACCCTGTCGACTTTTAAGCGACTTTTTTTTAAGCTTCAAAAAGGCTTAATAACTGCAACCCATGGCGGTGGCGAGTGTGGCTGATAAGGCCAAATCCTACTATAAATGTTAATCCACAGTGGATGCATGAGAAAACATGGTCATTTCCACCATCAAGCACCATCTTACGTCTCTCGCGCTCTGTGTGTGCTTTATCTGCAATCATTTTCTCCTTTGTCTTTATTCCATTTCTGATAGTTGCCCTCCATGCAACACGTTCAGCAGCGACTTGCTCCCAATGTGCATTATCAATGCCTGTATCAGTCATGTCCCGCTTACACACATCTTTGTATCGTAGTAGAGGCCGACCCTGAGATCTCTTACCCATCTGTAATTCACCAAAGAAGATGTCATTTGGTATTCTACCATCATCCATCCTCCTAACGTGTCCTATCCGTCTAAGTTTACGAAGACTGAGCATGGAACACACCGTCACACAACCTGATCTTTCTAATACTTCAGTATTTGTGATTTTGTCTTGCCACTTAATACCAAGTATTCTTCGCAGGCACCGCATATGAAAGCTGTTTAAACGTTTCTCTTGGCGTGAGTAAGTTGTCCAGGTTTCACTGCCATAAAGAAGAGTACTAAGGACACAGGCTTGGTAGACGAGGACTTTTGTTTTGGCAGTAACAACAATGAACATGTTAGCAAAAGAGTCTGGGAGGACAGAAAGCTTATTGACAATATATATATATATTATATATATATATATATATATATATATATATATATATATATATATATATATATATATATATATATATATATATATATATATATATATATATATATATATATATATATATATATATATATATATATCCTAAAGGCGTTGCGCAGGCAACATTTCGAGTTGAAAATCTACCCAAAGTATTTCAGCATCCTCGCCGGTGCTATGGAGTTCGTGCACTGAGCTGAGATGCTCTGGGCTCAGGCTTGAGTTAGGAGTAATTCGGAGAATTTATAGGTTACACCCGTGTGCCGTGATGTTGATCCATCGACTAAGCTAAACTAAACTAAACTATGTGTGTGTGTGTGTGTGTGTTGTGTGTGCGCGCCCGCGTGTGTGTCTGTGTGTCTGTGTGTGCTCGCATATGGTGACTGGTAATGTCACGGCTAGACTTTCGCCTTCCCGCCTGGTGTCATTCGTTTGATTCGCAGCGTGGAGGATCCAAATTTTAAAACTTGACCTAGGCTACTAGCAGACCGACCCAGCTTTAAACTGGGTACTAGGTAATATCTTGGGGGGGGGGGGGGGGGGCAAGGCGACGGTGTGATATTGACCACCCCATCTTGCGACGATTGATCTTTGATGTTATTGGTGTATCATATGCCAGGTGCCATTTGGCCGTGAAAATGACACTGTACTTGGTATATGAAGATGAACATTTGCAACTGGGTTCTCCTCTCACACAATCATGACACAATCATGACACACAATCATGACAGCCTTGGGTCAGATCTGCGTTCGTTTCATCATTATGCCATCTGGCCAAAACATCCATTTATCTGTCGCTTTCTCTTCCCCTCGCTATTTTCCAGTCACTTGTGCTTGTTGCAGGTTCTATTTAGCACTTCAACGCGCTTGTATGCGGATTATGCTGAGAAATAAAAGAAGGAACTGAGCAGACAAAACGCATCTAAGCACATGTGAAACAGTACTGATTCCAAACCATATAGAGGAAGCGGTCTGTACAGTGAACGGGTAGCCCCAATCTTATCTGAAGATGATGAGAAAGCATTGAAAGCTTTGGAGGCAACGAACGAACGAACTTTATTTTAAAAGGGTAACAAGTTGGGCACGCAGGCCCGGCTTACATTCGGCCCTTTCAATCACTCATCTTTCATTCATCAAATGTGCATGTTACATTAACATAGGGGGAAAAAAACATTGTCAAATGGATTTTGTAAGCATAATTAATGCATATTACGCATGACACATTCACATGAGAAAAAAAACAAAACATTATCAGTGAGGCAGTGAGTTCGAGAATAGTAACAGCAACATTTACACACACACAATAATAAAACAAACATGATTGCGATGCATTGTTTCTACTTCTTCTTTTGCCCTTTGTTTCTCCGGTGAAGCATAGGTTTTGAACCAACTTACTCCAAGCCATGGTATCCTTTGCTACCCCATGCACCTCCTTCCAGGTCCTCCTCACATGATTCATTTTGTGTCTACTTTTCTTCTCCGTATGTTTTAAAATCTTCCTCTATTTTATTTGGCTGTAGACGCCAGACAAAGGTCTTTGTAGCCATTTGTAGCTCAGTTGTTTTGTTCAGTTTATGTCTGTCCAGTGCTAGCGTCCTCTCCTCAACACATGGTTCACTGCTGTTTTAGTTTTGTTCTCTCAATAAAATTAATACCAAAGGACATCTAGATTATAATAAACATTCTACTAACTCGGGTAAGATACATCTACCTTAGCTAATTATTATTGCCATGTACAAAAATTAGTGAGTATATATTATTGATTTTTTCACACTATCAACTGCGTTTATAACGTATATATGGTTTCTGTTGTTGTCTTTATTGTCTAACGATTAGCGTCATAAATGATGTATGAATGCAATAACACAGGAAGGTCCCGGTTAACGTCGGGGTTACGTTCTTGGAAAACGCCACTTTAAGTGAAACGACGGATAGTGAAACACTATTTCCCATAGAATTAAACGAAATACAGTGTATTATGTCGTGTGTATTTTGATTAGTTAGTCAGTTAGTCTTTCCTCTTGAGCCTAAGCCGGCGCATAGGGCAGAAGTCATGGCTCTCCATGCTTGGCGGTTCGCTGCTACCTGTTGTAGGTCTTGGATGTTCACTTGGCCGTTGAATGAGCCTTCTCTGATGATGGTTCTACGCAGGGTCTCTCTTGGTCTTCCCCGTTTTCTTTTCCCTACTGGTGACCATATGAGGGCTTGGTAGGGGAGTCTTGACTTGTCCATTCTGAGTACACGGCCGATGTAGTTCCAACAGCGTCTTCTTATGAAATTGGATACTGTATCTTGCTTAGTCTCTTGTCTTATTTGCGAATTGGTTCTGAAATCTGTCTGTATTTTGATGGTTGTTGATATTTATTAGCTAAATAGAGATGATTTGGAGGCCGAGAGGTAGAATTATTGGGGCGTAGAGGCATTAACATCACGACTCGCTCCAAAACTATCATCAACACTATTAGTACTGCTCTCATCCGCTTTCTTAGCTAGATCTTCATGAAAGGGACTTTGATTTCTCTTGGATAGCCATCTTGATCACAGGCGTATTCCGTTGGTTCTGGTCTTCAATCCTGACGGCCAATAGTGCTCCCAAATTCTTCATAAGAGCACTTCTGGTACCGAGTGATCTTGGAAGCAAAGGGGTAACGTTTATAGCACCCTCTTTGATTTTATCAGCACCGTGCACGAATTGTCCTTACCGTGGTTGAGGTAATCCATGGACTTTACTGATATAAACAGCCCGATCGCCAGCCTCAAAACGACGTAAAAACGACATCTAACTCCACTTCAATAGTAACGCTGTTCCTGGTTCTCTTACAATCAGACACACTATCAGCACTTACTGTGCGCTGTGAACTCATAATTATGGATGATTACACGATAAAATCCTGGAAAAACGCACTGCGCAAAATGTAAAATGGCGACGTTAACGCAGCATAGCTGCACAGTTGACGACGTTATAGCGGAACGTAGCGACGTAAAGTGAATTTACGTCCCATTGTAACAACGACGTTGTAGCGAATCGACGTAAACTGAAGAGATGTATAGCGGGGCATTCCTGTTCATTAAAGCAGGATAAATAAGAAAGGTGAAATTTCAGACTGGCCTGCCTGCCCAATTCTTAACTCTTTGAAACAAATAAGTTCGTTCGTTCGTTCTCTACATGAGCTGAGCTCCACATTGGTGATTCTTTCATATCAGCCTTTATACAAACTTTCACAACTATTTCATTATGTTGTGTTATACGTAATACACATAAATTTTCACTGAATGCTTTTGGAATTCATCATGACACCTGGGAGGCTGCAGCCAGAGACTGAAATTCGTGGCGTGCATCATTGCACAAAGGTGCAGTCATATGTGAGGCAACCAGGACTGTAAGAGCTGTGAAGAAAAGGCAGGACAGAAAAACCACTGCAGGAAATCCTCCTCCAGAGACGTCAAGCATTCTTTGCCTACATTGTCAAAGAACATTTCGAGCCAAAATAGGCCTTATCAGCCATCTTAGAACCCACGGCTCTACACCTTCAACCCCACTGGATGAAATGAATGGTCATCATCATTCTTGATGGACAAACAACAAACAAAAAAACAAACAAACACATAAATACATATCGCTGGGAAACATATGAGGTAGTTAGATAATATGAGGTACAGATTAGCAGGAACTGATCGACACTCACAGAAGTGAAGGAAAGAAGTAAGCCTAGTCAGTATACGGCAAGTGAAATTCTTCTTATTAAACATGTGTAGATATATACATACCCTGTGATGAGGCCAAACTATTATATATACTACCACTACGATAACAACATCTATTACTACTACTAATACTACTACTACTACTATTACTACTACTACTACTACTACTACTACTACTACTACTACTACTACTACTACTACTACTACTACTACTACTACTACTATTACTACTACTACTACTACTACAATTGCGTCGATTTTTCAATATCTCATAAACTATGGCTACAATTTTAACAAGAATATGTGTTTTTATACTGTATTCGACGATCAATAAACGATTGCTCAAATATAATGAGGCCTTTACAATTAGTCCTGTTCCAGTCAGCTTTATGCAAAACGGAAACAGTTTGTGTTAACTTTGAAATACCTCTGAAGTCGGAGTTGGTTCGCACTGACACTGGTAATAGGGGAAACTAATCCACACGCATATTTCGCATGGAATGCTTTTATATCTGTCTTGTACAGTGACCTGCATGTTCGTAATAATGGCTACCGGCTGTTGCTGAATTGACTTATTTACCTTTTCTATTCACGAGTGCATCTTTCAGGAGACTCCCGGGAGTCAGCGCTGGAGCTACGGAGTTCGTGCTTAATGCGACACTTTCGGCGGGTCGCCCTGCGGTAAAAGACGGTGCCATGTGAGAAAACCCGGGTCAGTGAGGTCTTTCTGGTGACTACCGAGTCCATCGACGATAAATTGTGGTTTTCGTGGATGAATTTTGTGTTGGCATTCTGGCGGCGGCATTATGCAGTGTACCTGTGCGGGCTGTTAAATTGCCGATACTCCTGTCTATACTACTTTTCACACTGGACAGTGGGGAGCATTTTGTGTGATGTTCACTGGCACAGGAATGGAGCATAATGGGGACGACCTGTTGCTGTGAAGTTGGAACCTCGACTAACTAACTACCTAACTAACTAATTCAAGTAGTGTGTATGGACTACGCTTGAGTTCAAAGCGAGTGAGAGGGGAAACAAATAAAATAAAACTTTTAAAAGATGCCCCACAATCGAACAATACCTGTGACTATATAATTTAATTGTTTCAGCTAAAGTATTCACTTTTATATATAACTCTGCATTATGCACTTTATGAGATGCAGCGAAAAATGCCAGGCAATAAATCGTGCAACATATTGTATGTGACTTCCGTGTTTACACTCGCAACATTGTGTATAATTTTAGAGTATCGTTATTTATTACTGTCTTACCCAGCTCTTCAATTATTTTGTGTTTTCAAATGAAATGTATCATATTTGTGACAAGGGGTTATTACAATGCATACAATGGTAACATCTGGGAATAATAAGATCGATCACTCTCTCATCCAAGGGAAACGTAGTTTGTATTATTTCGATTACTTCCCCTGGTATCCTTCAGATTAACCGACATCCCATGTGTGTCTTGTCCCTGTTTGTTATTTACTTGATTACCCGAAGTGACGTCATAACACACGCGACACACTCAAAAGTGCTCCGTCTTTCCCAGCACATATTCAGGTGTATGGAAGCTAAATACCTCCGTTGCATTCTCGTTAGATGTACTCCTAAAATAGTAACGCAGTCGGCATGTAACACTAGCTATGTCTGGAATGTAGTGTTCCTTCAGTTTGCAGACAGTTATAGCATTGCATTTGCATAGCAACTCTACCTCTCCGCCTGTCGGAGCTTCGATCCTAGACATCTTGCCGACCAAGACTTAGGGCCTGGTCTGCCCTGCCATGACATTTAGTCTTTAGGTTGGCTTCCCTCGCACTAGAGTAAGGCTTGTACAGGGGCGTCACTAGGGGGGTGCGGGGGGTGCGGGCCGCACCGGGTGACACCATCAAGGGGTGACACCAAAATAAAAAAAATAGCAAATTTGACAAAGCAGACATAGCAAAATAACACAAATTTAACTTTGTCCGAGTTTGTCGCAGTTCTTTATTTATGTTTTACCTGAAGTATTGAAGTTATATTGTTCAATTTGTTTTCTTTCTTATGTCCTTATTAACTTTTTGACTTATTTTACAAACATTACTATATGCGATTATATATGGTACAGGAACACTCGGAAGAAGACCATGGTGAAAGTCTAGAGGGGTGACACCAAGAGTTTACCGCACTGGGTGACATCAACCCCAGTGACGCCACTGGGCGTGTACCCTCTCAATTGCACTCTGCCCGAGGCCTTCGGTACAATATGGGGTGTCGGGTTTGGGGATCACCGCCCAACATTTGGAGCTAACAGAAAGCGGGTATTACCGTCTATTGGCATACGGTACCTCAGTCATATCTAAGACCAGACTGGGAAATTACTACTACTACTACTACTACTACTACTACTACTACTACTACTACTACTACTACTACTACTACTACTACTACTACTACTACTACTACTACTACTACTACTACTACTACATCTGCTACTACTACTACTGCTGCTATTTCACATTCAGCGAGTATAAACTATTGTGTTTGTCTTGAAGCCTTCCTGAATGAATGCCCATTCCATATTATTTTGTTTACACAATTTACAAACTCTTGTGCAATCAGCACTCATAAATCCTCAATGTATATTGTACTGAAGATAACACTTCAGATACATCTCTGTCAATAGTATAATATTAATTCGCCAGCACGAGGCAGCTTCCTCATCTGTGGTTTAGTAATATAATGAGTCTACAGAGGACCGTACACTAAGCAACCGTCAGACACAAATGTATGATCTGTCACTCGCTTAGAACTCCCGAGACATAAAAGCCTGTTTCCGGCAGATGGTGCTTACAGTAACGGACATGTGTAAGAAAATGTCAATGAGAAATATGAGCCAATTACAAATACCACATGGGTACGCTACTATGTGTGTTTGTTCGTCATATACTTGATTACCTGTCATATATTTTGTTCCATCAATTATTTATCTGTCAGAGTATATTCGGGTGTCATATACATGTTTGTATGTCAGATATTCGGTTGATGGGTCTCTCAGTCAGTCAGTTATTAGATAGATAGGTAGGGCAGTCGGTCAGTTATTCGGTAGATCGGTCGGTCAGTCAGTCAATTATTCGGTATATAGGTCGATCAGTCAGTCAGTTATTCGCTAGATTGGTAGGTCAGTCAGTCAATTATTCGGTAGAGCGGTCGATCAGTCAATCAGTTGTTTAGTAGATCGGTCGGTCCGTCAGTCAGATTTTCAGTAGCTAGGTCGGTTAGTCGAAGAAGAAGAAGAAGAAGAAGAAGAAGAAGAAGAAGAAGAAGAAGAAGAAGAAGAAGAAGAAGAAGAAGAAGAAGAAGAAGAAGAAGAAGAGGAAGAAGAAGAAGAAGAAGAAGAAGAAGAAGAAGAAGAAGAAGAAGAAGAAGAAGAAGAAGAAGAAGAAGAAGAAGAAGAGAAGAAGAAGAAGAAGAAGAAGAAGAAGAAGAAGAAGAAGAAGAAGAAGAACTAGAAGAAGAAGAAGAAGAAGAAGAAGAAGAAGAAGAAGAAGAAGAAGAAGAAGAAGAAGTCGGTATATGGTGCTAAGCACACATGTTTCGTAGACCAACCGACACTGGATGGCTGATGCGGTCTGAATCCCCCTTCCACCTTTCATTCAATATTTTTCTCCCCGACGAAGTTTCCTGCTGTGTATCTGTGACGTCATGCAGCCATCACATTTTGTAGGCCTGAGAGCAAGGAAGAATAGGTGCTCTATCTTCCCTGACTTTCGCAAGTGACGAGCTGTGGATCAGAACTGCGTCCGTCCGTGCTAATTACATTACCGGGGTAGATCGCTAACAGATCGCTACTGTACCCTTTACTACTCGGAATAATTCTTGTGACGCATTTTAGACTGAGGGAACGTGGGAATCCAGGTCAAATTTGTGCTCTAAATACCTACGTCAGAATAGACTGGAACATATAACCACCGGGTCAGTGGGCAAGGGAGCTAGAACCGCCGCTTCAACAGCTCTCTCACAAGTGATATACATACTGCTAAATGGTGTGGAAGTTGCTATGCTTCGCTTCAACTTGAAAGCAAGGACCACACATTTATGTGGATTACTTGGTAATTTCCTTTCAAATACACCTGCGCGAGTGAAAACGGTTCTATTAACAAACATTGTGAATTGTTTAGTTTGTTGTCTTATGTCTCACTTTGTAGTCTGCTCCACAGAGCAGCAACACCTGTGTTGAAGTGTATGCGAATTGTCCAGATGTTTCCATTCTAGCCATCATTCGGCACATGGGTTACTTGACGTCACAACAGATTGAATTACTTCATTGTTTGGTTACATACCCACATACACAGTAGAATTCCTGGCCAGTGGTTACATACCCACATACACAGTTGAATTCCTGGCCTGTGGTTACATACCCACATACACAGTTGAATTCCTGGCCAATGGTTACATACCCACATACACAGTTGAATTCCTGGCCTGTGGTTACATACCCACATACCCAGTTGAATTCCTGGCCTGTGGTTACATACCCACATACCCAGTTGAATTCCTGGCCTGACAAACTGTGTTTTGGGGTATGTGCGGTGCGCTGAAGACGGCTATAAAGCTGAAAATAGAACTCGGCTTCATTATCATGTAACAGAACGTGGCTCTCATCGCGGAAAGCCACTCTAAGACTGCCCCAAATACAACATATCTTGACAAACCTGGCCTAGAGGAACAACAGTTGAAGATCTTCTATATGGAGCACTGAGTGAATTAATGAAGTCAGATAAATTCATGCAAGTGACAAGATTAAAGTCATAGACAAATTTAAAACAAACGAAAGAAGAACAAACAACTAACGAGGGAACAAACTTTATTTTCAACAGGTTAAGAATTGGTCACGCAGGCCTGTGTGACATTCAGCCTCTACTCTCATACATTATTTCTTTCGTACATCACTTATGAAGCTAATCATAGAACAATATGAATTAAAACGCATGGAAAATGTACAGAAACTTTGGGATATCATGAGTAAAGTGGGATTTCCATCACATATAGTACAATGCATAAACATTATATATCTATACCAATATGCAACGGTTAGAATAGATGGCAAGACATCAGACTGGTTAGACATCAAGCAAGGAGTCCGTGCTGTCCCCCTATTTGTTTAACCTGTACCCCGAAAATATAATGATACTTGTCAGAGATGATATAGACAGGGAGCAATATGACGCCCTAAATATCGGTGGTCATGACATATCAGAGATTCAATATGCTGATGATACAATAGGACTATCCACATCACAGAATGGTGTATAAAATCTAATAACCTCAACCCAAAAGAATAGTGAAAATCATCATCATCATCATCATCATCATCATCATGTGCCATGCCGGTAAGAGTGGGCGGTCATGTTTTGCCATCTCACTCGATCACCAGAGTCGTGGATCAGCTCTGTGTTTCTGTCTCGACCATGCCACGAGGCCAAGCCATCCAGGTATTTGCTTCTAGGTCTTCCTCTTGGTCTGTTCCCTTCGATCTTACCAGTTGTCGCCAAGTTCTCCAATTCATTTCTTCTCATAACATGCCCAAAAAATGTTGACTGTCTGCGTCTAATATCTCTAATCAGTTTACGATCTTCATTTGTTTCTTGAATGACCTGTTCATTGGTCTTTCTGGCTGTCCATGGTATTCTTTGCATTTTCCTCAGAAACCACATTTCTACAGCCATCAGATGTTTTTCAGCTTGACTGCTCATTGTCCAAGCTTCACATCCATATAAAAGTACAGGTTCTATGTAAAACCTCAATACTAGCTTTCTCGTTTCAATTGACATCTTTTTATTGGTCAGTATGTTTTTCATCTTGCTAAAGGCTAACTTAGACCACACAACATGATTTTCTTGGCATTTATAAAGAAAGTAGTTTGCCATTGCTTTCCTTCCTAACAGTGACCATACTGGTCAATGACCATAGCCATTGTCTCCTCAAAAAAGAGATAAGAGATCCTCTGCCTACCGTCGTGAAGGTGAAGACCATAACCTACAAATATCTGTCGGCTGCTCTCCATCTTCATCCACCACCTGCACACATGGCTTCACGTAACCCTGATCGGGGCGCTAAAAGGGTACTTCACCTTGCACTCCACCACCAGTGAAAATCACAACTTAACATAGCAAAAACAAAGATAATGCATACAGATAAAACTACTATGGAGAATGAAATATATGTTAATGAGGAAGCATATGAGGTGGTGGAAAATTTCGAATACCGTTAGTCATTAATTACTTACAATGGTGACATAATGAAAGAATATTCAAGATGAAAATCTATTGCTCTTCAAAATGTAAAACAACTGAAAACATTCTGAGTAGGACAGATAGAGCATGTAAATTATATGTTCAAGAGCATGTATTTTTCCCATTGCAACATAAGCTTTTGAGACCTTTATACATACTAAACAAGCTGAATAGCCCATACATGTCATTGAATATAAATGCTATAGGCGGGTTCTAAGAATATCTTGGATAAAGAAAAGAACAAATGCATTCATACGACAAACGCTGAATAATGAAGGTTGGCTACTAAAGACGATGAAACAAAGAAAAACATAATGGAGAGTTGTATATATAGCCGGTCTTATCTCCAGTCTTCTCCAAGTTGATATTGAGCCCAAAGTTGGCATAGGCATATGAGAAAATGAAATCTGCCTTTGATTTGGCATACAGAGCGCAATCATCAGCAAACAGGAGCTTTCTAATGGTGTTACTGTTAATTTTTGTTTTAGCTTTCAGCCTTCTGAGATTGAACAACTTTCTATTCATGCTGTAGTTGATGTCTATTCCAATGTCATTGTTCTGGAAGGCATAGCTGAAAAAAATGAGGCTGAACAGTATTGGTGCCAGGACACATCCTTGTTTCACTCCATTGATGACAGGAAAGGGTTCAGACAGCTCACCATTTTCCTGTACTCTTGCCTGCATACCATCATGAAATAGCCGCACTATTTGGACAAACTTTCGTGGACAGCCATATTTTGCCATAATCTTGCACAATCCTTCTCTGCTGACTGTATCAAAAGCCTTGGTATGATCAATGAAAGTGGAGAATATTTCGGAGTTCTGTTCCTGACATTTCTCTTGCAGCGAAAATCATGTCAACATTTCCTCGTTCTTTTCTGAAGCTACATTGACTCTCGGGAAGAAGACCTTGATCGAGATGGGCCGTGAGGCGATTGAGAAGAATTCTGGCGAGTATCTTCCCTGCAATTGAAAGCAAGGAGATGCCTCGCTGGGTGTCACAGGATTGGCGGTTTCCTTTACGTTTGTAAAGGTGGTCTAATGAAGCGTCCTTAAAATCTTGTGGCATGGTCTCGTTCACCCATATGTTTGTAAAGACTTGGTGAAGCTGCTCTATTAAGACCGGCTGCCTGCCTGCTGGGATAGAGTAAGGACCAAGCGCCTTACGGCTAGAAAGTTTCTGGATGGCTTGGTTTACTTCCACTAGGTTGGCAGGTTATCAAGTGTATCATTGATGGGAACTTGAGGAAGGCATTTGATGGTTTAATCATCGAAAAAGGAAGTTGCATTTAAGATGTTACTGAAATGCTCTGCCCAGCGTTAAAGAATTTATTTATTATCGGTGACCAATGTTCATCCATCAGCACTGAGGAGGAGAACTATACCTGGTGATGTAGGACCATAGACCGCTTTCAGTGAGTCGTAGAAGTTTTTCATATCATGTCTGTCAGCAAAGCCTTGAATTTCATCAGCTTTGCTTGCTCAGCCAGGAGTCCCGCGTGTGCCGAAGTTTCTGTTGCACTACTCTCCCGAATGTTATTGAAGCCATTTTTTTTTAAATGTTGACTTCAGGTCATTCAAAAAAGCCTTGAGGAGAATATGTTTCCCTGCCAGCAATTGGTTGATGTCTTCGTAATTTTCATCAAACCAGTCTTTATGTTTTCCTTGGCTGGACCCAGGATTTCCATAGCAGTGTTGTAAATTATGTCCTTTAGGGCTCTCCACTCTGTTTCTGTATCCTGTTTAGCTGCAGCATTGGGCTTGAGGCGGTCTTCCAGCATATTTTCAAACGGCAGCTGCATTATTGTCTTGCTGTTTAGTCGGGTGACATTTGTTTTCTTTTCGCATTTTTACCTATTGAGGACGCCGTGGTGGTTTGATGTGTATGTTTATTTTCGAAGACTAATGAGACGATGGTCTGTCCAACATTCGGCACCACACATGGATTGTGTCACCCGAACGTCTTGTCTGTCACTCCTTCTGACGATGACATAGTCAATGAGGTGCCAGTGTTTCGAGCGAGGGTACATCCACGATGTTCTATTTCTCGTGGGAAGACGGAAAATTGTATTGGTAATCAGGAGATCGTGTTAGGCACAGGTCTGAAGGAGGAGGAGTCCGTTGCTGTTACAGTTTCCGACTCCGTACATTTTCCATGATGCCACTCCAAGAAGCTATGTAATTGCCTACTCTGGCATCCCCAAGGAGTATAAGTTTGCTCCTTTGGGAACATATGGTAATAGGTTGTGCAGTTCCTCATAGAACTTGTTTTTGACGGCATCTTCATTGGTCATTGTTTGTGCGTATACACTCACGATGGTTGCATGCTTCTTACCTTTCAGCAGGTGTAACTTAATGGTCATAAGCCTGTCATTTATAGCCTTAGGAAATTCAGATAGTTTGCTAACCATAATGGCTAATCTCACACCGGTTTGACGTCTTTTCTCGCTTCTTTTTTTTCCACTCCAGAAGAATGTGTAGCCGGCACCTTCTTCACAGATTTGACCTTCGTCTACAAGTCGTGTCTCGGGCAAGGCTGTAATGTCGATGTTGTACCTGCCCAGCTCTCTCCCAATCAGTGCTGTTCGTCTCTCCGGGCTCCAGATGCCGTCTGTATCAAGCATTGGGTGCGTACATTCCAAGTACCGATTGTCAAGGGAATATGGTTTGCTCTTTTAGCGTTACCTGTTTTTATTTTGTTTGTATGTCGACCGCAGTAAAGGGTACCCACCAACCGCAGCTATCTGATTAGGTAATGATGGAGCCTACACTGTTTGGAGCACCTTTTCTAGCCCCTTCCGCATGCTATGGAGTTGAGCAGTGCTTTCCTATAGTGGGCTGCTCAGTCGCTCAGGGGGCCGCCGAATCCCACTGCTGCTCCGGTCAGTAGAAGACCTGAGCCGCCTGTGTGGAGGTCTGCAACTACGGCTGCCAGCGTACCCACGACTGCTGCTTCGCCGCTCGCCCATCGCCACAGGGCTTGTAGGTGATATATGAAGTTGGATGAAGAATGCCTTGCGCGATGCATTGGATTAAAGTGAGGAAGAGTTGCGCAATTCGTCGACCTCACTCTCTCGCATGAGTCCATCTGAGTCCAGTGGCAAGACAAGTCACGACGACTGGAGACGAATACAGGTGCAGTGGATGATCGCGGCGCTCTACGTGCCGTGCCGTGCTCATTACCTTCCACAACGCTTTGCAGGTAAACTCCGTCGTGTCCGTTAAATCAACAGTGATTTCTTTCGCGCTGTCTACCGAGTCCTGCCTTCACATGCTGGGTAGCAGGTCCGTATGGCCGAATGGATAAGAACGCGTGTTCATAAACATCCGGTGTGCTTTTGCCGAGTGAACAGTTCAACCCCTACACCGGATAGCTGGACTAAAATGTTTACCTGTCGTCCTTGACTTTGGGACGTAAATTACAAGTACCCCTGAAGTCGGAGTGGGTTCGCCTGATGGCGAGGGACACTGTTAATAGGGAAAGCTAATCCACACGCAAAATTAAGTCCATCACTACTATAAAATAGTGTGTATGGACCTACGCTTGAGTTCAAAAGCGAGCGAGCGCAAAAAATAACATACTGGGTAGGCATAGCCTAGTTCACCGATTCGTTTGATACCAGATCGGCTAACCAGGCCTGGTTTAGTCAGCCTATGTGTATCAATAAATGTTTGTCAGTGTGTTTCTGATTGTCAGTCATATGTGCCTGCGAGAGAGTATTGAGTGGGTGTATAGCTGTGAGAGTTTGTGTAAATGATGTAGGTATGTATGGATGTGTGTGTGTAGGAATGTGTGTATGTGTTTATACATGAGTGAGTCTGTGTGTGTGCGCGCGCGCGCGTGCCTGTCTGCCAGCCTGTCTGTCTGTCTGTCTGTCTCATAAAATGGTTATATATTGTTTATATTCACGGCATTCATTTAACATGTTCTTTTTTCTATGTGCATGTAACATGCAGCCGGTCTCCCTGGCGAATGGGTTATTAACTTTCTCCGTAATCCCGTATATCCACGTAGGGTAATGCAGCTGCGCGAGATTCAGTAGCGGATCGCGTCTCGTTGGTTACCTACGGGGGTGTATGAACCGGTCGCTCAGAAATAAATGGCAAACTACTGAGCGTAATCTTGCCAGAAATCAACAACAGCGGTAAAATGCTGGTATTGACAGCAATGTCCTGTAAATAGGATATGCGGGGGGGGGGGGGGATAATGAGACGTGCACAATAAATAAGTTGATGTGCGAAAGATAAAAGATTGGATTGCCGAATGTGAGAGAGGCTTGTCTGACCAATCTGTGACCATATGAAAATAAACTTTGTTTATTCGTTCGTTCGTTTTGTTTTTTTCTGCCTGTGTGTCTGTCTGTTCCATAATGATAATCATGAATATATTGTCAATCATCTTTTAATTATTGTTTACATTTACATGCGTTTACAATGCATATATTTTTCGTGTTCCTGAAGGTGAATTTTATGAGCGATGTATACATGAAATAATTTATGAATAGAGGGAGAAGACTAAACTCGCTTGCATGCTCAAACCTGAACCTTTTAAAATTAAAGTACTCTCTCTCTCTCTCCCTCTCTCTCTCTCTCTCTCTCTCTCTCTCTCTCTCTCTCTCTCTCTCTCTCTCTCTCTCTCCCTCTCTCATTCTCTCTATCTAGGCCTGTCGATCCACCCACACACTCAAACCCATTTCATGTATGCATTAAGTAATTCATTCATTCATTCAGAAGCATGTCCTTTGCAGAACCTTGCTCCCATAACAACCCTCTGGAAAACCTCTCGATCATAAGCAAGATGTCCCGCTTCCGATACACCCATCTGGAGATCATCCGCCTCTCTTCCCATGCACATACCCCTCCATTATTTTTCCCTCCAAACTTTCGTGACGTTTCAAGTGACCAAAATATTTCAATTTTCTTTGTTTTATCGTCTTTAATAGCCAACCCTCTTCACTATTTAGCTCTTGAAGTATGGATGCATTTGTTCTTTTCTTTACCAAAGATTTTCTTAGAACTTGTCTATAACATTTATATTCAAAGGCGTTTATGCGCTGTTCAGCTTGTTTAGTAAGTGTCCATGTCTCACAGGCGTATGTTGCAATGGGAAAGATGCATGCTCTTAAAAATCTAATTTTTGTAGTTCTATCTGTCCCACTGCCGGCCTCCCTGGCCGAGGGTTAGCAGCTTTCTCCGTAACCCCGAATACTCTCGTGGTTGACGGGAGCGCACGAGAATTGAAAGCGGTTCGAGTCGCGGCAGTGATTTATGAGAGTATGGAGCCGGTCGCTCAGAAAGCAATGGCAACTACTCAACGTAATCTTGCCAAGAAGTCAACAATCAGCTGAAAGATGCTGATGTTGACAGCGATGTCATGTAAAGGATACGCAAAACAAAAAGAACATCTGTCCCACTCCATAATTTATTAAATTGTTTTAGTCTTTGAAGAGCAACTGATAGTTGTCATTTAATTTCTTTCATTGTGTCACCTTTGTTTGTAATCAATGACCCAAGATATTGAAAAATTTCCACCACCTCCAATCTTTCCTCATTAACATATATTTCTTTCTCCATAGTAGTTTTGTCTGTATGCATTATCTTTGTTTTTGCTATGTTAAGATATAAGTTGTGATTTTCACGATTTCTTTGGGTTGAGGTTATTAAGTTTATTAAGTATATTAAATAATTAATTAATAGAGAGACAGGCAGACATACAAACAGACAGACAGAGTGATTGAGATCGACAGAGAGAGAGAGAGAGAGAGAGAGAGAGAGAGAGATAAAATGAGACAGAGAAAGAAAGTGAGATATAGTTAGAGCGAGTGAGACAGAGAGAGCGAGAGAGATAGGAGAGAGAGAGAGAGAGAGAGAGAGAGAGAGAAATAGAGCGAGAGTGAGATAAAATGAGACAGAGAAAGAAAATGAGACATAGTTAGAGCGAGTGAGACAGAGAGAGCGAGAGAGATAGGAGAGAGAGAGAGAGAGAGAGAGAGAGAGAGAGAGAGAGAGAGAGAGAGAGAGAGAAAGAGAGAGAGAGAGAGAGAGAGAGAGTGAGATAAAATGAGACAGAGAAAGAAAGTGAGACATAGTTAGAGCGAGTGAGACAGAGAGAGCGAGAGAGATAGGAGAGAGAGAGAGAGAGAGAGAGAGAGAAGAGAGCGAGAGTGAGATAAAATGAGACAGAGAAAGAAAATGAGACATAGTTAGAGCGAGTGAGACAGAGAGAGCGAGAGAGATAGGAGAGAGAGAGAGAGAGAGAGAGAGAGAGAGAGAGAGAGAGAGAGAGAGAGAGAGAGAGAGAGAGAGAGAGTAGTAATTACGCGTGATATATTTTCGCACACACTAGATTTGTGATAGATCACCAATGCCCAGCTCACAACAGGCCGGGCACGGGACCCACCCACAGATCAGGACCAAGTTAGCATCCTGTCTTACAGATCTGGCGCCAGGACTCATTCATCAGCAATTAGGTCATTCATATTTGGATCTCGTGTCGTGCTCACTTTACCTGGTTATGGCCTCATCACGTGCTGACGACGAAAATAGTTCAGGGACCTTGACGTACTCGGTCTCGTGCAGAACATCGTCAACAGACAGTTGATGTCACGTGGTGGGTGTTATCCACATTTAGACTCTCTTTGTCTGATAACTGTGGTGTTGTCTATTAAAACATTGAGGATTATCGTTTGTCACATAACGACGACTACATTAAACAGTGGGTTGCCATGTGAGAACTTTGACTAACAGATAGGCAGACGTACAGACGAAAAGAAAAACAAGCAATCATAAATACTTATAAATTAGTATATTGATGAGAGTAGAACGACAACAAGACAGAAAAACAAACTAGATGGATGATGTCATGAATGGATGGAATCGTTGATGCATTTTTGGATTGATGAATGAACGGATGCGTGTATGGAAGCAATCAATGATGGATCTGAGTTTGGATGAATAGATAGATGAATAGTAGGTAGGTAGATAGTTAGGTAGATTTGAATGTGTGAGTGGATCGACAAGCGTAGATAGAGAGACAGAGATAATGAGAGAGAGAGAGAGAGAGAAAGAGAGAGAGAGAAGAGAGAGAGAGAGAGAGAGAGAGAGAGAGAGAGAGAGAGAGAGAGAGAGAGAGAGAGAGAGAGAGAGAGCGCGTACTTTATTTTCAAAACGTTCAGATTTCAGCATGCAATTATATAAATAAACACACACAGTATTGTTTGGCGCTTACAGAAGAAGAGGAAGGAAGTAGAGACGATAGGACCCACTTGTTTTCGCATATCCTTTACAGGACATCGCTGTCAACATCAGCATCTTTCAGCTGATTGTTGATTTCTTGGCAAGATTATGCTCAGTAGCTTGCCATTGCTTTCTGAGCGACCGACTCACATACCCGGTAGGTTACCCACTCGGAGAGAACCGCTACCAATTCTCACGCACACGTCACGTCACGTTACGAGAGTATACGGGATAGGACGCACTAGACAACATAAAATGGGTGGGTGGATGGGCGGGAGTGGCGGACGGGCGTGAGGACCGACGGACGGACGGAACGACGGATGGACAGACCAACCCACCAACCCAAAACCCACCTACCCACCCACAGACAGACAGACAGACAGACAGACAGACAGACAGACAGACAGACAGACAGACAGACAGACAGACAGACAGACAGACAGACGGACGGACGGACGGACGGACGGGCGGACGGACGCAAGCAAGGACGAATGGAAGAACGGACAGGCAGACGGACAGATGTAAGGACGGGCAGAAAGACGGACGGATGAATGGATGGATAAATGGAAAGATGCATGGATGGATACATGAACGAACGAACGAACGAAGGAACTTTATTTTCAAAGAATCACAAACTGGACACGCAAGCTTGACTTACATTGGGCTCTTCTACCTATTCACTTTTTAACATCAATGTATATATTGTGAATGGCACATTCACAAAGAAAATAATCATTGTCATTTTAATGCTGTGAACATAACTAATGCATGTTATCATCATAGGATCTTGTTGCTAATCTACCCGATGGAATTAAAGCGGCAATGTACGCTGATGACCAGGTTTTGTTGAGCGCAAATGAACATGCATCAGTGGCCACCTTATTGCTACAGAGAGCTGTAGATAGATTTGTTGCATGGGCGGATAGATGGTGTATCAGCATAAACACTGACAAGTGCAGCACCACTCTATTTACCCTTTCTCCGAAACAAAAGGCAGAGAGCATTCAGATAAATGGAACGCCCCTAAGAGAAGATAAAGAACCAACATACCTTGGTGTAACAATCGACGACAGGCTGACATGGAGAAAACACATCAAAAAAGCAGTAGCAAAAGCCAGAAGGAAAATTGCCATCCTGAGAAAGCTAAGTGGAACCACTTGGGGAGCCAGTGGGAAAATACTTAGCAAAGTTTATCAACAGAGCATACGACCACACTTGGAATACGGGTCAACTGCGTGGTGTTCAGCATCAAAAACTACATTGCAGGAGCTGGACAAGGTGCAAAATCAAGCTCTTAGAGTCATCACAGGAGGGATGAGATCAACCCCTATAGTAGCAATGGAGAAAATGGGGAGGACACAAGCTTTAAGAGAACGCAGAGATACAAAAACACTAATACAAGCAGAAAAGTTTCTCAGCTTGCCAGGCCACCCTATGAAGAACCGAGTTGAAAACTTAGCTATGGGGCGGTTGAAAAGAAGTAGTTTCATCCACCAGGCCAAAGAACTCTGCAGAGAAACCATCGATCTTCCCACAGTTGGTATCCCCCTGACAACTATTCCAGAGCGAACCCCGTGGAAAGATGAACATAGAATATCGCTACAAATCCAGTCAAAAGTGAGAGGAATATTGGACAAGGAAGAACAGAACAGTGTACAGCGCAGAACAGCCACTCTCAGCTTCCTTGATGATGAATACCCACAGGACCTCTGGATCCGAGTCTACACAGATGGGTCAGCACAAAATGCTGTTCGAAATGGAGGAGCGGGAGTGTACATAGAATACCCAAATAATACTAGAGACACGGCCAGAATTCCAACAGGAAAGTACTGCCATAACTATGATGCTGAAATTGAGGCAATCAAGATAGCCACAGAGAAATTACAAAATACCAGCCATGGTACACAACCTGCAGTGATATTGACAGATGCAAAATCCGTAATAGAGGCGCTCCTGTCTGGGAAATTGCCAGTTCTGAGGACACTACTTTCTGAACTTAGCAGTCAGCGTAAGGTCACCATACAGTGGATACCATCCCACTGTGGAGTCCCCGGAAACGACAGAGCTGATCGATTGGCTAAGGAAGGAGCAAAAGAAGAACAACCTGATGTACCTATTACATACCACCAAAAGAAAAGAATGATCAAATCAATCAGAAAGCCACCAAACCTTACTCAAGACGACTACCACGTTATGGACAGACCAGAACAGGTCATTCTTCTGCGCCTCAGAACAGGACACAATAGATTACGCAACCACTTGTATACAAAATTCAAGATTGGTGACTCAGCCATGTGCACATGTGGTTTGGCGTCGCAGACAGCAGAGCACATACTCCAGGATTGCCCAAACTACAACATATCCAGGCGAACCTTCTGGCCTAGAGAGACAACAGTGGAAGATAAACTCTATGGACCGTTGAATGAACTAAAAAAGACTGTTAGATTCATACAAGAGACAACATTGCAGTTATAAACATAGTTCAGGCGAACGAAAGAAGAAGAAGATCATCATAGGATAATATCGATAGATAGATATGTGGCGATACTTCTCATGGATCACAGGGAGACACATCACAGGAGACATGAGGAAGAAACACTGCTATTTACTTAGTCAGCTCACAAAATGTACACAGAAATCCTGGAAGAGGAGCTAACGTGGACTTGTCCTCACTCATGATGAAGAAAGTCGCCAGATGTTAGATAAACAGATTCAGCATAGCAAGAACAAGAGCATCTATGAGAACCACACGTCTTTGGATCTGGGAAAAAAAATGCAATCAAAGTTGGATGCGGTGAAATTTCGTCGAGTTAGGATGACATCCCTTCGCTGCAGAAAAATTGACCAGTCTGCCGGGGAACGGGAGAAAGCGCGAAAAGTCCTGCAGAGACTATGTCATTTGGTGAAACATCGTACTAACATCTGGCCTTGTCTTGTCGTTGAATTGATCCAACTTGAACGTTGGTGAGAACTACACAAGTGGAAAGTATATGAGGTCTAGAACCTTCTGTGTGAGAGAATTATGTTAGAATTCTACATGCTGGAGCTTTGCTAAGCCACAGACCCATGAATTTGTCTGTATATTTGTGACGGAAATGTTTCACAATGTTGGACAGTATTTATGTTGTTGTGACGTGTACGTTTCACGCTGTTGGACAGTATGTAGGTTGTTGTGACGGGAATGTTTCACGCTGTTGGACAGTATGTATGTTGTTGTGACGTGTACGTTTCACGCTGTTGGACAGTATGTATGTTGTTGTGACGGGTACGTTTCACGCTGTTGGACAGTATGTATGTTGTTGTGACGTGTACGTTTCACGCTGTTGGACAGTATGTATGTTGTTGTGACGTGTACGTTTCACGCTGTTGGACAGTATGTATGTTGTTGTGACGGGTACGTTTCACGCTGTTGGACAGTATTTATGTTGTTGTGACGGGTACGTTTCACGCTGTTGGACAATATGTATGTTGTTGTGACGTGTACGTTTCACGCTGTTGGACAGTATGTATGTTGTTGTGACCTGTACGTTTCACGCTGTTGGACAGTATGTATGTTGTTGTGACGTGTACGTTTCACGCTGTTGGGCAGTATGTATGTTGTTGTGACGGGTACGTTTCACGCTGTTGGACAGTATTTATGTTGTTGTGACGTGTCCGTTTCACGCTGTTGGACAGTATTTATGTTGTTGTGACGTGTCCGTTTCACGCTGTTGGACAGTATTTATGTTGTTGTGACGTGTCCGTTTCACGCTGTTGGACAGTATGTATGTTGTTGTGACGTGTACGTTTCACGCTGTTGGACAGTATGTATGTTGTTGTGACGTGTCCGTTTCACGCTGTTGGACAGTATGTATGTTGTTGTGACGTGTACGTTTCACGCTGTTGGACAGTATGTAGGTTGTTGTGACGGGAATGTTTCACAATGTTGGACAGTATGTATGTTGTTGTGACGTGTACGTTTCACGCTGTTGGACAGTATGTAGGTTGTTATGACGTGTACGTTTCACGCTGTTGGACAGTATGTAGGTTGTTATGACGTGTACGTTTCACGCTGTTGGACAGTATGTAGGTTGTTGTGATGGGAATGTTTCACAATGTTGGACAGTATGTATGTTGTTGTGACGTGTACGTTTCACGATGTTGGACAGTATGTAGGTTGTTATGACGTGTACGTTTCACGCTGTTGGACAGTATGTAGGTTGTTGTGACGGGAATGTTTCACAATGTTGGACAGTATTTATGTTGTTGTGACGGGTATGTTTCATAATGTTGGACAGTATTTATGTTGTTGTGACGTGTACGTTTCATAATGTTGGACAGTATTTATGTTGTTGTGACGTGTACGTTTCACGATGTTGGACAGTATGTAGGTTGTTCAACAGAAAGGGCGAGTCCGTGGCCAAGTGGTTATGCCAACTGCCTCGCGCTCCGAAGTTTGTGGGGTTTGTTCCAGGACACGTCGTACAGTTCACGAGTGCTGTTTTCTCGGAGAGTCTTGGGGGTCGTCGCTGGAGCTGCGGCTTTTTGCGATCTTTGGCAGGCTGCCGTGCTGAAGGAAAACGAACCATACGGGATACAATCCGGTGCAATAAAGTCAATCCTCTTTCTTCATAGCCCATTTTCGTCGCGAGGAAGCAAAGTGAAGTTGACAGAATGAGAACCAGTTCTGCACAACGTAATTTGTGCTAAAAGAGGAGAGAAGTATATACTGGAGAAGATAATCTTACACTGATGGAGCAATGGAGTAGATAAATTTATAACTATGGAGATTCAAATCCTGGTGATTTACATCAGCAACTTTAATAAGTGCTAGGGCGTTCATAAATGGGGTCAGTTTTACAATTAAACCAATCAAACAGAGGGACACGCACAGACCTTCTCATATATGTACATACTTACACATGCATGCATAACTATCAAATATCTTTTTACACGAATCTTGAATATCCTGAGAAGATAATTGAAACATCTTCTAAATGTATTTTAAACATGGTTTCCAAACACTCCACTAAACATATCTTTTAAATGTATCTTACTGAGCCAAGTGCTGTTCGTGTGTTTAAATCTGATCTTGTGAACTCTTTCTCTGTCTTAAGTGAAGAAAATGCCTTATCTTGCTTGAGGAGGTTAAATATCTAGTTGTCCTGCTATCCCTGACTGTGTAAGCCTGTAGGAACCCGGTCGGATCGGCAAGGTTATCATACGTCTTAAACCGGGCACACCGAGAGAGTGTAAGCGCTGATGGTTAACTCGATTTATCTAGAAACACTGAGAACCCGTTAATTTTTCACTCACGTACAGCAAAATTGCATTTTGCTGCCTATAGTAACTAGTGGTTTAGAACGGAAAAATGAAAGGGGTCGGGGGGGGGGGGGGGGGGGGTGTTGTCTGAGGAATTAAGGCTACTTGGCTGATGCAATCATGGCTAATTGGGCAAGTTAGTGTTATCTTTTTTTCCCTAGACAGAAAAATATGCATCACCTTACTGAGGATTTGAACCCGGGTCTCCCGAATGGGATCCCGTCGTTCTGGCCGCACGGCCTGAGGTTCCTAAGATGTTCCATGAGATTACATGATGACCCACATTTAGATATGTTCCATACGATTCCCTGATGGCCCACTATCAGAGATGTTCCATAAGATTCTCTCATGACCCAAAATAAGAGGTGTTTCATAAGTTTCCCTGATTACCCACTATCCGAGATGTTCCATACGTTTCCCTGATGCCCCACAATCAGGGATATTTTTGCCTCCCTTTCGAAGAGTCTTGGAGCAAGAACTGACATACATCACATCAGATACGAGTTACTAGTTCGAAGAGACGTGGAGGCTAAGCAAGACATCAAGAACTGACACATGCCACATCAGATACGAGTTACTAGTTCGAAGAGACGTGGAGGCTAAGCAAGACATCAAGAACTGACACATGCCACATCAGATACGAGTTACTAGTTCGAAGAGACGTGGAGGCTAAGCAAGACATCAAGAACTGACACATGCCACATCAGATACGAGTTACTAGTTCGAAGAGACGTGGAGGCTAAGCAAGACATCAAGAACTGATACATGCCACATCAGATACGAGTTACTAGTTCGAAGAGACGTGGAGGCTAAGCAAGACATCAAGAACTGACACATGCCACATCAGATACGAGTTACTAGTTCGAAGACACGTGGAGGCTAAGCAAGACATCAAGAACTGACACACCACATCAGACACTGGCAGAACTCTAGCTACGCCTCCCCTTCAATTCACTTGTCAGCTGAAGATGAAGTAGATGGGCCAGTTTAATCAGCAGTAAGCCTACTGACATATTGTCCCGCCAGAACGTTTAGAATGTCTCCAGACAATGTAGTTGTGCAACTGAGTGTGTTATACCCGGACTGAGAGAGTAATCACCGTTAAGGAATAACACTTCACAGATATTGGAACTTTCAAACATCACAAAAGATCATCCGTTCCTGTGCATCATCAGCACTGGGCTGCTAGGAGTTAATAAATAAGAGAAGTGACGGCTGCAGCAGGATATAACAAAATAAAATGAAATCAGGAATGTGTGAATCCTGCGAAAATGTGAAGGATAACAAACACAAACACAGCCTACATACCTTACAATCAATGCAAGATCCGGTAAATGGAAACATTTCCCGGATTTGCGTTGGTTGTAAGGTATGTATGTACACTATGTCTGTGTTTGTTGCCTCTCACATGTTTGCCGGAGCCAGATATACCTAACTGTTTTCATTTAGATTTTGCTGGAGGTCACGTGATTCTTGTTCTGGCTGATGGATTATGGATCTAGGATGTGATGAACCAGCTCTTCTCAAGAGCCCTATATAATATACTTTGTTGCCATCATTCGATGTGGAGTTCACAGAGGAATATATAATGATTATAATGGTGGCTGTTGCCTGTATTTGGAACTGCAACATTACCTAGTTATATTTAATGGTTATTCCCTGTATGTGATAGTGCATCATTCCATAGTTATAATGATGGCTGTTCCCTGTATGTGATAGTGCATCACTCCATAGTTATAATGATGGCTGTTTCCTGTATGTAATGGAATCAGCATTGGAGGACGAAACATCAATAACATTAGATATGCAGATGATACAGTATTGATTGCAGAAATGACCAGGATCTGCAACAATTAGTAGATGCGGTTGTTGTCCACAGTGAGCAGCTGGGGTTAGACTTAGATTGTAAAAAGACACAGGTTATGGTCGTCACTAGGAAGAACGAAGTACCACAATGCAATATACAAGTAAATGGGGATATTCTTCAACAAGTGAATCGATACAATTATCTCGGAACAGCCATAACATCTGATGGGAGATGCCTTGAAGAGATTAGAACAAGAATCGCCATGGCATGGACAAGACAGGAACACTGAGCTGATCCACGACTCTGGTGATCGAGTGAAATGGCGAGCCATGACCGCCCACGCTTTCCGGCATGGCACATGACTGATTGATTGATTGATTTACTATTTATACCCCACATGCTTGAGATAGGTCAGCATCCTGTCCATAGTTATATATTGACAGGAGTTTTACGTTTGATGACAGTAGGAGGGAATACATAAATTGTTCCAGACTAGATAGATTTAGCCTTTCCCCATAGGCCTGCTGCAGGTTGTTTCAACACAGTACAAAGTTGGTAACCCGTCCGAGAAATTGAATTCCATGCTGTTAGCAAGTTTGTGGATGTTAGTTGTATCTATGGTATCAAATTTCTCTAAAGTTTGACATATTATGATGACATTAGATTCATTCAAAGAATTATTCTGTGTTATGAGTATTAAGAGTTTTAATTCTTGGCCCTATCGCATCTTTGTTAGGGAATGTACAGTTCTGGTTGTGTTGTCCAGATCAATGTAAAAATCTAATTAACATCATCACCAACGCTACACAGCATGGACTGTAAGAAGATTGGCAGTACACAAGACAAAGGACCGTGAATAGACATGATCGCCAACGTCACACGGCATGGACTATATGGAGAAGGTTATTTGCCCAAGAGAGTTATAGGAGGCAATTAAAAAAGCTAAGTCAAATCAGAGCCTCCAGAAAACTGTTTGGCATAGAGCCGTACCATTGCAGGACTGACTCTAGGATGATGCCAACAACCTCATGCTGACTTCTGCCTGTCTTCTTTGGGTACATTCATGCTGACCTGTCTGAAAGTGTATGAAGAAGAAGGGGTGGGGAAAGGAAAAAGAAGCAGCCATAGGAAGGCGAAGAGGATATAGAAGATGATGGATGTTGATGATGAAAATGAAGAAGAATAGGAAGGGAAGAAGATAGAATGATAACATAAATAGAAATAAATATTACTATTCTTGCAATTTCGAAAGAATAACGTTACTTCTTCTCCTTATAGTCCATGCCGTGTGGCATTGGTGATCATGTCTGTCCACAGCCTTCTGTCTCTCGTGCTGCCAATCATTTCTGATACTGATGTTCCTTCGTACCCTCATGCCATACTGTCCAGCACCTTCTCTCTTAATCGCCTTTTTCCTCGTTTTCCCTTCATCTTCTAAGTTGTGACAACATACACCCATTTTCATGGCCTTCCAAAAGAAGAATGTGGACTGTCTTTTTATGAAGCGAGTAACAAGTTCGCTTTGTGAATTAACTTTTTTCTATACATGCTCATTGTTCTGTCTATCCTTTCATTGTGTTTATATCATTCTTCTATAAAACCACACCTCCGGAGCTTTTACATAATTCCTCACTTGTTAGCTAATTATCCATATTTCTCTTGCGCACACTACTCGTACGATTTGCACGATATGGCTCTCAAGAGCTTTTTTTTTTTCTCAACCACTATAAACAAAGATAAATTTCAAGACAATATTCTCCATCTTTGAAACTGCAACCTTTGCTTGGGCTTTTATATTTACATTTCTTAATACATCTTCCATCATTTTGTTATTAAAGTTCTTAAATACGAGTATACTGACTTGCTTCATAATGACTCCGTTGACTTCTATGTTGCATTGGGTATACATTTTTGTTGCTGCATTTTATTGGCAATACATGTTATTAATTATTCTCAGATCCTTACTATCGACATTCAAATATTCCATAATCCTATTTCTTCGTGGTTAACCTTCTCAAATGCCTTAGTGTAGTCAATAGCTCTTCCTTTCAATCTTTCTTTCTGTTGATGTTCTCATGATGTGTATGGAATTGTTTGTACCTTTACCTTGCACAAATTTAAACTGCTCATCTCCAATTTCTGGATTTATTTATGTTTTTATTCTTGTCATTATAATTCTCATTATTATTTTAGTCACATGATATATTAAAGTAACTGTTAGATTTTCTTCACAATTCGCTGCACCAGAATACTTTGGTAGAGCTATGATACAAGGTTTCTTTGGAAGAGCTATGATACAAGGTTTATTTGGTAGAGCTATGATACAAGGTTATTTGGTTGAGCTATGATACAAGGTTCTTGGTAGAGCTATGATACAAGGTTTCTTTGTAGAGCTATGATACAAGGTTTCTTTGGTAGAGCTATGATACAAGGTTTCTTTGGTAGAGCTATGATACAAGGTTTCTTTGGTTAGAAGCTATGATACAAGGTTTCTTTGGTAGAGCTATGATACAAGGTTTATTGGTAGAGCTATGATACAAGGTTTCTTTGGTAGAGCTATGATACAAGGTTTCTTTGGTAGAGCTATGATACAAGGTTTCTTTGGTAGAGCTATGATACAAGGTTTATCTTGGTTGAGCTATGATACAAGGTTTCTTTGGTAGAGCTATGATACAAGGTTTCTTTGGTAGAGCTATGATACAAGTGTTTCTTGTAGAGCTATGATACAAGGTTTCTTGGTAGAGCTATGATACAAGGTTTCTTTGGTAGAGCTATGATACAAGGTTTCTTTGGTAGAGCTATGATACAAGGTTTCTTTGGTAGAGCTATGATACAAGGTTCTTTGGTAGAGCTATGATACAAGGTTTATTTGGTTGAGCTATGATTACAAGGTTTCTTTGGTAGAGCATATGATACAAGGTTTCTTTGGTAGAGCTATGATACAAGGTTTCTTTGGTAGAGCTATGATACAAGGTTTATTTGGTAGAGCTATGATACAAGGTTTATTTGGTTGAGCTATGATACAAGGTTTTCTTTGGTAGAGCTATGATACAAGGTTTTCTTTGGTAGAGCTATGATACAAGGTTTCTTTGGTAGAGCTATGATACAAGGTTTCTTTGGTAGAGCTATGATACAAGGTTTATTTGGTTGAGCTATGATACAAGGTTTCTTTGGTAGAGCTATGATACAAGGTTTCTTTGGTAGAGCTATGATACAAGGTTTCTTTGGTAGAGCTATGATACAAGGTTTCTTTGGTAGAGCTATGATACAAGGTTTCTTTGGTAGAGCTATGATACAAGGTTTCTTTGGTAGAGCTATGATACAAGGTTTCTTTGGTAGAGCTATGATACAAGGTTTATTTGGTTGAGCTATGATACAAGGTTTCTTTGGTAGAGCTATGATACAAGGTTTCTTTGGTAGAGCTATGATACAAGGTTTCTTTGGTAGAGCTATGATACAATGTTTCTTTGGTAGAGCTATGATACAAGGTTTATTTGGTTGAGCTATGATACAAGGTTTCTTTGGTAGAGCTATGATACAAGGTTTCTTTGGTAGAGCTATGATACAAGGTTACTTTGGTAGAGCTATGATACAAGGTTTCTTTGGTAGAGCTATGATACAAGGTTTATTTGGTTGAGCTATGATACAAGGTTTCTTTGGTAGAGCTATGATACAAGGTTTCTTTGGTAGAGCTATGCTACAAGGTTTTCTTTGGTAGAGCTATGATACAAGGTTTCTTTGGTAGAGCTATGATACAAGGTTTATTTGGTTGAGCTATGATACAAGGTTTCTTTGGTAGAGCTATGATACAAGGTTTCTTTGGTAGAGCTATGATACAAGGTTACTTTGGTAGAGCTATGATACAAGGTTTCTTTGGTAGAGCTATGATACAAGGTTTCTTTGGTAGAGCTATGATACAAGGTTTCTTTGGTTGAGCTATGATACAAGGTTTCTTTGGTAGAGCTATGACACTAGATTTCTTTGGTTGAGCTATGACACCAGAAAATGAAGCTTATCTTATGCAATAAGTCACTATCAATGAATGTAAGAAAGAGAGTGCTGAAATGCTATGTATAACCAGTTTTGCTGTATGGCAGTGAATCTTGGAATGTAAATGAACAAATTAGGGAGAACTTAGAAGCAACAGAGAAGTGGTGATTGAGACGAATGTTTCGAATTCCTTAGACTCCCAGAGTAACTAACAAGGATTGCCTGAAAAGGGCTAATGAAACTAGAACACAATATACAACAATAAGAAAGAGACAAACAGCTTTCTTTGGTCATGTGATGAGAAGAGAGGCATTGGAGAACATCGTGACAACTGGAAAGATCGAGGGGAAGAGAGACAGAGGCAGACCAAGAGAAATGATGCCGGACGGATTGAGACTGTGGCATGGGGGAATATCGTCGGCAGAGTTGATCCAGAACACCAAAGACCGAGATCTGTGGAGAGCCATGAACGCCTACGCCAGCTGGCAGGGCACTTGATGATGATGATGACACCATAATTATTTAGTAGCTAGCTCTATGATACCAGAATTCTTTGGTAGCTATGTGAAACGCATTTTTCTGGTAGCTCTATGACAACAGATTTCTTTGGTACCTCTGTGACGCCAAATTTCTTTGGTAGCTCTAAGACACCAGATTTCTTTGGTACCTCTGTGACACCAGATCTCTTGGGTAGCTCTGTGACACCATATATACTGGGTATAGTTATAACACCAGATTTCTTTGGTAGCCCTGTGACACCATATATACTGGGTATAGTTATAACACCAGATTTCTTTGGTAGCCCTGTGACACCATATATACTGGGTATAGTTATAACACCAGATTTCTTTGGTAGCCCTGTGACACCATATATACTGGGTATAGTTATAACACCAGATTTCTTTGGTAGATCTGTAACACCAGATTTCTTTGGTAGATCTGTGACACCAGATTTCTTTGGTAGAGTTATGCCACCAGATGTCTTTGGTAGCTCTATGACACCAGATTTCTTGGGTAGCTCTATGACACCAGATGTCTTTGGTAGCTCTATGACACCAGATATTTTGGTAGATCTATGACACCAGATTCTTTGGTAGCTCTATGACACCAGATTTCTTTGGTAGATCTATGACACCAGATTTCTTTGGTAGCTCTATGACACCAGATATTTTGGTAGATCTATGACACCAGATGTCTTTGGTAGCTCTATGACACCAGATTTCTTTGGTAGCTCTATGACACCAGATGTCTTTGGTAGATCTATGACACCAGATGTCTTTGGTAGCTCTATGACACCAGATGTCTTTGGTAGCTCTATAACACCAGATTTCTTTGGTAGATCTATGACACCAGATTCTTTGGTAGATCTATGACACCAGATTCTTTGGTAGCTCTATGACACCAGATTCTTTGGTAGATCTATGACACCAGATGTCTTTGGTAGATCTATGACACCAGATTTCTTTGGTAGCTCTATGACACCAGATAGTCTTTGGTAGATCTATGACACCAGATGTCTTTGGTAGCTCTATGACACCAGATTCTTTGGTAGATCTATGACACCAGATATTTTGGTAGATCTATGACACCAGATGTCTTTGGTAGATCTATGACACCAGATATTTTGGTAGATCTATGACACCAGATGTCTTTGGTAGCTCTATGACACCAGATGTCTTTGGTAGCTCTATGACACCAGATATTTTGGTAGATCTATGACACCAGATTTCTTTGGTAGCTCTATGACACCAGATATTTTGGTAGATCTATGACACCAGATTTCTTTGGTAGCTCTATGACACCAGATTTCTTTGGTAGCTCTATGACACCAGATATTTTGGTAGATCTATGACACCAGATGTCTTTGGTAGCTCTATGACACCAGATATTTTGGTAGATCTATGACACCAGATTTCTTTGGTAGCTCTATGACACCAGATTTCTTTGGGTAGCTCTATGACACCAGATATTTTGGTAGATCTATGACACCAGATGTCTTTGGTAGATCTATGACAACCAGATTCTTTGGTAGATCTATGACACCAAGATGTCTTTGGTAGAAATCTATGACACCAGATCTCTTTGGTAGAGCTATGACAACAGATTTCCCTGGTAGAATATGACAACAGATCCTCTTTGGTAGGAGCTATGACAACAGATTTCCCTCGGTAGACTATGACAAACAGATTTCACTCGGTAGAGCTATGAACAGATCTCTTTGGTAGAACTATGACAACAGATCTCTTTGGTAGAGCTATGACAACAGATTTCCCTGGTAGAACTATGACAACACGATTTCCCTCGGAGAACTAGGACAACAGAATCATCTTGGTAGAACTATGACAACACGATCTCTTTGGTAGAGCTATGACAACAGATCTCTTTGGTAGAGCTATGACACCAGATTTCTTTGGTAGAGCTATGACACCAGATTTCTTTGGTAGAGCTATGACACCAGATTTCTTTGGTAGAGTTATGACACCAGATTTCTTTGGTAGAGTTATGACACCAGATTTCTTTGGTAGAGTTATGACACCAGATTTCTTTGGTAGAGTTATGACACCAGATTTCTTTGGTAGAGTTATGCCACCAGATTTTTAGGTAGAGCTGTGACAAAAGATTTCTTCGGTAGAGCTATGACAACATATTTTTGGTAGAGTTATTAGGACAACAGATTTATTTGGTAGAACTATGAATACATATATTTTTGCAAAGCTATGACAACAGATTTATTTGGCAGACCTATGACAACATATTTATTTGGTAGAGTTGGTAGAGTTATTATGGCAACATATTTCTTTTTTACAACTGTGACAACAGATGTCTTCTGTAGAACTATGAGAACATTTTTCTGTGGTAACTATATGACACCAGATTTCTTTGGTAGAGCTATAACAGCAGATTTCTTTTGTCGAACTATGGCAACAGATTTCCTTGGTAGAGTTAGGACTACAGATTTCTATGGTAGAATAAGGACAATAGACTTCTTTGGTACAACTATGAAAACATATTTCTTTGAAAGTGCTTTGACAACATATATCTATATTAGAGCCAATACAATAGATGGTTTGGTGAAAATAGGTTGGTGTGTTACTAACGAGTAGATAAAGAAGCAGAACGAGCAGGAGACGAAGTGAGAAAAGTACATGACTGAGAAGATAAAACGATACTTACACCAGGGGTGGGAGTTGGAAGTATCATTATGTAGAGAAGACAGCACTTTACGCGTAATAATTATCTAGAACAGGGGTCACCAAAATTTTTTCACGGCGGGCCGGATAACTGAAAAATGACGAGCGCGGGCCGCATACTCATTCTGCACAATGCTTGCGCCGTGGTCCGTGGCGAAGGTCCTACGGACGCGGTTCGCAATACCGTATACCCACGTTCGCAAAACAGCTGCGCTGTTTTTTATGCTATGGTATGGGTGCCGGTCGTTTAGAAAGCAATGGCAAACTACTGAACGTAAACTTGCCAAAACATCAACAACAGCAAATAATGCTGATGTTGACTGCAAACTTCCTGTAAAGAATATGTAATTAAATTTAACAATACTTGCAAGCCAGAACGAAAGCTCTGGGAAAAATAACGAACAACTAAGTTAATCATGGGTGAGTGGAGTGCAATGCACAAAATACAAAGACAACCAACATATTTATTTACTAAAAAAAAGGAAGGCGACGTTAGCAAAACGATAGTTACATCATACCTAGTGTGCAGATATCCGAATCTCACAAACTAAGCAGCAAAAAAGGTTAGTGAGATTTGTGAAATTGATATTTGGCTTTCAAGATATCATCAATATTGGTTTGGAATTGCTGCATCCAATCAAGAGAATTGCTTTCAAATGTTCATCAGTCAATCTCGTTCTATGTGTTGACTTCACATACTTCATTTTTGAAAATGTTTGCTCACAGACATAAGTTGTTCCAAACACTGATGCCATACCAGCGGCAAATTTCTTAATTTTCGGAAACTCAACATCAGGTAAGCAGCGGCAAAATTCTACAAGTTTTCCTTCTCTGTGCTTCTCTTTCAACAAGTCATTTGCTTGCAAATCAATGAGCTCCAACTGTAGTTCAACTTGCACATCATCAAGTTTACAATCAAACGGATTCTGGAACAGAAGAATGTCACTCTCAATTCTGTCAAGATCTGAAAATCTCTCTAAAAAAACGCTTCTTCATGTCACGAATAGTTTTTTCTTTTTCGGAAAATCGAGGTTGACATCTTTGGCGAATGTAGCGCAATACTCTTTGAAACAGTGAAAATGAGAAAAGTTGATTCCACTGAAGGTTATAGTCTTGCAAAACATGTTTCACTTCCATGAAAATGTCTTTTCCAGTTGTTGTTCCATGCATGCTGCAAACGGATGCCAACTCTTCCGTTACTTGAAAGTCCAAATTGACACCACGCATGAACACGAGAAGTTGTGACGTACTCGTGAGATCAGTAGACTCATTCAGCGCAGAGAATACCACAACAAGTTCCTAGTTTTCTCGCGTATCTAGTAGCACTATGTTCTCTCCAAGTACTTCTGTTCTTCGCACAACTGAACTTGCCGAAAGGCTGATAGTTCCAAACAAATCGGCTTTCTCGGGACACAGGTCATTTGCAGCTTCCATCATAAATTCTTTGATGAAGTTGCCATCAGTAAACGGTTTTCCTCGTTCTGCCATCTTGTGCACTATTTTGTAACTTGTACGAGTGACAGATTCATTTTCAGCAAACTTTCTCGTGAAGAGATTTCTTTGTGTTTCTAAACCACGTTTCATGGACTCATATTTCTCAGAGCGTAACTTTCCCTAACGCTTTGAATATGTTTACAGATGTTTTGTTTCGTAGTGACGCCGAAGATTGTACTCTCAAAACGGCAACACTTTCACTGCATATTACGCATCTAATTTTCTGGTCATTTGTTTCCACAAAGAAGTACTTTAATCCCTATTTTTAATTGATAGTGCGACCCTCGGCGACCCTTTTCTTAGTAGCCACAATGAAGGGTGAAGTACACGTGATCCGAAAATGAATAAAAGCATTGAATTAGGAACATAATTAAAATCCCATTGAAACATAAGAAAAGCAGAGGACTAGGTGTTACTGGTGAAGCTACGGCTCACTTAAGGTACATACAAAGTTTATAGGTACCTTTGATAATAGAATATATCTCATAATAAGGTTTGCAAAATATATAAATAGGGCCGAAATTAACAGAGTAGAGCAGAGTTTTTCAACAGGGGTTCCGCGAGTGGCAGCTAGGTGTTCCGCCGAAACAGACCGAAATCGACTAAATGCAACATTTCTGCCCACCTGGTTTATTAAATAAAGTAGGACAGACACTTGGATCATCGCACAGAGTTCCTTGAGAAACGTAAAAATTTGCGTAAGGATCTGCTCCAGCAGAAAGGTTGAAGAACACTGGCCTAGAGACCAGCTCGATTAACACCTTGACCGGGGAATTCTTCTGAGATAGGGATAAATATTTTCGTAATAACACCAGGCTTCTATGGCTTTTTATGCTATGTTTGCTACTTTATTGCCTCTATTTACACTTGTAGTTCAATTACCTATCACTGTCAAATAAAACAAGCCTTGTTACGTACCTATAAAATGGATGACTGACAAAAAGGAGTTAATATTTCTGGAGCATCGGACCTGTCTTGACAGCCGGACGCATCTGGGGGGTGGAAAGATACGTGTGTGTGTGTGTGTGTGTGTGTGTGTGTGTGTGTGTGTGTGTGTGTGTGTGTGTGTGTGTGTGTGTGTGTGTGTGTGTGTCCATAGAAACCATGGTAATGTCAGAGCGTAGGTTGTGCTACTATGAGCCGGGGAAGAACTTGGGATGGCGCGAAATAAGCAAACATTACAATAAACAAGAAAATCTAGATACAATAGTGTATTATTTAAAATATTAAATTTAAGTCACATAGCAGCCAAGTGGTCTCCGCACGTGTGAAGCTCTCCTATTATTCTAGACTTTCTCTATAGCTGAGTGGGATAGAGTACGGCCTGCATTTAATAGGCTTAGAGTCCGAAAGAAGAATGGAGTGCTCGATTCTGTCCGTCCTACCTGGAATGTCAGAAAATATGTCTTTATACTCTGTCACTAATTGTACTAATTGTCATCGTTGACTGTCTGTTAGTCCCTGTTCTATCTGTATGCTATCCACTGTCGCAGTCTTGTCTACAATGGGAACAGGTAGTTCCATTCCGTCGTCGTCTACCTGATTCAGTACGGTGGTGGTGCTAAGTGCGTATTCTGTAAGCTCACTAGGTGTATTGATATCGTCGGAATAGCCAGTCTCGCTAACTAGTGTAGTTGCGTTGTGTACGTCTGTCGTCTGATCACTAGGTGTGGGTGCACTGTGTTCGTCTGTCTCTACTTCTGTCTGTTGTCGTGAAAAGTAAGGTTTCAGCATGTTGACATGGAATATCTTTAAGTGTCTGTTTATTGATATTTCATAGTCAACATCTGAAAGTTGTTGTATCACCTTGAAAGGCCCTTGCCATGAAGTTAATATTTTATTATGCTGGTCTGGTAGTAGCACCATTACGTATTGACTAGTTTCAAGTGTTGTGGGTCTAGCACCTTTGTTAGGACTGTGATGTCCGAGGATATCTGCACTGTTCACTGGAGTGAACCCATTCTTCTCCTCCCAGACAGATATTTCTTCATCTGTACAGTGCCTTAGCTGGGGTAGACACCCAAGAATTAAATCAGCACAAGGGTTGTCTAGTATTGCACAAGTAAAGGTACCAGAAAGGAACGGGGTGTTTATATGGGCTCTTGCCAGAGGATAGGTTTCTATATTACCAGAAAAAGTCCGGCATTTTACACAGTCACCAGTATAATCCTTTGGATTAACAAGTTCCTTTTGCACACCAATAATAGAGCTCCCACTGTCAAGCAAACATCGGCATGGCTTATCATTGACCATTGCAGAGTGAAACAACAGATTGCCTCTGGAGGCTATAACTGCATTTGCATTCTCTATGGAGGATGTTACAATATGCCCACATTCTAATTTTCCGTCTGCATGAAATTGGTGACATTGGACACAATTGTCAAAGCTTAATACATCTTTCACACAACAGACATCTTCAGATTGCTTGAAAGGTAATACATTTTCAACTTCACACTCAGTCTCACTACCACTATCAGAAGATGTATCAATCAAAATAGCATTGTTGGCTTTCATACGTTGGCGGCCCAGGCACTTATTTGAATAATGGCCGTAGCTGGAACAAAAGAAGCATTTGATTGCACGCCTGTATGCAGATCTTTTGTTTTGTTGCTTCTTAATAACATTTTCAAGATGCGCCGGATAATTTGGCGATTTGTCACACATAGAATAAGTGTCATGCAAAAGTTGACAGTAAATACATTTGACACATTCCTATCTTTCTTGTCGACTTTCTGAAAGGGTTTTCTCTTACTCTGATAGTTTTTTGGTTGGTCTTTCACAAAAGCAACTATTTCAGAGTCATTTGAGGTTTTAAAAATATCTCTGTTGGAAGAAAAATATGCAGACCCTTTCTTTTCGAACTGCTCTATATTCTCAATGTCTGACTGCTGTCAAAATTTAGCAAAAGGAGATGGTATAGTGGATATGACTTTATCCATGGCTATTACATTTTTCAGTCTATCAAAGTCTTTTCCTATGTTAGCTGCTTTAAGCCACCTATCTAGTACACTCTGAACATTTGAGACGTAATCAATGAAAGTCTCACTAGGTTTAGGTTTTAAACTTGAGAACTGAACCTGATACCCAGGGGCATCAAGTAAAAAGTGTTGCATTATCCTATCATGTATGTATTGATAGTTAGATCTAAGATCAGATGGTATAGATTCTATCACTTTAAGGGGCTCACCACTCAGGTTCTTCAAATAAATCATAGCCCACATCTCTATTGGAACTTGATGATATTTAAATTGATACTCGACATTTTCTGTCCAGGCTGATATGGAATCTTCTTTACAATATGGTTTGATAATATTCTTGTATTTGTTGAACTTATTTTCTTCTTGTTGACTTTTTAGTTTAGTGGCAGAGATCTCTGCTTGTGAGTCTACATCCATACCTTTCATCTTTAACTGTGTTTCTGATTCCACTTGTATTTGTTTTTCCTTAACTCTTGCCATTTCATCTACCTCTTTTTGCTTTAGTTCTCTCTCTTGGTCTAATTGCTTCTGTTTTACTTCTAGTTCCTTCTGTTTAATTTCCTTATCATGTTCTAACTGTTGTTGTTTAATGTCCTTATCATGTTCTAACTGCTTCTGTTTAGTTTCTAATTCTTTTTGTTTATTTATTTCAGCTAGTTCTATCTGGTGTTGTCTTTCTCGTGCGCGTTCGTCTCTCTCTGCATTCTCTTTTCGTATACGTTCAGCTGTCTCAGCATCTTTTGCTTCTTTAAATTTCTGATCAGCATATTGTTCTAGCTCTTTACCTGTGTATTGCATTTCTTTGCCTGCTTTTACGAAATCAGCTAAAGTAGCCATGATGTTAGGTAAATAGCTAGCGTTGACCTACACTGACCTCTTTATTCACTTATTTTTCTTTGATATATTATGTTTCTTAATGTATGACAGCTACAACTTGTATTCTATGTTTATAACCTGAAATATTTAATCCTGAAAAAACAGAGCACAAAAGTATGCTAATGCATCAAAAGCTGAAAAAGAGATGCACTATTAATCACATTGCATGCCAAATATATTGAGTATACTCAACTTAATGTTCCCGAGAACAAGGAACACACTCCGGTAACACAGGTCACCTTGTTTGGCCTTCGGCATAGACACGAGTTTTCTAAATAGGCACCTGTTTGGCACTTCAGCATACACACCAATCTTTTAATCAGCTGTTGTTCACCCTGGTTTACAGAGCAGCAACAATTAACACATAGCAAACGACATATCATTAGACAATTTGGTACACAATGACATGCCCACGAACAAAATAGAATCTGGTTTACTTAATATTAAATTGTCAATGTCCTGTCTTCGTTCTAACTTTTTATGCCTTTCGTCACTAACCTAGTTTAATCTATGTAAGTGTTGTGCAGACCAAGTCTAATTTGCATGGCCAAAAGTAGTACCATCGTGACGGTAAACACAAGAAAAAGTACGAAAAAAAAAATTCAATACCTGCTTTGAAATAATAAAAATATATTAATATTGTTAAATAAACAAATATATTCAATTAGTAACTCAAATAAACAAATAATAGGTAATATAAAGCACTGATTCAGGCGGGCAGTAGCTTGCCGATTTGTAAACACTCAGATCAGTTATCAGTTATCAGTTATCAGTTGGGGTATCTTCGTTGCACTCCGGACATGTCCATAGGTGCTCAGATCCTCCCCCCAGCATATGCTGAATGCCAATGGCGTGGCACAACTGTTTGTCAATCGTAACACGTCAGAGGCGCAGCGCTATTTTTAGCTTGCAAAAATCGATAATGTTGCTGACTGTGTATCGCTCCGCCAAGAATCATTTCTGATAGTTATTCGTAAACACATCAATAATTACATGAATACATAAAAGAAAATAATAATATCAATACTTACAACTTTGAAGAACACATGATTTAAGTATATAATATTTTACTAAACACAAATCAGCATTATTTCGTCACGATAGGCACAGTTTAGTCAGCAACTTGTCCTAGTTCTGCACACGTCAACCGTCACTGACACAAATTAAATTCACTACTTCACTATTTGTAACCTTAGTCAAGAGCCGTGGGTCGGTGTATTAGCTTGAACTTTCGTCCAAGCCACACTTCTGACACCACATTAATCTTTGCCTGTCAACAACTCATGTGTAAGGCATCATCAGATTACTTCTCCCACACCATACAAGAAACTTGCAAGTCGTGTGAGAGGAATTAAATGGTACATTTTATTGCCGTAGGCTCTTTACAAGTACATAACAGTCGCTATCAAAACCACACACAACGCCACAGAATTGCCTATCACTAGTTTCCTAAACTCTAATGCTAATTCTATCTATTGGGTTACACAAAACTCCTATCACCACTAAACCAAGTGCTCTCTACAAAGTCAGTCCCCAGTCTGACGAGTTTGCTCGCGTGGCTACACACCACGCGGAAGGACCTTGGTGTGTCCTTCGCCTTTCTGCGTGCCGTTACAACTGCCACGCTTACATTAGTTGTCTTCTGTTGAGTGGCACTCGTGGCTATCATGTAGGCGCCGTGATTCTGTCGTGACCAGAGTGCTAACTATCTGGTCAACGTCTCCGTGTCTCATGAGAGAACTAGTTAATAGTCCCCCATTCTATCACCTACCCTGCCCTCATATCGGGGCACTGTATCACCTCTACTATACTTGAAGTTGACCACTCTTCCCGTTGGTATTCTATCTTGAGGCAGACCTTCGGCCTTTATATTCCGGTCTTTGACACATAATATTTATATTTAAATTGTATTACAATGTTTATTGTTCCATACTTTATATCAAGCAAGTTCTAGTACCGTCGGCGGGCCGGATGAAATGACGACGCGGGCCGGATGAAATGACGACGCCGGCCGGATCCGGCCCGCGGGCCGTAGTTTGGTGACCCCTGAACTAGAAAAACAAATAAAATTTGCAAAGAGTATGTCAAGGCAGAGACTATGTAATGGGACTTCAAAGCCCAAGCCGCGAGGTCACAGCGAGCATACGACACAGCCCAAGCCGCGCTGTCACAGTCAGCAGAAGACACAGCCCAGGCCTCGAGGTCAAAGTGAGCAGAAGACACAGCCCAAACCGGCTGTCACAGTCAGCAGAAGACACAGCCCAGGCCTCGAGGTCACAGTGAGCATACGACACAGCCCAGACCGGCTGTCACAGTGAGCATACGACACAGCCCAGACCGGCTGTCACAGTGAGCATACGACACAGCCCAGACCGGCTGTCACAGTGAGCAGAAGATACAGCCCAGGCCTCGAGGTCACAGTGAGCAGAAGATACAGCCCAGGCCTCGAGGTCACAGTGAGCAGAAGATACAGCCCAGGCCTCGAGGTCACAGTGAGCAGAAGATACAGCCCAGGCCTCGAGGTCATAGTGAGCAGAAAACATAGCCCAAGCCTCGAGGTCACAGTGAGCAGAAGATACAGCCCAAAGCCTCGAGGTTACAGTGAGCAGAAAACACATCCCAAGCGTCGATATTACAGTGAACAGAAGATATAGCCAATCCCTCGAGGTCAGTGAGCAGAAGATACAGCCCATGCCGCGCTGTCACAGAGAGCTGACAACAGACTGACAGCAGAAACATCACAAACTAAACAACACAAACTAAACTACACAAACTAAACTACACAAGTGAGATATTAACAAACATAACAAGCAGCAGACCACAGATATATGCACGTTTATTTTGAACAAAACTCACGATACACGAGAGGACTTCAAATGAAAACACTAAAAGTGTGATAAAAATTACAATAACCATGCCAATGTCTTGCAACCTGTCAATATCGTTGTTGATGATGTTAAGAGTGTTAAACACGAGATATCTTGGTGTAGACTAACACGGTGTCTTAAAAATACAGTTTAAAAATGACCGCCCCACTATTGACATGCACCAAAAGAGGAGGAGCGTTCAGTTATCCGTATTTTGAACGGTGAATGAAGGGGTGAAAACTTGAAATTCATAGGCGACTGAAGGTTCAGAATGGTGACGCATATCTGTCAGTCCAGCAAGAGTATACTGGAGTAGGAAGATTCAAATCGGCGTGGCTTCTGTGATGGACAGATGACGACCGGGTGAGGCGCCTGAGTAGTGACCACAGAGTCGATTTTTCAATAAGAATCCAAGCACTTGATTGGTGCTGGAGGACTTTTACTGAACGCTGTGTCGACACCATCGAGAAATGATGCATTTGTTCTTTACTTTGTCAGGATATATTCACCCCAAAAATATACATTTGTTGTTTTCATTTGAAGCACTCTCGTAGTAACTAGGACTACTCATATATAGGCAATGATTGTATTTAAGGAATTCTCCAATCAAGTTGAGTCTCACAAATACATCTGTCAAATGTGTACATCTAGTCAAGTTATGATTTAGGTATACATCTGTCACAGTGTACAATGAGTCAAGTTATGATTTAGGTATACATCTGTCACAGTGTACAATGAGTCAAGTTATGATTTAGGTATACATCTGTCACAGTGTACGTCTAGTCAAGTTATGATTTAGGGATACATCTGTCACAGTGTACAATGAGTTAAGTTATGATTTAGGGATACATCTGTCACAGTGTACAATGAGTCAAGTTATGATTTAGGGATACATCTGTCACAGTGTACAATGAGTCAAGTTATGATTTAGGGATACATCTGTCACAGTGTACATCTAGTCAAGTTATGATTTAGGGATACATCTGTCACAGTGTACAATGAGACAAGTTAATATTTAGGGATACATCTGTCACAGTGTACAATGAGTCAAGTTATGATTTAGGGATACATCTGTCACAGTGTACAATGAGTCAAATTATGATTTAGGGATACATCTGTCACAGTGTACAATGAGTCAAGTTATGATTTAGGTATACATCTGTCACAGTGTACAATGAGTCAAGTTATGATTTAGGGATACATCTGTCACAGTGTACAATGAGTCAAGTTATGATTTAGGTATACATCTGTCACAGTGTACAATGAGTCAAGTTATGATTTAGGGATACATCTGTCACAGTGTACAATGAGTCAAGTTATGATTTAGGGATACATCTGTCACAGTGTACAATGAGTCAAGTTATGATTTAGGGATACATCTGTCACAGTGTACAATGAGTCAAGTTATGATTTAGGGATACATCTGTCACAGTGTACAATGAGTCAAGTTATGATTTAGGGATACATCTGTCACAGTGTACAATGAGTCAAGTTATGATTTAGGGATACATCTGTCACAGTGTACAATGAGTCAAGTTATGATTTAGGGATACATCTGTCACAGTGTACATCTAGTCAAGTTATGATGTAGGGATACATCTGTCACAGTGTACAATGAGTCAAGTTATGATTTAGGGATACATCTGTCACAGTGTACAATGAGTCAAGTTATGATTTAGGGATACATCTGTGACAGTGTACAATGAGTCAAGTTATGATTTAGGGATACATCTGTCACAGTGTACAATGAGTCAAGTTATGATTTAGGTATACATCTGTCATAGTGTACAATGAGTCAAGTTATGATTTAGGGATACATCTGTCACAGTGTACAATGAGTCAAGTTATGATTTAGGGATACATCTGTCACAGTGTACAATGAGTCAAGTTATGATTTAGGGATACATCTGTCACAGTGTACAATGAGTCAAGTTATGATTTAGGGATACATCTGTCACACTGTACAATGAGTCAAGTTATGATTTAGGGATACATCTGTCACAGTGTACATCTAGTCAAGTTATGATTTAGGGATACATCTGTCACAGTGTACAATGAGTCAAGTTATGATTTAGGGATACATCTGTCACAGTGTACAATGAGTCAAGTTATGATTTAGGGATACATCTGTCACAGTGTACAATGAGTCAAGTTATGATTTAGGGATACATCTGTCACAGTGTACATCTAGTCAAGTTATGATTTAGGGATACATCTGTCACAGTGTACATCTAGCAACAAATGTGCATTGATTGGACACATAGCAAATCTAATATCTAGGACATGATGGCTGGCCGTTTTATTCTGCTTGATCTGTCATAGACTGATGTATTCATCTGTCATAGACTGGTGTATTCGTCTGTCTTAGACTGATGTATTTATCTATCATAGACTGGTGTATTCAACTGTCATTGACTTGTAAATTCATCTATCATAGACTGTTGTATTTATCTGTAATAGATATGCCGGCTTCGTGGCTTAGAGGTTATGACTTTTCTCCGTAATCTCGTATACTCTCGTCGGTGACGTGATGACGGTGAGAATCAGCAGTGGTTCGAATCGCATCGGTAACTTACGGGGTATGTGAGCCGGCCGCTCAGAAAGCAATGGCAAACTACTGAGCGTAATCTTGCCAAGAAATCAACATACAGCTGAAAGATGCTGGTGTTGACAGCGATGTCCTGTAAAGGATATGAAAAAAAAAAAAAAAAAAAAACGACTGGTATATTCATCTGTCCTAGAATGGTGTATTCTTCTATCATCTCATCTCATCTCATCTCATCTCATCTCATCTCATCTCATCATGTTCCTCTTGTACCTAGCGGTGTCGAGGAGAAGTATAAACATCGTGAGAGTGCCCGATTATGGGCTTCATATATCGATATTCCCATGGACTCTGTTATTCCCTCAGTCCAACATTTACGTGGTCGGCCTCTTCCTCTGTTTCCATCTGGTCTGTACATCATTGCTAGTTGTGGTATGCTGTTGACTTGTAACCTACTTGCATGGCCAAACCATTTGACTTACTGCTTCCTAATAAAATCTAGTGCTGCTTTAACCCCCCACTTTAGTCCTGATTTCTTCATTTCTGATCTTATCTCTTCTTGATACGTTGCGTATTCTTCTCAGGAACCTCATTTCTGTTGTGATTTTTCTTTTCTCTGTCTGTCTGTCTGTTTGTCTGTGACAGCCTTGAATGATGTGTGAATGAAATAATGTATGAAAACTAGTGATAGAAGGGCAGAATGTTAGACGGGCCTGCGTGCCCAATTCTTAACCCTCTGAAAATTAAGTGTGTTCGTTCGTTCGTTCGTTCTGTCTGTCTGTCTGTCTGTCTGTCTGTCTGTCTGTCTGTCTGTCTGTCTGTCTGTCTAGCTATCTGCGGTGGTTTCAATCCTTTATTATAAATGATAAACGTGGTTTATCTATGTTGGAGTGATTATGATGATAACGAAGATTAAGGGAAGTTGGAAGATGAAGAAGAAGATATAATAATAGATATTGAATCACTAGCAACAAAATGATGATAACAGACATATAAATTACTTATGGCAGACAAAAGTTAACAAGGCTTGCGAAAATAAACAATTCAACAGATGTCATCACATCTCGATGGGTCCAACATTTGATAATAAAATAAATAAAATAAGCTATCTCCAATATTATCAAAAGCAAAAAGTAGCATTTTGTGTAGTGCTTCCAGAAGGTCAAAAGACGTACGATAAACATCACCAACTTCCTAAAACCGTACAAAAAATGCAATTCATTTTCTGACATGCTAAGGTAACAAAAGTATCAAAGGGTAACCACATTTACCTTTCTAATGCATATTGCAATTTTGAAATTAGCAAAATCTACATTTTTAAAAACTATATATTGTAGAAAATGCATGCTATTGCTATATACAAGACACATCATGTATTTCCTGAATTCCAAAGCTTCACTAACAAGGGAAGTAACAAAAACAAATGTAATTATATCCATTAAATATTATACTTTCAATTCTCTGTTTGTTTTAGCGAAAGCAATGTTCAGCATAAAACTTAACGAGATCAGCGATCTCTTATTCTGTGAAATGGAAACGTTGCTCAAATCTGTCACCACCCCTACACCCTAAGACCAAATGTTGTTACTGAATTCTACCATCACATGCAAAGCGTTCGCCTGTCAGCTAGAGATGTAACCATCTATTCTGTGGTGGAGGAGTCTGACTCCGGTGCTAGGCTGTTGCCGAGCTGTTCTGTACAGATGCGGTTCTTCATCTCGATGACCAGGATCGGCCTGAACTCATTCTCCGTGGGCTTCATCTTCTTCCCGTTTCGTCTTTGGCGTTCGTAGACTTTCTCAATCCATACGTGTCGACCGCAGTCTTTGCAGACAATCTGCAAGGACAGCGTGTGGTCTTCAGTGCCAGCGATACTCCTGAGATACTCGACTGGTACACTGACGTCCTGTACATACCTGCCGGGTTTGACCTGTATCTGCTTCTCAGAGATTGTGCGCTTCCGGTTTGTTGGGGTAGCCATTACGCGCACTACGACCTTAACACGATGAATTGTGGAGAGATCGACTGATGCCGAACTTTCCGATGGTCTGTCAAGAGTGAAGTTCACAGGTAGATCTGTTGTGATGCTACTGTTTTCGGAGTTTGGTAAGCTGTGTGGTGGGTAGCTACTTCCCTCCACGCTTTTATGTAATCTGTTCTTGCATTTCTGCAGCCGTTTCTTGACCAGTGCTTTCTTCTTCCTTAGCTTATAGATTCTCTTCTTCAGCTTAATGATTCTCTTCTTCATCCGGTCCCTATATGGTCTCCATTTCTTTATCACGGTGTCATTAACATGTTCATCAGCGCTGACATAGAATTTCATAAAGGTATTGTTAACATCCAGAATGTGAGTTGAGATACAAGCGCTCAGTTTGAAAGACGCCACATTTTTCTTTGCTTGATCTACAGGCAAAAGAGAAACGCATTTGTGAAAACAGTGTGCGTTTACTTAATTCTATCAAACAAAACACTAAACACTGATCAGTTGTCACAACCTTAATGGGGTAATCAAAACCCCTAAATGAGAATGCGTATTCTGATATAAATACTCACAGATGCCGGTATTGACCACATCACGGATCCAGTCAAGATTAGCCTGTACAAATAGTGGGCCAGCACCATATATCCTATAGCCTCACGGTATTACATGGGCCCCTTGGGTTTCATTCACAGTATGACGATCTGTTGGATGTATCATCAACAGGAAACTTTACTCACAATATGACGCTATGTTGTATGTATCATCAACTGGAAACTTTGCTCACAATATGACGCTATGTTGTATGTATCATCCACTGGAAGCTGTATTCACAATGTGACGCTATGTTGTATGTATCATCGACTGGAAACTTTACTCACAATATGACGCTATGTTGTATGTATCATCAACTGGAAACTTTACTCACAATATGACGCTATGTTGTATGTATCATCAACTGGAAACTTTACCCACAATGTGACGCAATGTTGTATGTATCATCAACTGGAAACTTTGCTCACAATTTGACGATCTGTTAAATATATCATCAAATGGAAACTTTTCTCACAGTATGACGATATGTTTGATGTATCATCAAGTGGAAATTACAGAACACCTCCCAGGCATGCATTAGTGGAAGTCATATAAAGCATAATGGACCCAGACAGATTTAAACGACTTTATGAACCACTACAAGTATAACAAACGCTGTAAAAGCCGATTGAACGAGGTGGAAACTTTTTTAACCTACAAATCGGAATAAGAAACAGAACACGCCCACATTGTGAACTTCAAATGACTCGTTTGCAAACGAATTAGCACATAAATTACTAACATGAAACAATCTGCACTCAGCGCAAATGTTTTAACACTGTTGTCATTGTTTATTTGAACTTGCTTCTTCCGAACATCATCTGTTGTGGATTTCTGACAGCATCCTCGCACTAGATGGCCTCATTGTTATATACAGTTGTGGATTTGTGACAATAACCTTGCACTAGATGGCGTCATTGTTATATACAGTTGTGGATTTGTGACAATAACCTTGCACTAGATGGCGTCATTGTTATATACAGTTGTGGATTTGTGACAGTATCCTCGCACTAGATGGCCTCATTGTTATATACAGTTGTGGATTTGTGACAATAACCTTGCACTAGATGGCCTCATTGTTATATACAGTTGTGGATTTGTGACAGTATCCTCGCACTAGATGGCCTCATTGTTATATACAGTTGTGGATTTGTGACAGTATCCTCGCACTAGATGGCCTCATTGTTATATACAGTTGTGGATTTGTGACAATAATCCTTGCACTAGATGGCGTCATTGTTATATACAGTTGTGGATTTGTGACAGTATCCTCGCACTAGATGGCCTCATTGTTATATACAGTTGTGGATTTGTGACAGTATCCTCGCACTAGATGGCCTCATTGTTATATACAGTTGTGGATTTGTGACAGTATCCTCGCACTAGATGGCCTCATTGTTATATACAGTTGTGGATTTGTGACAGCATCCTTACACTAGATGGCGTCATTGTTATATACAGTTGTGGATTTGTGACAGTATCCTCGCACTAGATGGCCTCATTGTTATATACAGTTGTGGATTTGTGACAGTATCCTCGCACTAGATGGCCTCATTGTTATATACAGTTGTGGATTTGTGACAGTATCCTCGCACTAGATGGCCTCATTGTTATATACAGTTGTGGATTTGTGACAGCATCCTTACACTAGATGGCGTCATTGTTATATACAGTTGTGGATTTGTGACAGTATCCTCGCACTAGATGGCGTCATTGTTATATACAGTTGTGGATTTGTGACAGCATCCTTACACTAGATGGCGTTATTGTTATATACAGTTGTGGATTTGTGACAGTATCCTTGCACTAGATGGCGTCATTGTTATATACAGTTGTGGATTTGTGACAGTATCCTTGCACTAGATGGCGTCATTGTTATATACAGTTGTGGATTTGTGACAGCATCCTTACACTAGATGGCGTCATTGTTATATACAGTTGTGGATTTGTGACAGCATCCTCGCACTAGATGGCCTCATTGTTATATACAGTTGTGGATTTGTGACAGTATCCTTCACTAGATGGCCTCATTGTTATATACAGTTGTGGATTTGTGACAGTATCCTCGCACTAGATGGCCTCATTGTTATATACAGTTGTGGATTTGTGACAGCATCCTCGCACTAGATGGCGTCATTGTTATATACAGTTGTGGATTTGTGACAGCATCCTTGCACTAGATGGCGTCATTGTTATATACAGTTGTGGATTTGTGACAGCATCCTTACACTAGATGGCGTCATTGTTATATACAGTTGTGGATTTGTGACAGCATCCTCGCACTAGATGTCGTCATTGTTATATACAGTTGTGGATTTGTGACAGCATCCTTACACTAGATGGCGTCATTGTTATATACAGTTGTGGATTTGTGACAGTATCCTTACACTAGATGGCGTCATTGTTATATACAGTTGTGGATTTGTGACAGCATCCTCGCACTAGATGGCGTCATTGTTATATACAGTTGTGGATTTGTGACAGCATCCTCGCACTAGATGGCGTCATTGTTATATACAGTTGTGGATTTGTGACAGCATCCTCGCACTAGATGGCCGTCATTGTTATATACAGTTGTGGATTTGTGACAGCATACCTTGCACTAGATGGCGTCATTGTTATATACAGTTGTGGATTTGTGACAGTATCCTCGCACTAGATGGCGTCATTGTTATATACAGTTGTGGATTTGTGACAGCATCCTCGCACTAGATGGCGTCATTGTTATATACAGTTGTGGATTTGTGACAGCATCCTCGCACTAGATGGCGTCATTGTTATATACAGTTGTGGATTTGTGACAGTATCCTCGCACTAGATGGCCTCATTGTTATATACAGTTGTGGATTTGTGACAGCATCCTCGCACTAGATGGCGTCATTGTTATATACAGTTGTGGATTTGTGACAGTATCCTTGCACTAGATGGCGTCATTGTTATATACAGTTGTGGATTTGTGACAGCATCCTCGCACTAGATGGCGTCATTGTTATATACAGTTGTGGATTTGTGACAGCATCCTTGCACTAGATGGCGTCATTGTTATATACAGTTGTGGATTTGTGACAGTATCCTCGCACTAGATGGCGTCATTGTTATATACAGTTGTGGATTTGTGACAGTATCCTTGCACTAGATGGCGTCATTGTTATATACAGTTGTGGATTTGTGACAGCATCCTCGCACTAGATGGCGTCATTGTTATATACAGTTGTGGATTTGTGACAGCATCCTTAGCACTAGATGGCCTCATTGTTATATACAGTTGTGGATTTGTGACAGCTATCCTTGCACTAGATGGCGTCATTGTTATATACAGTTGTGGATTTGTGACAGTATCCTCGCACTAGATGGCCTCATTGTTATATACAGTTGTGGATTTGTGACAGTATCCTCGCACTAGATGGCGTCATTGTTATATACAGTTGTGGATTTGTGACAGCATCCTCGCACTAGATGGCGTCATTGTTATATACAGTTGTGGATTTGTGTCAGCATCCTCGCACTAGATGGCGTCATTGTTATATACAGTTGTGGATTTGTGACAGCATCCTCGCACTAGATGGCCTCATTGTTATTACAGTTGTGGATTTGTGGTCAGTATCCTTGCACTAGATGGCGTCAATTGTTATATACAGTTGTGGATTTGTGACAGTATCCTTGCACTAGATGCGTCATTGTTATATACAGTTGTGGATTTGTGACAGTATCCTTGCACTAGATGGCGTCATTGTTATATACAGTTGTGGATTTGTGACAGCATTCTTGAACTAGATGGCGTCATTGTTATATACAGTTGTGGATTTGTGACAGTATCCTTGCACTAGATGGCGTCATTGTTATATACAGTTGTGGATTTGTGACAATATCCTTGCAATAGATGGCGTCATTGTTATGTGATAGCGCCAAACCATTGCATCTTGGTTTCGCCTATTTAATACAAAAATATCTGGGCAGCGCCGGAAACACCACTTGTAACAAAGCAACTTGTGAATTCTTTGTCTGCCTGTTACCCGGGCTAATTGGTGAAAACAAACGTTCTGTCCTGCTTTGTTTTTAAGTATTGTTATGTGGGGAAAAATTCCCTGAGTTGATCGGAGGTCAACTAATGTCGTGGCGAAACCGTAAGTTTTAATTGATTACGTTAAAAATAAGTAATTAATATAACTCGTATTTTAAAGCGAACCGCACCCCAGGTTACAGGGTGTAAAGTGTTTGCATGGTGAAACAGGCATGGGTGAACAGTTAGTTGAGATGGTACGAACACAGATGTGTAAAATAGATAATATCAATGAATACTATTGAAATGGACTCTTCTACAGATCATGTTAACGTCCCTAAAGCTTTAGGAAAATAACATGTAACAGGCTAATACATAGAGATGTAAGCAATCGGACATGGTGATGTGAAATATGTAGACTATGTCATTGATGGCGATTAAGTATCATAGAGACTGATGTCATGTCATGCCAGCCATGCTGGCACAAGATTATTTTGTTGGGAATTATTTTACATGGTTATCCTATGACATTAATGTGTTACTGGCTAAATGAGCATGTGAGACATTCACCAAGGTATACAATGTATGGGGTTATAAATTATAGTTAATGAAAAGACTGGAGCCATGCTCGCCTTGATGGGCATAAAATTGAATGCTTATGAGTAAGGGAAATAACCATGATCATGGGTAATATTTATAACATGTGTGAAGCAGAGAAGAGTACTTACATGTTATTTGTGGCCATGATGGGTTAATGGTTAAGCTATGTAGTTAGAACATGTAGGTAACAAATAAAATAGAAGTGAAGGAAATCATGTGAAGGGACGCCATGCAGATTGATAGCTAGGAGGCGTAGGAAATAATGCACTTTAATATAATCATAATTTAATCAGGATAACTGCGAATGAAGTGCGGCTTTACAGAGGGAGGACAGTCAGGTGTATCTGGAGCTTTTAGTATTAGTAAAGGAGTTTATCAATTAGCATTGAAGTCTGGTAATCATATTTGTTACCAGAATGCAGTAATGTTTCAACCGGTGTATCAGACTGGGAGCGGAATCATATGGCTGAAGTTTGTTTGTTTTTTGTAGTAAAACATGGTGCTTGTTGTACCATGGAAGGAATGTGATTTAGTGCTGTGTACCACCCTTCGCAAAGATATTAATATGTAAATGTCATGTGACATGAAGCGTAAGGTAGCAAAATTTATAACCAGTGTATCAAATAAAGAATGGGAAATGTAGGGCATAAATGTACATCTGTGGCCTATTAACAATGTATATTACACTGATTGTGTTTGGCCTTAAACAGCACTTGTTGGTCATTAATGGCATAATATATAGTACACTTGTTGCATTAGTACTGATATTCTGTATCTACCACATAACATTGTTATGCCTATGTTCTGTCTCATATGAATAGTGCACTCCCATCATTATTTTGTACTTTCACATGATACTATTGTGTATTTATTTTATGAACTGTCTTAGTGGCATCAAATAGTTCCTCAATTGAGTTCCTGTGTAATACATGTTTATCTTTAACTTTGTGTGAATGTTGTTATTCTTCTATGTGCAAGTGTTACATTGTCACATTCTACAAATATGGTGATTCCACATTGTAAATGTGTCTGTTGCTTTTCACAGTTAGACATGTTTTGCTTGTTGGTTGTTAGTTTGTAATGCTAATCAAATGCTGTAACTTGTATGGTATCATATTAGTGCTGGTATTCTTCGTGAAAACTTGGACATTGTTGGCGTAGTTGTGCAGTGAAGTCCCTGTGTTGAGGCAACTGAATGTCTGATGGTGGCGAAGTCCATAATGTTGTGTATTGTTGTATAGGAGTAAAGCGTACTATCAGATGTGGAGCACAGGAGTACAGCCTGTCAATATATGTTTTATATTAGGGAAAAGAGTACGGTGTGTTAGAAAAACAGTTGCCGGTGTGCGTAACAGTAGGTAGGGGACTGTAGAGCATTATACTGAGGATATAGGTAGGTGGTGTTTGGTTGCGGCTATATCGTGGACTGAACATTGATAGTGTTCTATGAATATGTGCTCCGAGTAGAGTTGACCAGGCAAGAACTAAGTGAGAAGTCGAACATTATTGCCCCGCGTTACCGGTGACTTGGCACAGATTAATGCTTAGAATGGTATGCAATGTGCAGACAGTGAGAGTATTATGGGTTCCTTGGTACATGTAGTTATTTTAGTATGTAGGAATGGTAGCCTGAAGTACCAGCACAAAGATGTCATTCTGATGTGTGTTAACAACATCAGTGTTGAGAAGGTATTTGCCAGCAATGTCTGATGTATGTTAACCCAATTCAGTGTTGAGATGTTATTTGCTTGCATTGTCTAATACAGGGGTGGGCAAACTTTTCGTGCGGAGGGGCCGCATTGACAAATGTAAAGCTATTGGCAGGGCCGCATATATATATATATATATATATATATATATATATATATATATATATATATATATATATATATATATATATATATATATATATATAAACAGAGTGTATGTCGCTTTGTGTGTTTGTGGTCAGCTTTGTATTGGATGCGTTCGATAATGGTACATCCGACTGAGATGAAATTTTCTACACGTCTTCCTTTCATTCCTGTGCAACCGACTATAATAGTTTCTTAGTGTAAAATCTTCTACTTATTTAATAACATTTACTTTTTCATTTTTAATTATATAATTTCTATATAGCAGGGGGACTTCACTCTAGAAAAGTTATTTCAAGGGGCATAACTTTTAATAACATTTCTATATACTTTATAGTCATATTGTTGGACCTACTTGCATTATTGTTAAACTCTTTGTCTATAGTTATTTTCAGGCATATAAGTTATAATAAATAATGATACAATCTTTAAGGCATTTTCAAAGTTTTCATAAAAATAATGCATAATGCATAACATTGCAACCCATCTTTTTCTGCTTAAAGAACTTATCAACTGTCATGTCGGTGATTAAAACAGTTTTCATTAAAAATAATGAATGGTGTGTGGAAGGACACATTTCTTTTTAAGTTACTGTGCGCCAGGAGCTGGGCGAACCCACGCCCGGTCAGATAGATAGACAGACAGAAGATAGTCGGGAACGGAAGCTTATTTGACTGCTTATATGAATTAAATGACATGCTCCCCACCAGGGACTGGTGAACCCGGGCCGGGACAGACAGACAGATAGAAGACAAACAGATAGTCGGGAACGGGGAGAGTTATATGACTACGTATCTGAATTAAATGAGATGCTCCCCACCAGGGACTGGGTGAAGCCGGCCGGGTCAGACAGACAGACAGACAGACAGAACAGTAGACAGACAGCAGATAGTCGGGAACGGGAGAGCTTATATGACTACTTATATGAAGTAAATGAGATGCTCCCCGCCAGGGACTGGGTGAAGCCGGCCGGGTCAGACAGACAGACAGACAGACAGATAGACAGACAGACAGATAGTCGGGAACGGGAGAGCTTATATGATACTTATATGAATTAAATGAGATGCTCCCCCACCAGGGACTGGGTTAAGCCGGGCCGGGTCAGCCAGACAGACAGACAAACAAGCAGACAGACAGACTATAGATAGATAGATCCCCTCCAGGGCCTGGGCGAAGCCGGGCCGGGTCAGCTAGTATATGTATATATATATATATATATATATATATATATATATATATATATATATATATATATATATATATATATATATATATATATATATATATAATCCATTTTGTTTACAGCAACCTATCACAACAAGTAATTATTAATTATTTATAGGTTATTAAGCAGTATAAATAACTAATTATTGCAATTTTATTTTACTTATACACTTATACATTATATTTCTCAGTATGGACAAAAACTTTTACTAATTTGTTAACACGATTTTACAACTTGTTATTATAACAAATATTCGTTATTATCTATCAATGGCTTTAATTTAGACACACAGCGACTACATTGTCACTACAGTTGTTGATTTCTAATGAGATGTATGTAACTGCTTGCAATTTTTGACAATATTCTTGAAATCTGGAGCAAGTTTACTTGTTGAAATTCGCATGACAGCATGCAAGTTGCAGTCCGACAATAAAGACCTATTATTAGATTTGTTGATCTTCAAGCAAGAGAATGCTTGTTCGCAAATGTATGTTGATCCAAATAATGATACAAGTTTAGCTGCAAAGTTTTTCAAGTTGGGAAATGATTCTTGTGAGATCCATAGAAATCCAGCAAACCATCTGTCTTGAATTTCACTTTCAGGTCATGATCTGCTTGTAAGTCAAGCATCTCAAACTGTATATCCTTTGTGGCTGTATCAGCTTCTGCACTAAAAGGTGAACTGAGAATATTGAACTATGGCTCTAATTTCTTGAAATCTTGGAATCTCCATCCAAATTCTTCAATCAATGCATCTAATTGGGCTTTGTATTTTTCAGTCATTTCACCAGAAATGGTTTCTTGTTTCAGCAAAGGGAAGTGACAAAATTCTTTTTTCACTTGCTTGTCTGGAGAACAGTGAGAGTTTTGCCTGAAATGATTTCACATATACATACAATATCATGTGCAAACACACCATTGCCCTGAAGTTTGTCATTCAGTTCATTTAACTTTTCCATAATTACAAAGGCAAATATAAAGTTTAACTTCCACACTTTATTGACAATGTTAGTATTAAAGTCACATGCAATGCTCTTCATCTCTAGGAACATCACTATTTCTTCTCTGAGTTCCCACACTCGCCTCAACATCTTGCCGAGACTCAGCCATCGAACACTGGTGTGGTTCAAGACATCGGAATGTTCATTTCCAAATCGTCAAGTAATGACTTGAACTGTCTGTGATTAATTCCTCTTGATCTGATGAGGTTGATGACACTGATAACTGTGTCAATAACATGCTTGATATTCAAAAAAGTGTTACACAGACTTTCTTGATGAATCACACAGTGAAGTGGTAATAATGTGTGGTCTGGATATTCTGCTTTAATCTTATCACTTATCAACTTTACCAGACCTACATTTTTTTTTTTTCAGTCAAAGCACGAGCTCCGTCAGTTGTAACACTTGCCATCTTGTTGCAAACCAACCCAGTTCTTTCAACACAGTTAGTAACAGCACTGAATATATCATGGCCTGTAGTTGTGTCTTTGAGTGACTCAACACTCAGTAACTCTTCAGTGAGTTTGAAAGAAGTGTTTATTCCACGTATAAATATCAATAATTGGGCAGTATCATGTACATCGGTACTCTTATCCAATGCAAGAGAGTGCCACACAAATTGTTTACTTGCATCTTGAAGTTTATGCATCAAATTGTCACTGATCTTGTCAACATGTCTGACCACAGTTCTTCCTTGATAAAGTAATGTTGTCAAATCTTTTTGTTTTTTTTTTGTTTTGTTTTGTTTTGTTCTGGACACATAATGTTTGCTGCATCTAGCAAACATTCCTTGGTGAACTCGCCATCAGAAAATGGCTTGTTCTGTTTTACAGTTCTGTGTGACAGCACAAGGCTAGCTTCAGTTGCAGCATCTTGAATTGAAGACTGTTTAGTGGAAACAGTTTGCTGTTTCTCCAAATTTTTCACCAACTCAAGGCATTTCCTTTCCTTCTCTTCGGTCGTTAAATTGTATCCGAAATCGGAATGTTTTGTTTGATAATGTCCTTTTAAAGTGTACTCCTTGAAGACAGCCACTGACTCACGACACAACAAGCAACTGATCAGACCAGTTGTGCTGTATGGCTCTGAAACCTGGAGTACAACGAAAGGAGACGAAGCCTTGTTACAAACCTTTGAGAACAAAATTTTAAGACGCATCTTTGGACCCATTAGGGATACACAAAGTGGAGAGTGGAAAAGAAGAAGTAACAAAGACATTTATGGATTTGTTTAAGTCCCCGCTAATCACTGGTATC
>JACEFZ010007376.1:105000-107500 GCA_014155875.1 Cepaea nemoralis
TGTCTGGGAAACTAAAACACGTCAACCAGATGTAGAAACGTCACAATAGTTGTGTAAACTAAAACACGTCAACCAGATGTAGAAACGTCACATTAGATGTGAAAACTAACACACGTCAACCAGATGTAGAAACGTCACAATAGTTGAAAAACTAAAACACGTCAACCAGATGTAAAAACGTCACAATAATTGTGAAAACTACAACACGTCAACCAGATGTAGAAACGTCAAAATATTTGTGAAAACTAAAACATGTCAGCCAGATGTAGAAACGTTACAATAGTTGTGAAAACTAAAACACTTCAGCGAGATGTAGAAACGTCAAAATAGTTGTGAAAACTAAAACACTTCAGCGAGATGTAGAAACGTCAAAATAGTTGTGAAAACTAAAACACTTCAGCCACATGTAGAAACGTCACAATAGTTGTGAAAACTAAAACACTTCAGCCAGATGTAGAAACGTCACAATAGTTGTGAAAACTAAAACACTTCAGCGAGATGTAGAAACGTCAAAATAGTTGTGAAAACTAAAACACTTCAGCCAGATGTAGAAACGTCACAATAGTTGTGAAAACTAAAACACTTCAGCCAGATGTAGAAACGTCACAATAGTTGTGAAAACTAAAACACTTCAGCCAGACGTAGAAACGTCACAATAGTTGTGAAAACTAAAACACGTCAACCAGATGTAGAAACGTTACAATAGTTGTGAAAACTTAAACACGTCAGCCAGATGTAGAAACGTCACAATATTTGTGAAAACTAAAACACTTCAGCCAGATGTAGAAACGTCACAATAGTTGTGAAAACTAAAACACATCAGCCAGATGTAGAAACGTGACAATAGTTGTGAAAACTAATACACTTCAGCCAGATGTAGAAACGCCACAATAGTTGTGAAATCTAAAACACTTCAGCGAGATGTAGAAACGTCAAAATAGTTGTGAAAACTAAAACACTTCAGCGAGATGTAGAAACGTCAAAATAGTTGTGAAAACTAAAACACTTCAGCCACATGTAGAAACGTCACAATAGTTGTGAAAACTAAAACACTTCAGCCAGATGTAGAAACGTCACAATAGTTGTGAAAACTAAAACACTTCAGCGAGATGTAGAAACGTCAAAATAGTTGTGAAAACTAAAACACTTCAGCCAGATGTAGAAACGTCACAATAGTTGTGAAAACTAAAACACTTCAGCCAGATGTAGAAACGTCACAATAGTTGTGAAAACTAAAACACTTCAGCCAGACGTAGAAACGTCACAATAGTTGTGAAAACTAAAACACGTCAACCAGATGTAGAAACGTTACAATAGTTGTGAAAACTTAAACACGTCAGCCAGATGTAGAAACGTCACAATATTTGTGAAAACTAAAACACTTCAGCCAGATGTAGAAACGTCACAATAGTTGTGAAAACTAAAACACATCAGCCAGATGTAGAAACGTGACAATAGTTGTGAAAACTAATACACTTCAGCCAGATGTAGAAACGCCACAATAGTTGTGAAATCTAAAACACTTAAGCCAGATGTAGAAACGTTACAATAGTTGAGGAAGAACAGTAATTTGGCTCTAGATCCTGGGAGGTGAGGAGGTGAGGTGATGGCTGGAATCACAGCATTATACCAACATGTGTGTACTAAGTGACTCAATGAGAATGATTCAGAAGGTCGAAGCTGGATCTGTACGTAGACAGTGGACTGAGTCTCTGCGGAAGTCTGTTGTCCGTAAAGTCATCTTCATCTTCATCCCTGGATATGCTGAAGTCGAAGGAAATGAACGAGCTGATAAACTGGCTGGTTCTGCACTCTCTGTAGATGGCCAGCCCATGGATCGTGCCGATGTTATCAACGTCCTCAAAGATATGGCGAGAACAGAGGACTTTGACGTCAGTGAATCCACATCGCTGTCCAGGATGAAAGACTTGGGAGTAAGGATCGGCACAGCCAGACGCGAGAGGTACATCGGGAAAACGAGGTGCCTCGTCAACCAACACAGAACTGGCACTATTAGCCACCGGACGCTGATGCATATGCTGGGGGGAGGATCTGAGCACCTATGGACCTGTCCGGAGTGCAATGAAGATACCCCAACTGATAACTGAACTGAACTGAAATAGGTGAGGCTAGCGTGCACAAGCATGAAGGTGGACAGAGGATATTAAAGACACATTGGATATGTGCCCAACATGAGGCTGGAGAAGTGGCAAATGAATGAGAGTATATATTTGGCTGACCGGGCTGAGTGCCACGTTAGGCAAAGCCCATGATATAAGAACAAGATTTGGTCTCCCTGCGTCTTTCCTTGTCTGACAGGATTTTCCCACAAGGGGACTTCAAATGAAAACCTGTCCTTCCCAATCACTTTTTGAGTTGTTCAAACGGGTGGAAATCACTTGGTGAGTAAAAGGCATGTGGTACACACTGTAAGTGGAGGTCTTCAATGGTTTCAACAGTTGCAAGGGCAATATGGTGTCAAGCATTGTTATATCTCGAA
>JACEFZ010007376.1:112500-150000 GCA_014155875.1 Cepaea nemoralis
CTCACGACTCATGCACCATAGTGTCCAAGGTTCCTCTATCTCTGGCCATCTCTCACGACTCATGCACCGTAGTGTCCAAGGTTCCTCTATCTCTGGCCATCTCTCACGACTCATGCACCATCGTGTCCAACTAACCTCTGTCTCTGGCCATCTCTCCCGACTCATGCACCATCGTGTCCAAGGTTCCTCTATCTCTGGCCATCTCTCACGACTCATTCACCATCGTGTCCAAGGTTTCTCTATGTCTGGCCATATCCCCCGACTCATGCACTATCGTGTCCAAGGTTCCTCTATCTCTGGACATCTCTCGCGACTCATGCACCAACGTGTCCAAGGTTCCTCTATCTCTGGCCATCTCTCACGACTCATGCACCATCGTGTCCAAGGTTCCTCTATCTCTGGCCATCTCTCACGACTCATGCACCAACGTGTCCAAGGTTCCTTTATCTCTGGCCATCTCTCGCGAATCATGCACCATCGTGTCCAAGGTTCCTCTATGTCTGGCCATGTCCCCCTACTCATGCACCATCGTGTCCAAGGTTCCTCTATCTCTGGCCATGTCCCCCGACTCATGCACCATCGTGTCCAAGGTTCCTCTATGTCTGGTCATGTCCCCCGACTCATGCACCATCGTGTCCAAGGTTCCTCTATCTCTGGCCATGTCCCCCGACTCATGCACCATCGTGTCCAAGGTTCCTCTATCTCTGGCCATGACCCCCGACTCATACACCATCGTGTCCAAGGTTCCTCTATCTCTGGCTATCTCTCGCGAATCATGCACTATCGTGTCCAAGGTTCCTCTATCTCTGGCCATCTCTCACGACTCATGCACCAACGTGTCCAAGGTTCCTCTATCTCTGGCCATCTCTCGCGAATCATGCACCATCGTGTCCAAGGTTCCTCTATGTCTGGCCATGTCCCCCGACTCATGCACCATCGTGTCCAAGGTTCCTCTATCTCTGGCCATGTCCTCCGACTCATGCACCATCGTGTCCAAGGTTCCTCTATCTCTGGCCATCTCTCACGACTCATGCACCATCGTGTCCAAGGTTCCTCTATCTCTGGCCATGTCCCCCGACTCATGCACCATCGTGTCCAAGGTTCCTCTGTCTCTGGCCATGTCCCCCGACTCATGCACCAAAGTGTCTACAGTGTCCTGGGAGTCTCGGTGGCCGAGTCATTACGTCGCCTGCCTAGCTCTACAAAGGTTATGGGTTCGATCCCGGACTACGGCGTTCGGTTTACGAGTGCAATTGTTTCGGTGAGTCCTGGTCCTTAGGGGTTGGTGTTTTGTGCGACGCTTTCGGCAGGCTGAAAGAGACCAAGCCATATGAGATAAAATCCTGTGCCATGAAGTCGATATTCTTGACCTTTAAACCCTGTTAAACATTGTCCCGTGTCCCTCTTCGTGATGGTCGACCCAAGCCTCTTCCCCCATGAACGAGGCCTGCCGTCACCGTTCTCTCCAAGTCACCGTGATAGTTAATATGACAAAAGTATTTCAGTTGTTCCAAACATGATTGTGTTTATTCAATTTTCTTGTCTGGTTTAATTTCAGTATTTTGTCGTTTACTTCTTCTCGGTCACGAATGTTTATGTGACATTTTAGCTGAAAGTGCCATTGTTCTCCTTTGGTGGGTTAGCGTGGTCTTCAGTGGGTGAGAACCCACTTGTACCATTGAAGACTGTCAGACAGGCCCTATTGGACAGTCTACCCACAGTAGGAATAGCCGATAAAATTTGGCTCGTGGGAAACTTGGAAGGTACGATAACCGGTCCCTTAAGGAGATCAACTAGCCGTTACAGTGGAGCAGAGTCTGGTAGAATAAACTGTAGGTTGTTTACTACTACAGCCAGTCCGGTTATCCAATTAATATGGGGAAAAAATCCCACAGTGCTTTGTTATACAACTCGACAACAGAAACACAAATGCGTATTCAGCTTTCATTCACTAACTAAGGTCTACTGGTTAACAAAACAAAAGCTTGTGCAATAATAATTTAGTTTAAGTTGTTTATTTCTGTTCCGCGCATAAAATCCTTGTTATGGCTCAACAAAAGCGAAGTATTAAACTGTTCAGGTTAAAGCATATCCTATTCAAATCAAGACGATTTTAAGATTATTTATTCTGGGGGAGAAGAACGGCAAAGAGGTGTATCAATTATCGTGGATCGGTAAACATCGAAATCTATTCAAGGATACTGGGCTATGTCAGACAGGGTTTTATTAGTAAAATTAATCCGCAGACCTGTATAAACGGCAATCAAATATATGCGCCAACAGGAGAATACAGTGAAGATAGTATATGGAATTTTATAATGACATGAAGTCTTCTTTGAAGAAATGTAAACATTCAGAATTAAATATCATAATATGTGACGTCAATGCAAATGTAGGAAATCAAGGCGATGGATGCACAGTGGGCAACCAGGTTTGGGACAGCGAAACGAAAGAGGATACGTACTCGTAGAATGGGCAAATGAGAAGGAAATGGTTGTAGTTTAAACAACATCCTAGAAGATTATGGATATGGTGGCGTCATCACAGCAGGATTAAAAACCAGATTGATTCTGATTAGAAGGTTTCGAAATGCGTTAACAATCGTAAAAACTGTTTCCAATTCAGACTGCTACAGTTATGACAGAATGATTACAGGCACATTGAGGATAAAGTTGAAGAAAGTCAAGTATGCAACAGGAAACATTAAATATGATCTGTGTACATTGAAAAATGATACAAGACAATTTTAACATCGAGGTAAAGAACTAATTTGATATATTGTCTGATCTAGAGATCATATTTCAAAATGCGGATGATCAATGGGAAATGTTGAAGAAGTTAATCAATTTGGCTGCATAAACATCTATTGCAAAATTAAAGAAAGTGTGTCGTAAGAAATGGGTGACTGAAGAAATTTTACAACTAATGGAAACAACAAGACTCAATAAAAATAATAATGCCAAATATGAAGAAATTCACATAAAAGTCAAACATTATGTAAGGAGGTAAAGAAGAATGGCTTGAGAACAACTGCATAGAGGTTGAGAAACAACATAACAGTAAAAATACCACATTAATGCACAAAAGAATTCAGGAACTACTAATAAAAGAACATGTACATCAACAGGCTGCCTAAAAACAAAAGATGAAAACAATCATAATAGAAAAAGATTAAATTTTACATGTATTGTCAGATTATGTGTAAGACATTTATGATGATAATAAAGAAGAACGGTATGATGTTCGAAATATTAATGGAGGATCGTCAATTTTGAAGATGGGTGTTAGGAATATTCTTAACCTATGAAAACTGGCACGACCCTCGGTTCAGACAACGTCACAACAGAAATGATCACTGCTTTAGAAGAATATGGAATAGATCAAGTCACCAGACTGCTGAACACAATATATGATACTGGAGATATACCTCCAGAATTATGTAATTCTGTATTTATTGCAAACCCAAAGAAATCTTGAGAGTTTGAATGTGATCAACATTGTACAATTGGTATAATGAGACACATCACGAAGATTTTGCTAAGAATTATCATGCTAAGAGTTTAGAAGAAAATACACCTGAAATAGGAGTACAATGTGGGTGTATAGAGGGCAATGGTACAGTAAATGCTGTGTATATGCTGAGAATAGTAATTGAACGTTCTATAGACGTAAACACAGATCTACATCTTTGCTTTATTGAATACACAAAGGCTTTCGATAAAATAAGACATTTCACCATGACAGAGATGCTTGCAGATTTACAATGTGATGAGAAAGACAGTAGACTTGTTTTTTAAAAAATCATATATTGGAAACAGCAAGTTGCCATAAGGATTAATAATGAAGTAGGTCAATATCAGCTTTTTAAGAAAGGTGTGAGACGGGGATGTGTAATCATCAAAGGAATTAACATTGGAGGAAGAAACATCAATAACATTAGATATGCATATGATACATTATTGATTTCAGTCAATGAGGAGGAACTGCAACATTTAGTAAATGCGGTTGTTGCACACGGTGAAGAATTAGGGTTAGAATTAAACTGTAAAAAGATACAGAATATGATCGTCACTTGGCAGAACGAAATACCACAATGTAATATACAAGTAAATGGGAATATTCTTAAATAAGTGAATCGGTACAATTATCTCGGAACAGCCATAACATCTTAGAGATGCCTTGAAGAGATTAGAAGAAGAATCGCTATGGTGAAGGTAGACTTTTACAAGATGAATAACATACTGCCCAATAAAATGATAGTTGCTACGAGAAAAAATGTGTTGAGGTGCTACATAGAGCCTGTACTTTTGTATGGATGTGAAGCGTGGACAATGAGCAGTCAAGCTGAAAAACATCAGATGGCTGTAGAAATGTGGTTTCTGCGGAGAATACAAAGAATGTCACGGACACACAGAAAAACCAATGACCACATCCTACAATCAACAACCGAAAACCGTAACCTCATTAGAGAAAGTAGACGTAGACAGTCAATGTTTTTAGGCATGCTATGAGAAGAAATAAATTGGAGAACTTGGTGACAACTGGGGAGATCTAGGAGAAGAGAAGAAGAAGACAGAGAAGTAAATACATGGATGGCTTGGCCAAGTGGTATTGTCACGACAAGAAAACTGAGCTGATCCACGACTCTGGTGATCGAATGAAATTGTGAAACATGGTAGCCCACGCTTATCGGCATGGCAGAGGATAGATGCATTTAAATCATAATGGTAAACGATAGATCATAAAGTTTGTAATGCGTGTGTATATCATGGAACTGTTCTGAAACGAAATACATGACCTAATACTGGGAGTCTAAATGGGGATGGCAGTTTTCCTCCGCTGGTTTACGACTCCTCTCAGGTGAGGATGGATTCAGGCTTCCAAATGTCCGTCACCAGCCCTCAGCATACAATATGTGATGTGTGTCGCTGTAGACAGCACGTATCCCACACCACGTGGCAATATGTAGAGATGATCATTCGTCGTGGTCCGTTTCCATGTCAATGATTAACGATCTGAGATTATACTCACGTCTCTGTGGCGAGTCAAAGTTACAGGCGTGGTATCACAGAATGTAGTGTTCACGAGCTAAACACTGCTCATGTGAACAGGCCTTAGATTATTCGGGCGAGTTGTGCGACTATACTGGATTCTCGTCAAAAAAGCACATTCATGGTCCTTCAAAGCACTACCACATAAATGCACGCCTCATGTGATTATTCTTATTTGCTGTCAAAGCCGGTGGTCGAGCGGTGTGTCCTAGTGCGAGTCGTGGCAGAATATGAACGATGCATTCATATCTTTCCACACACGTCATCCATGCCACGCGGGTACCCGGGCTATTACCAACTGATTGGTTGGTCTTTTCCCTTCGTGGCCAATCAATGGCGTCTAATGTGTTGCCACGTACTGGTTGTGCGTAAAAGCCATCGACAAAGGAGTTGTGGTTTTTTTTTTTTTTTTTTTTTTTGACAGGTGGTATTTATTCTATCACACATGATTCAGTTTGTTGGTATTTACATGTTGTTACAGTGTTTCGCTTGTAATGATACACACTATTAATTAGTCCTTTCACAACAGATGCCCCCGATCGAAAGATAAAAAGTGCGAGTCTTGAACTTTTTGTCTACGTGTAGTGAATTCTCACTCACTTTCTAGCTTTAGACCTAGTTGCAAGGATTATCTGGTGGTTAGCCCTCAACTATTTCTTCAGTTGAGTGGTATCTTATTATAAAATCTGATTCAACGTTGTATTTACCGGGGATGTACTTCACCGTAAATGTGTATGGCTGCAAAAGTAACGACCACCGTATCAGCCTTGTATTTAGTTTCTTCGACGAAGCCAAGAACTGTAATGGCTGCTGGTGGTAACTTTCAATTTTGTTCCGTATAGATATGGTTAAAATTTCTGTTTGGTCCGCGCAAGGGAGAGACATTCTTTCTCATTTGTTTTGTATTTCCTCTCCGCTGTGTTACGTTTCCTACCGGTGTAGGTTATAGGGAATAACAAATCAACATTTTCTCGTCCTTCTTGTAGAACTGTCTCTCCAATCCCTACATTACTCGCATCTGGCCTTAGCGTAAACGGTTGTGTCAGGTCAGTGAGCTGAAGCACTGGCTTTGCTGTCAGTTTGTTCTTCAACGTTGCGTGAGCCTCATCGCAATCTGCTAGTCCGCCTAACATGTTCTGGTGTTACTTTCTTGGTGGCGACGGTTAAGGGTGTCGCTATTATAATAAAGTTCCTGGTGAACTTTTGATAGAACCCACATAACGAGAAAAATTAGTTGACATCTGTCTTAGTCTTTGGACGAGTCGCGTAAGAAGTTATCAATGTTCTTTTCTTCTGGGGACATATGGCCTTGGGCTACAGTGTGTCCAAGAAATTCCAGCTACTAAAAAACTAGCTGGTTTTGCTTTCAAACCTAAGTCTGTCAATAGACGTCAGATGCTTGTCAAATATGTCAGATGCACTAGGGATGTCGTCCATGAAATTACTTAAGGATCTAACAACATTGGCATCATCTGGGTGAATACGCAGGGTGCATTTTCAGACCTTCTAATTCGCATGTGGCATATCAGAGGTACCATACCAACATCCTCTCTCTCTCTCTCTCTCTCTCTCTCTCTCTCTCTCTCTCTCTCTCTCTCTCTCTCTCTTCTCTCTCTCTCCTTTTACATATATACCATATGCATATATACGTTTAAAGTTGTATGAATGCTTGTTGATGTGTGTAGAGATATATGTATGTACCCTCACACATATCAGACCACCCAGACTTTAGGATTTTATTGGTACACACATAAAGGAGCACAGACAATTAGTTTCATTTTTATTACCATCATATTTAGGTGCACACATCATTGCTCTATAATATTCGCCCACTATAGCCACCCTTTCATTAGCACTCCCTCATGCATTGTGCAGACGACCACCGGCATATTTCTTAATTGTCACGCTCAGACAACTATCACATCTCCATTGCTTCCAGTGTCCCGCCTTAGTTACCATCCCCTGCCCCGGTTCCTTGACCCACAGACTCCAATGGCTGTCTATATAAGAGTAGCTAGGTCCTGTTCATGTCAGTCTCACAGCCTAAGATTCTGAGATTAGTAGCAAATAACGTTTATCAAATTGTTTTTTATTTTATTTTCATTGTTCTCATTTTTTCATAGTTTTATTCTTCTCATCCCGTTCTTATGCCGTAATGTAGTCACTGGAGGGTCTTCTCCGTGGTTATATGTTGTGTTTTGTGAATGCATTTGTGTTCTGATGAAGACAACGCAATGTCCTTGCATTGTTCGTGATTATGTTCTGTAAGGCTGCTTAACTTTGTTTTGTTTTATATTGTGTACAACCCAAAGCGAAGGAATATTAAATTCATAATAGCAATCGGACGCCCTGATTGCCAGATATGTTCTTACTTCTTTTTTTACAGGGATCTGATAGTACCATTTGCTGAGATTTATCGCGAAATGTACGAGGGGAAGTCAATAAGTAAGTCACAAACGGCTGTAGAACAATAGCGAAATATGATAACAACTTAAAACCAGTTTATTTTTATACATACTTTGTCCCTTTATTTCACAACATAATTTCCACCACCATTGATGCACGTAGCCCAGCGTTTTATTAGTCCTCCCAAACCGGCTGCATAGAACTGCGTGCTCTGTTTCTAAACCACGTTTTCACTTCACATTCAACTTTGGCGTCATTCGGGAATTGTCTCCCGCCAAGGTGGGTTTCAGTGGACCAAAAAGGTAGACATCGTTAGGGGTTTATGCGGGACTGTAAGGTGAATGTTCTAGAACTTCCCACCTTAGTTGTTAATTTTCTCATGAGTTAGTCGAGCCGTATGTGGTCTGGCATTGTCATGAAGAAGCACAAGTTTCTAGTTGTCAGCAGTCCTGGACGTTTTCTTCGAATTGCATCATGAAGCATCGATGGAACTTCACAGTACGATTCAGAATTCACATTGTCATCTTTCTTCTTGAAATTGGTTAAATGCACTCCTTGACAATTCCAGAACACTGTCAGCGTAACCTTGAATTTTTGGACACAAGGCGAAGAAGGGTGTTTCCATTGCATTGAAGCACCCTTTGATTTGGGCTTGTAGTGGTGCATCCATGATTCGTCCTCAGTAACAATGCTGTTCAGCATGTCTTATCCTTCATCTTCATATCGATTTTTTAATTTCAATCGATCATGCAGATGCTACAGGGTCTATCATTACTCGTGTGTTACCTCTAATCATGAGTGTGTTTGTGTGTGAGTGTGTGTGTGTGTGTGTGTGTGTGTATGTGTGTGTGTGTGTGTCGTTGTTTTGTAACTACGCATCATCTATATCGTCTATGACTGTACACTATCGTCAATAACTAACCTGCTTGTCTGATTACCTGCTCCACCCAGGGGGTGCCTGTCTTACATACTCAATCTCAGGTAGTTTCTGTCTTACATACTCAATCCAGGGTGTGCTTGTCATATCTGTTCTGCCCAAGAAGTGCTTGATGCCTGCTCCACACACAGAGTGTGTCATTGTTATTTGTGCAGGAGATTGGTTAGGCTATCTTTGTGTTCTATCCTCTATAATTGAACACAAAGATACGTTCTGTCCTGGAAAACAGTCGAAAATTTTTCTCTCGTCAGAAGTCCATGACATTGTGCTGTGACTTGGTGACTCTTACGTTTAGTCGTTGTGCTATTATTTCATCAGTTTACATTGTAAGTGGTGTGCAGCATTCGTTTGTGTCCATAAAATATTAATTTATTCCCTGTTAGGTGTCATTGATGTGCTTGTTTCGATTGCTTGTGAAATCGTTGTTGTTGATTCACTGAGTACACAAACGGTCAGCAACACTACGTCCAACTTAAGTGGATAACATTCCTGACTAGGAACGACGAACTCATTCTTAATTTCAAATATAGACACTTCTACCGTTTATTTAATCGACTTTGGTTCTGTTTGTTACTCATTTCACAGACTTCCGGTTTCAAGATGGCGACGGACGGTCGTGTTGTTTTGTGTTCGTTAACTTTTTCGTGTAGGGGATGGATTTATTCATCTCTTGCTTGTAATTGGTGTGCCAGGATGTAAAACCAGGAGTTTCTACTCAAGATCTGCGCGGGTGCTACGGAGTTCGTGCATCGAGCGAAGCCATCCTTGAGTGAATTTTCAGCAGCGTGTGTGGTTCTCAGCAGTGTGTGTTTACGTTTTTTCAACATGGCGGAACAACGTGTGTTCTCCGAGCGGCCAGAAGTCAACATACCGAAGCGGCGTGGTAGCCGCGCAGGGAGAAAGAAACAAGGTAAGCGCGGTGGTTTGAGACGTTTTAGACTCAAGTGTCACCGTCTAGGACTCAGGAACATCCGTATTCTATATTGGAACTGTGCCAGTGTAAAACAACGGGGCTCTATTTTAGAAACCCTAGTTTACAGGAACGACATTGTAGCACTCCAGAGACGAGACTGGGCGATCAGCTACTCCGAATTGCCGGCTTCAAATGTTTCTACAACAGACGACATCTGGGAACGGCGATTCTCGTTCGCGACAGCATGGTGGCGTCAGAGCTAGACATGTCCAGTTGGGACAGTGACGATATACAAATACAGGCGTTGAGAGTTCATTCCAGTATACCATTCGTGTTGGTTAATGTTTATGCCCGCAATGCCAGTGTGGACGCCCAGAAGTGGCAGTGCTTAAGTGGCATATTAGGCCACGAGAGAAATGTTATTTTCTGTGGTGACTTCAACGCTAAAGGCAGATTATGGGGAAACACTTCCTCCAATACACAAGGGGAGGAGCTCGAGACTGCACTGGAAACCATCGACCTGGTTTGTATCAACAGTGGCTGTGTCACCAGGACAGCAAGCCGTCCAGGCGATGAGGACAGTGCTATTGATCTGGCGCTAGTTTCACCTTCACTCACTACAGTGTGTAGATGGGGTGTCCTAGGACACCATGGCAGCGACCACCACCCTTGCAGCATATTGGTGGAGAAAGGGAGAACCAGGCAGCACAAGCTAAAGGTAAAGACGTTCCAGTATGACAGTACAGGGCAAGATGTGGTGAGTAAAATAAGACGTGACAAGCGCAGAACGTTTCAGGGCAGGAAAAAAAGCTGGGAGCAGCCACCATGGTGGAGTTTCGAGGTGGAGAAGGCTTGGGTGGATAAGCGTAGTGCTGTAAGGAGATGGCAAAATGCCAAGAAGAAAGAGCTGGTCATCCTAGTCCCAGCTTGCACTTAGAAAGAGAGATGCACACAAAAGTAAGCTATTTCAAAAAACTGGTCAAGGTGGTTAAAAGCGAAAAATGGGCAGAGGTGTATCAAAGAGTAAGCACAGACAAGTCACTGAAATTGTTCTGGCGACTACATAAAAGCATGAGTGGTGTAGTCAAGAATAAGAGCATTTCTGACTTCCAAGGTGCTGACCTCATCTGGCAGAGGACTGACGAGGACAAGGGCAAAGCCCTCTTTGAACGCTACCTTGAGCAGAGCAACCAGACAGACATGGGAGGCCGAAATCTGGCCAAGGAGGTCACCTCAGACAGATGCAAGGCCCAGAACACTTCGGATGAAGACACAGTGACAGTGAAAGAAATCAAGGCTGTGCTTCGACGATCAAAAAACAGTGCTCCAGGTCCTGATGGCATAAGATACGACGACATAAATAGGTGTACCGACAATGAGCTAGAGAAACTAGCAGACATGTACAACAACAGTATAGGGAGTGCTAGCATCAAGGAGGAATGGTTACACAGCTATCTGATTCCCATGCCGAAGCCTGACAAAGACCACAAACAAATTCAGGGATATCGAATTATAACCATGCAGAATACAATAGGCAAGCTGCTGGAGAAGGTAATTGCCAGGAAAATATCAAGCCAACTAGAGAGGCAAGGTGTTTTCCCACCTACCCTGGGTGGGTACCGTCCAAAAAGAGAAACCTGGACCAATGCAGCAGTCTTTGCCCATGATGTCTATGAAGGTTTCCACTCAGGCACTGAAACCGTTGCTGCAGCGATTGATCTTGAGGACGCATACAACAGAGTACCACTGGATTTTTTTAATGTTTCAGCTTCTTGAACTAAACGTAAGTCCATCCTCCTTAGTTGGATCAGCTGCAGCCCTCTTCCAACGGAAAGTAGTTTTTAGATGTGGCAGTTGGACTTCGGAACCAACAACAATATATCCTGGCCTACCACAGGGATCACCATTATCTCCGGTACTGTTCAACGCCTACACAGTGAGAATCACCAGTGAGCAGATCACTGGACCTGGCAGGACATTGTCATATGCCGACGATGTGTTAGTGTATCGTCAGGGTAAGGATAGAGAGGAGGTTGCTGTGGAACTACAACCCGAACTCAATCGCATAAGTACTTGGTGTGATGAAGCTGGGGCAATGGTCAACCCAACAAAGGCAACAGTGACTTGGTTCTCGTTGAATAATCATATTGTCAACAATCCAACACCAACTGTAATGCTGTGTTCAGAGACGGTGGAAAGAACGCAGGCAATGAATTACCTGGGGATACGGTTTGATCGAAGCCTTGCTTATAATGTGCACATAGACCAGGTGATAACAAAGGCCAAGCGGGGTTTGGCTGCGATGCGGGTGATGGCGGCAGCAAACTGTGAGCAGCGCCATCTAGTGTCTTCTGTACGAGGGGCTGGTCATGTCTGTTTTGGAGTATGCAATGGCAATCCTGACTCTCAGCCATAAGCAGATAGAAAGGATGGAAAGGATACAGAATGAAGCTATGCGCATTATTCTTGGATGTACAAGAGATACAGCATGCAGGGCGATGCGCTACCTTCTTGATTTTCCAACCATTGAAGAGAGAATACAAGTTTGCAGGGCACGCGCCTACCTCAGAATTAACGCAAACACACAACATCCACTGCATAGTGAAATTAGGAAGGTGAAGGGCAGCAGGTTAAAAAGAGGACGGTCGTGGATGGGTCAAGCCGAAGACATTCTTCAACAGGTGTGTTCACTTGAGGACTTAGAACCTGGCGAGGAGTGGGTACAAGTGCCAACAGACTTCTGCACATCCTTTTCAGTTTGCATCCAACTAGATAGAAAAGGCAGAAAAAAAATCCGGCTGCTGTTGAGGCTGAAGTACAAGCGTTGATTTTCGAGAATTCGCTAGACGGTGACGCGGTCATCTACACAGATGGGTCGGTCGTCCGACATGTGAGAAGCTCATGGGCCTTTACAGCTCGGGCCGGAGGGAGAATTGTGAAGGAGGACTCTGGTGCTTTCACTGAAACCACAAGTAGCCTGACCATGGAAGTCATGGCAGTAAGTAAAGCAATAACATGGCTCGAGACACAGACATTCACTAGGGCTTGTTTTCTTAGCGACTCAATGAACATGATCAAGAGGATAGAGGAGGGGTCGATCCGAAGAGAATGGTTGCTGCCTCTGAAGCGGTCTCGGCTGGCAAAGATTAGTTTCATCTTCGTGCCAGGGCATGCGGGAGTACAAGGGAATGAGCGGGCTGACAAGCTCGCAGGTGAGGCTACTGTGGAGGGCGGACGCGCCATGGACCAGGCTGACATTCTGAATGCTCTACGAGAAGTGAGACTTTTGCGAGAACCAAGTGATGACTGTGAATCTACAACAATGGCCAGACTGCGAGAGCAGCAAATTAAAAGAGAGGTGGCCAAACAAGAACACTACGCAGGAAGCCAAAGAAGATTGATAAACCAACACAGAACTGGCGTCGTTAGCCGCTACACGCTGCGGGATTTGCTGAGGAGGGGATCCGAGCACTTATGGACTGAATGGTTCGATGTGCAACGAGGATGATCTGTCGACTAACTAACTAACTAACTAACTAACTAACTCATTTCACAACAAATGTCACATCCGTATACTTACCACTATTCTCTCTCTCTCTCTCTCTCTCTCTCTCTCTCTCTCTCTCTCTCTCTCTCTCTCTCTCTCTCTCTCTCTCTCCGTCTTGTCATTTAATGACTTAAATTACAATAAACAATGTCTACTCTAGCTGAATTTATGGCTATTGTGAAGGAAGGTGGCCTGTCAGTTATTTAACTCTTAGCATGGGCTAAGGCAGAATACACTGCATCTCAGGCACAAGAAAGAGATGACAGAGCAACAGCCAGAGCAGCGGCGCAAGAAAACTTGCTGGCAGAAAAAGAACAGTTGGCGGCGCAAGAAGCTATCGGTGAAGCTAGTAAATGAAAAACTAGCTACACGAGAGATTATTAAAGAGAAAGAGATGGCAATTGAGAAAGAAAGCCTAGCTCCTCAAAAGAAAAAAACGAGTACTATAAAAGACACAAAGAATAAGGAGATTGCACGAGAGAAAGAGAGAGCGAGATCGAGAGAGAAAGAGCGAGAGAGAGAGAGGGAGAGAGAGAGAGAAAGAGAGAGAGAGAGAGAGAGAGAGAGAGAGAAGTTTATTGCACAACTAGCTGCTAAAGATACAGAACGAGCACTAGAGAAAGATGTTAAGGATAGAGAGCATGCACTTGAAAACGAGAGGCTGGCTTTCAGTCGAGAGTCAGATAGTGGTAGTGAGACTGAGTGTGAAGTTGAAAATGTATTACCTTTCAAGGAGTCTGAAGATGTCTGTTGTGTGAACGATGTGTTAAGCTTTGACAATTGTGACCAATGTTACCAATTTCATGCAGACGGAAGATTAGAATGTGGACATACAGTACCATGCTCAACTGAGAGTGTAAATGCAGCAATAGCCTCCAGAGGCAAGTTAGTGTTCCACAATGCAATGGTCAACGACAAACCATGCCAATGTTTGCTGGACAGCGGCAGTACCCTTATTGGTCTTAGAAAGGATCTAGTGAGTCCAGGGGATTATACAGGCGACTCTGTCAAATGCCGAACCTTTTCGGGTAACATTGAAATGTACCCTTTGGTCAAAGCCCGTATTAACACCCCTTTCCTTTCGGGTACCTTTACTTGTGCAATACTTGACAACCCTTGTACTGATTTAATTTTGGGTTCCTTACCCCAACTGAAACACTGTACTAATGATGAAATAGTTGCATGGGAGAAATTAAATGCAGCTAATGCAACTACTAGAGCAGACACTGTAAAACATCAAGATACACTACAAGATGGGAGACTACTGTTGCATTCTCCAACTGGCACAGATGATACCAACAGACAGAAATTTATAGAACAGCAGAAAGCTGATCCTAGTGTGTCTCCATATTTAAAATTAATGAAAGAAAGATCTAAAGTGACCAAAAATGCCTCATGGTTCCTTAAACCTAATAATGGCTTTCTTACGAGATATTTTACATCTGAGAACCATGAGAATCAGCAAACGGTGCAACCTGTACAATACCGCTTAACTGTGCAAAAACTTGCACAGGAGTCACCGCTTGCTGGTCACCTGGCAAAAGACAAAACCAGGCCTAGTGTCCAGGCTCATGTTCATTGGCCAGAGGTTTGGAATGAGATTAAATTATTTTGTCGTAATGTATTTTCTTGTAATGTCTGTAAACAATTAGTACATAAGTTTAAGGGTAGACATCCTACAGCTGAAGTACTACCTTCTACTCTGACTTCTAGACCTGTAAGACGGAGGGTCAAATTTACCAATACACAAACAAGGGTGCTTGAACAATCGATGGTAAACCAGATCAAAACATGCGTCGGTTACTTCCAGACAAGCAAAAGGGCAAGGACCATTCAAGGTGTTACGTGACATTTCCAATGTTGACTATGGAATATCGATAAACAGACACTTAAAGATATTCCATGTCAACATGTTGAAACCTTACTTTTCAAGACAAGAGACAGAAGTAGGGACAGACGAACATAGTGCATCCACACCTAGTAATCAGACGACAGACATACACAACGCAACTACACTAGTTAGCGAGACTGGCAAATCCGACAATGTACATACATTTAGTGAACTTATAGAATACGCAGGAATATATCAGAAGACTAATGACTGGACAACACACTGACTGAAACTAAGACATGTCTTTCATAGGGTGCGACTCTTCGGTCTCACTGTCAAACCGAGCAAAGTTGAATTAGGCCTAAAAGAAATTGAATTTTTGGGTCATGTCATCTCTCAAGGTCAGCTCAAGACTGACAATAGGATTATTACAAAAATTATGAATCTGACCATTCCTACCACGAAAAAACAGGTCAGAAGCCTTCTAGGATTAGTAAATTACTATAGTAAATTTATTCCAAATTTAGCGGAAATTACAAGTGTATTTTCCAATGTTTTAAAAGCATCTGTAAAATTGGATGTGAAAGATGCATTATTAATTTCTGCATTGTCAAAATTGAAAATTCTTTTTAGTAATTTTCCAATCCTCCGCTTGCCTAATCCTAGGCTCGTTTATTATTCTAGGACAGATGCCAGCAGTACTAGGCCAAATTTTTGAGAGCATCTTCCACCCGAGTTGCTACGTGAGCCGTAACATCACACCTGCTGAGTCCAGAGATTCCATATCACAGTTGCAACCCTAAGCATCATCTATGCGGTGAGAAAGCTCCATCTAATTCTGACGGATGTTCACTGCATTGTCCAGACCGACAACTCCCCGATCACGGTCATACATAGTGGTGTGCATCGAAATGACAGGATATACAGGTGGTCACTAATTTTACCATCTGGGGTATAAATACCTGAAATCCCACAGATAAATGTAGAGTGATAGTTAGTACATGAATATATTATATTATTCTATGTAAAATAGGTTACATATACATCGACATTATGTGCTTAATCATGTACCAAGAACAGTGAACTATCATGTGTCCGTAGACATCAAGTGAAGAACTGTGCTGCAAAACGTAGATATCACCGTGTGAAATAGGACAGCTCATTACCAACTAAGCTCCATTCCGGTGTATCATTTGTGTGAAGCGCAGAAAACAGTGTCAGAACAATGCTTAATTACAGACACGAAAAGACTGAGCTACGACACCAACGAACTCTACACGTGCACTACCGATAGAACACTAGTATGACTGTGCAATGTATTTCAGATACCCAGGCAAAGTGTGTAGATATATTATGCCTATACAACCAATGTACAAACATGAAGGCAACAACTAACCTGAGGTAGCTGAATACCATGTATATAAACTTATTGTGATATGTAATATAATATTTTAAGATAGTGATAAATTAGATGTAGGTTAGGAAATATAATAGTTCTCATTTATTTTAATAGTGTAGGTAGTACAGTAGTTAACCCATTAGAAGTAAATTAGAATATTAATTTAGACGTAAAAATAGTTAATTACAAGCTAAATTAAAATTTTGATAGGAATAGTACCATTTAGGTTGTTATATTTCACTTAGCTTCACTTCGGTTCAGTTCATTCCATCTTAATGAAACCATACCACCTATCAAATATTACCATTTAGTAATATCATCATTTTACATCAGAATAGGATAAAAAGATTAGATAAGTGAACATACATCATTTACACCATTTAGATTAAGAATATCACTCATATAATTCCTTTGTGCATTTAAAAACATTAGTTAGTAGAGTGTTAGAAAATTACATAATTTGTGTTCACATCATCCATGTAATTAAGGTACATAAATCACGTCACATTAATTACATTTAAATTGTTAGATTACATCCCTTAGATTAGACAAACATAACGATTAATATAAACATATCATATAATTAACGTGACAAAATTTAGTTAACACATTAAATACATATTTATAAAATTAATATTATTATGTTAGGATTTAGAGTTGTAGTTAGTATAATATAATGGATGATGAGACCAAGGGGATACACCATCAACCCTTTCTCGTCCATGTAAATATAGTGTAAATACATGACTCGTGCAGCGATTTTCGCACAGTCATTGTGCTCAAATATCTCAAACTGAGCCAAACCTGTACAGTGTCACTCCAAGGTTTTTAAATAATCGGAAGGATTAGTGTAGAAGGATAAAAGATGTGTGACAGAATTAAGGATGAAAGAAGTGTGACAGAAGTGTGAAAGTGAGAGCGAATGGAAAATAGACGGGAGAGAGTGAGATCAGTCAGCAAATTCTTCTGCTGCCTGGCGCGACTTTTAATGTTTGTCTGTGTTGGTGTTGGTTTTCGTTAGTGAGAATGTGTTAGTGTGAATGTGTGTCTGTAAGATAGTTTAGAACTTAGATTACAGTATTTTGGGGTTTCATAACAAGGGAATGTAGTCACGAATTAGTGTTATACACCCGTTTGTGGCCACATTTAACCAAATTATGACACTTAAAAAACTAACATACATACACATAGGAGGTAGAGACATAGTTTAGAAGTTAGATTAGTAGATTAATTACATCCAAACACACAAACAACCAGAAAAACAAACAGATAAATTACATACACTTTTTCTAGATCAAAGGGAGATAACTTTGGGTCAGGGGACATAATAGACAACGAAAAACTAACTTAACAGTGAAATAGGACTTTACACGCGGAAGCGAAGTAGGTAAAGCCTGTCGCACACACTATTGTATAATGGTTGTTAAATATTATATGGGGGGACATGAAGCAATTCATGTGTTGACCCTAAAAAAGTCAACTTTGTATGGGTAGTAAGTTAATTTACTATGTGAGGGCAGGTCTTATAAGACAACGGTCCGGTTCAGACATACCTCTAATAAATATAATATAGCATGTGAGAAGAGGGCTCACGCCAACCAGTCAAGTTTGTGGCGATTGCCAGTAGCCAAGTAAAGTTTTGCTACATTGTGACAATAGTCAGTAGAAGTCTATTAGAGTGCCCAAAGCCAGGTTATCTAGAGTCTTTGACAAAAAAATTAGAGACATTAAATTTTTTTTTAGAAACCTCTTGCGTCACAACCAATAAGTGAAAGTTGATGACGCAACACAGGAGGGGTGGGTGTGTGTCAAAGACTCGACCGCATCCCCTCCGCCAGGAAGAGCAGTCAATCTTGAAGAGGCCAGGAGGTGATACGGTGCCCGAAATAAGGGCAGGGGAGATGAGGTAATTGGAGATGGTTATCCATTCCCTCATGAGACACGCAGGCGTTGTTCAGAGAGTTAGCACTCTAATCACGATAGCATCACGCCTCGTGGTAGCCACGGAGAAGTTGAGTATCCACTCAACATACCACGTCTGCGATCAGCGTGCCATGTGAGGCAACACGCACCAAGGTCAAGGTCGATCCGCGTGGTGTGTGACGACGGAATGGAAGAACGTCAGACGGGAGGACAGGACTTGTAGTGTGCACCTCGTTAGAGTAGCGATAGGGGTTTTGTGTTTAACTAAATAGATAGAGAGTTAGCATAGGCATTAGCAACTAGTGATAGATAATTTCTGTGGCTTTATGTTGTGTGTTTACTAGCGACTGTTACCTGCTTGTAGCGAGCCAACGGCAATAAAATGTACCATTTGTTTTCCTCGCACACGACTTGCAAGCTTTCTTGTTTGGTGTGGGAGAAGTATCCGATAGTGCCTGTCAGTTGAGTTGTTGACAGTAAGTAAAGCAATAACATGGCTCGAGACACAGACATTCACTAGGGCTTGTTTTCTTAGCGACTCAATGAACATGATCAAGAGGATAGAGGAGGGGTCGATCCGAAGAGAATGGTTGCTGCCTCTGAAGCGGTCTCGGCTGGCAAAGATTAGTTTCATCTTCGTGCCAGAGCATGCGGGAGTACAAGGGAATGAGCGGGCTGACAAGCTCGCAGGTGAGGCTACTGTGGAGGTCGCACGCGCCATGGACCAGGCTGACATTCTGAATACTCTACGAGAAGTGAGACTTTTGCGAGAACCAAGTGATGCCTGTGAATCTACAACAATGGCCAGACTGCGAGAGCAGCAAATTAAAAGAGAGGTGGCCAAACAAGAACACTACGCAGGAAGCCAAAGAAGATTGATAAACCAACACAGAACTGGCGTCGTTAGCCGCTACACGCTGCGGGATTTGCTGAGGAGGGGATCCGAGCACTTATGGACTGAATGGTTCGATGTGCAACGAGGATGATCTGTCGACTAACTAACTAACTAACTAACTAACTAACTCATTTCACAACAAATGTCACATCCGTATACTTACCACTATTCTCTCTCTCTCTCTCTCTCTCTCTCTCTCTCTCTCTCTCTCTCTCTCTCTCTCTCTCTCTCTCTCTCTCTCTCTCTCTCTCTCCGTCTTGTCATTTAATGACTTAAATTACAATAAACAATGTCTACTCTAGCTGAATTTATGGCTATTGTGAAGGAAGGTGGCCTGTCAGTTATTTAACTCTTAGCATGGGCTAAGGCAGAATACACTGCATCTCAGGCACAAGAAAGAGATGACAGAGCAACAGCCAGAGCAGCGGCGCAAGAAAACTTGCTGGCAGAAAAAGAACAGTTGGCTGCGCAAGAAGCTATCGGTGAAGCTAGTAAATGAAAAACTAGCTACACGAGAGATTATTAAAGAGAAAGAGATGGCAATGGAGAAAGAAAGCCTAGCTCCTCAAAAGAAAAAAACGAGTACTATAAAAGACACAAAGAATAAGGAGATTGCACGAGAGAAAGAGAGAGCGAGATCGAGAGAGAAAGAGCGAGAGAGAGAGAGGGAGAGAGAGAGAGAAAGAGAGAGAGAGAGAGAGAGAGAGAGAGAGAGAGAGAGAGAGAGAGAGAGAGAGAGAGAGAGAAGTTTATTGCACAACTAGCTGCTCAAGATACAGAACGAGCACTAGAGAAAGATGTTAAGGATAGAGAGCATGCACTTGAAAACGAGAGGCTGGCTTTCAGTCGAGAGTCCTGGCAATAGAAGAAATAATGAAAGATGAAGAAATTGAAGGTAATATTAAAGTAAAGATGCTAGAGAAAGAAAAAGATGCCGAAATTGCCCAGGCTAAAATAGCATCGAAAATCTTGGATTCTAGTAAACGATACCGTGGCATCATCAGAAATTTACAAAAATGCTGGTGTTGACTGCAACGTCCCGTAAGGGATACGCAACAAATTTATTTTTTTAAATTGGAATTCAGTATCGTATAAACACACAACGAATCAGCAATTTACAGTAATTATCTCTTCTACCGAAGATCTATCATAAGTAGACGAATTGCTCCTCTGGTGAGATTATGTTCCCGTAGACAAAAAAGCAGCATACTGCCTGGAAGGTTTACTTTTGCAAGAACTAGTGTGATGATCATTAGTCTTGCAAATTTTACTATAAGGCTTCCCTCATCCTATTTCTGACATATTTTCTTGATTGCTCGAAATCTGTCTGGAATTATTTCCATGATTTTTATGGCTAGCACTCTGCCCTTTGCTGTCCCTATATTTAGGGTTATTATGGAAACCCATATATTTGGCTTTTCGGGATGAGATGTATATGTTGTCTTTGTCGGCCCAGCATCTCCATGTGCTGTCAGATAACGTTCCGCTAGCCTAATACTTCCAGCTTCATACCATCGTTTTCCGTGACAAATGTCTGCATGGGTTTTTGCATGTTTTTCTTCATCTACTCAGAAAGAATCATTTCCTTTAGGCCGTCGTAAGTTCGATCGTCCTCACTCAACCCAATCCACTTTGAAAAATACATCTGAAGACGTGAAGTAAATCGTGTATGCGATTTCCCCCGTAAACGTCTGGCGTTACGTAACATTTGCCTGTAAGCCGATGAAGTCAACTCGTAACTTTTTTAACAAAGGAATCAAAGTTTTTTTCTTGGCCAAGGGGTAATTTTAAAAAAAAAAAAACTCGTAAGATGCTCCTCTGCATCCTTGGGAGAGTTTGCGATTCCATTTATCTCCATTGAGACCGAACGCTTCAGCCAAGGTGGCAAATCGTTCCAGAAAATTCTCCATTTGATCCGGGTTTATTTTTGTCAAATGGTGTGAACGGAAATCTCATAGCTCCCTCTGTGATATTTTACTTGGTGGAATGTCCATGCAATGAGCTACTTAGATATTTTACTTGGTGGAATGTCCATGCAATGAGCTACTTAGATATTTTACTTGGTGGAATGTCCATGCAATGAGCTACTTAGATATTCTACTTGGTGGAATGTCCATGCAATGAGCTACTTAGATATTTTACTTGGAGGAATGTCCATGCAATGAGCTACTTAGATATTTTACTTGGTGGAATGTCCATGCAATGAGCTACTTAGATATTTTACTTGGTGGAATGTCCATGCAATGAGCTACTTAGATATTTTACTTGGTGGAATGTCCATGCAATGAGCTACTTAGATATTTTACTTGGAGGAATGTCCATGCAATGAGCTACTTAGATATTTTACTTGGTGGAATGTCCATGCAATGAGCTACTTAGATATTTTACTTGGTGGAATGTCCAATGAGCCAGTGAGCTTGGTCTACTGGGCCCTGAACTGTCCTGTCTTTGAAGATCTAGTTTTCTCATTTCCAGTTCATGTTGGTGCTGCTTCTCCCGCTCTTCAACTTATTTCATTTCTTTCTCCTGTTCAATTTCAGCTATTATAATCCACTCCTTTGGGACCATTTCAACCTTTTCAATTCTCTCTTCCCTTTCTCTGTTCTCTATGTCCTTGGCTAATTCCCTTAGCAGGTACTCTCCATTCTGCTTCCGAATCTTCTTTATACTTCCTCAACCCATCTCCAGAGTACTCTATTTGATTTCATTTTTCACTCCACTCAGCTATAGTAGCTTGTCTATCAAACGACATATTGATGCGTTCTAACAAATGGTAATATCCTGGGCGAGCCCAAAGTATGTACAGTGGTCTTCAGTGGATGAGAACCCATGCATACCAATGAAGACTGTTAGACTGGCCCTATTGGACAGTTTATCCACAGTAGGAATAGTCGATAATATTTGGCTCGTGAAAACCTAGGAAGGTACGGTAACCGGACTCTAAATAAGATCAGCTAGACCTTACTGTGCCGGTCTCTCTGGTCTAGAGGTTACACGACTTTCTCCGTAATCTCGTATACTCTAGTAAGTAACGAGAAGTTGCGCGAGAATTGGTAGCGGTTCTCTCCGCGTCGGTAACTTACGGGGTATGTGAGCCAGTCGCCCAGAAAGCAATGGCAAACTACTGAGCGTAATCTTGCCAAGAAATCAACAATCAGATGAAAGATGCTGATGTTGACAGCGATGTCCTATAAAGGATATGAGGAAAAAAGTCCTTACTGTGGAGCAGAGTCTCGAAGAATTGACTTAAGCTGTACATGTTTACTGCTAAAGCTGGTCTGTTTATGTATACCACCTCTCCTCTGGTAACAATTAATGGGGGAAATTTCTCCCAGTGCTCTTTCATACAACAAGACAACAGAGACACAAATACGTATACAGCTTGCATTCACTAACTAAGGTCCGTAGGTTAACAAAATAAAAGCGTGTGCTAAAATAAACATTTACTTTAAGTTGGTTTTTGCTGTTCCGCGCTTAAAATCCTTGTTGTGGCTCAATGGAAACGGAGTATTAAACAGTTCATGTTATAGCATCTCCTATTTAAATCATGGGGTAATTGGTGAATCACAAAGTATTTCGTGCGCGTATATTGTGAAACTGATATGAAACTAAATACATGATATGATAATGGGGAGGTCGAAGTAGAGATGACAATTTTTTTCCGCTGGCTGACTACTCCTCTCAGGTGATGATAGATTCAGGCTTTAAAATGTCCTTCACCAGCACTCATCATACAGTTTCCGTGGCAAGTGGTCAAGCCGTTTGACTCGGACTCTGAAGGTTGTGGGTTTGATTCCGGGCCGCGTCCTTCGGTTCACGAGTGAAATGTTTCGGAGACTCCTATGGGTCGTCGCTAGAGCTACGGAGTTCGTGCTTTGTGCGACGCTTTCCGCTCTGCGGAAAGAGACCGAGCCATATGGGATAAAAACCGATGCAATGAAGTCAAACCTGTCGACTTATTTTTTAATTATCCTGGATTATACTCACGTCCCTGTGACGAGTCAGAGTGACAGGCCAGATAGTACAGGATGTAGTGATCAGGAGCGATACATTGGTCATGTGAGCTGGCTTTAGACTATTAGGACGAGTTGTGCGACGATACGGGCTCTCGTCATCAAAGCACATACATAGTCCTTCGAAGTACTATCACACAAATTCATTCATTCATTCATTCATTCATTCATTTATTCATTCATTCAGTAGCATGTACTTTGCAAACCTTTGCTCCATAACAACCCAACAGAAAACTGTTCACTCATCAATAAGATGTCCCTCGTCCGATTCACCTATCTAGAGATCACCTGCTACATCCTACACCTATCTTCTCTTTAGTCTTCCTCGTCCTCTCATTCCGGGCATATTGTTCTCACCACATTTTCATGACGTTTCATGTGACCACAATAATTCACCTTTCTTTGTTTTATCGATGTTAGTAGTCAAGCTTCTTCAATATTCAGTTTGTGTATAGTGTTCTTTTCTGTGTCCAAGATATTCTTAGAACCCGTTTATAAAATGTATATATAAAGACATATATGTGCTGTTCAGATTGTTAAGTAAGTTTACATGTCTCACAGGCGTGTGTTGCAATGGGAAAGATGTATGCTCGTAAACATGTAATTGTTTTGTAGTTTTATCTCCCCCTCCCCACCCCCACCCCACCCCCAATTTTCACAATTTATTCAGTTGTTTTAGTTTCTGAATTTCTGAAATTTTACCACATGTAGAATATAGAATGGTTTGCATATCCTTTACAGGAGATCGCTATCAACATCAGTATCTTTCAGCTGTTTGTTGATTTCTTGGCAAGATTACGTTCAGTAGTTTGCCATTGCTTTCTGAGCGGCCGGCTCCATACTCTCATAAGTCACTGGCGCGACTCGAACCGCTTCCAATTCTCGTGCGCTCACGTCAACCACGAGAGTATTCTGGGTTACGGAGAAAGCTGCTCACGCCTCGGCCAGGGAGCGCGGCTTACCACATGTAATCATTCTTATTTGCTGGCAAAGTCGCTGGCCCAGCGGTATGTGCCCGGCTGCGAATCGTGGCAGAAAATGTTCGATGCATTGGTTTCTTTCCAAACACGTGATCCATGCCACGTAGGTGCCTGAACCTTTACCCCGTGTGGCCAATCAGTGGTGTCTGTCGCGTTGCTACGCAATGTTCGTACGTGGAAGCCAGCGATAAAGGAGTCTTTGTTTGTTTTGTTGTTGTTGTTGTTGTTGTTGTTGTTTTTACGTCTGTTTTTTTTTGTTTTTTGGTTGTTGTTTTTTTTTTTTTTTGGGGGGGGGGGGGGGGGTATTTACATTGTTTCGCTTGCAATGAGAAGCGCTATAAATCCTTTCACCCACCACAGTGGAAAAAATGGGTTTAAAAAATAAAAAGGGTTAATGATAACAAGACATCCAGGAGACAGTGTGCTGAATAAATTACAGATGAACACATAAAACCTATTTAAGCCTTTGTGACTTTCGTCAGGAACAGCACAAACAGGACTTTTGAACAAACTCTCCCTCCTTTCTCTCTCTCTCTCATCATCACACCTTCTTTCTAGACGTAGATTACATCTTAACTTCTATTCCCCATTATGACGATCTTAAGGCTTTGGTGTTGTTGTTTTTTGTTTGTTTATTTTTACCTTAAAGAACTAGCCAGACTAAATCCACGGAACCACTGCTACGTCTGGCTGAACTAATTCCTGATCTCCATCAGTGTTAAGATTAATGGTTATTATGCCAGCGGACTGTAGGCACAAAGGTGGGACTGGCTTCCTAAGCAGGCTCAGTACGGACACACTGATGGGTCCTAGTTAAGCCTTCTTTTTATTGGCTATCGTTAATATCCAGTATGGGATCAATATACTGGTAGGCTGCCTGAAGCATCCAGTAGGGGTTCAATATACTGGTAGGCTGCCTGAAGCATCCAGTCCGGGGTCAATATACTGGTAGGCTGCCTGAAGCATCCTAGTAGGGGGTCAATATACTGGTAGGCTGCCTGAAGCATCAGTAGGGGGTCAATATACTGGTAGGCTGCCTGAAGCATCCAGTAGGGGGGGGGGGTCAATATACTGGTAGGCTGCCTGAAGCATCCAGTAGGGGGTCAATATACTGGTAGGCTGACTGTAGCATCCATTATGGGATCAATATAGTGGTAGGCTCCCTGAAGCATCCAGTATGGGATCAATATAGTGGTAGGCTGCCTGAAACATCCAGTATGGGATCAATATAGTGGTAGGCTCCCTGAAGCATCCAGTATGGGATGAATATAGTGGTAGGCTCCCTGAAGTCTAAAGCAGGTGTACTGATGACTGACTGATCTTGTGCCTATGTCTAAACTGCGGAACTGCATGGCCTTGTTTCAGACGTGCATCCCCACACCAAACGTAACAACGCTGCACTGAATTGTGCAGACCCTGCAGACTGTTCTAGAGTTTGACTTTATGAATGCTTCATCTGACCATAAAACAAACCTTCCTGAGTTGTATTTGGTACATTGTTGTCGTATATGTTCTGCACTTTGAGCTGCTTGTACACATTGCTGTAAAACCTATCGTTAACTGCGAGTACATGTAGATATTGAGTCTGTTGTGTTCTGCTCTGATACTATACATAACAACCTGTCCAATTGTGTCCGGTAGGTAGTAATCATTATGTGTTAGAGCAGGTAACTGTTATGAATGTTTTAATTTTAATTGTACTTTCTTTATCGGCAGTCTCATCTCATTTTGTTCCTCTTGTACCTTGCGGTGTCGAGGTGGAGTATACATAAAGCGGGAGAGTGCCCGCTGATGGGCTTCATGTATCGATATTTCCATAGTCTCTGTTATTCCCTGCGTCCATCATTTACTTGGTCGGCCTCTTCCTCTGCTTCCATCTGGTCTGCACATCATTGCTTGTTGTGGTACACGGTTACTTGGTAACCTACTTGCATGGCCAAACCATTCGACTTGCTGGCTTCTAATAAAAACAAGCATTGCGATAACCCCCACTTTAGTCCTGATTTCTTCATTTCGTATATTCTCTCTTCTTGATACATTGAGTATTCTTTTCAGAAATCTCATTTCTGCTGTTGTAACTTTTCTTTTCTCTTTTTCAGTCATAGTCCAGGTGTGGCATTGTTAGCAAAGAGTCGGTAGGAAGATTGTGTTGTAGAGTGCTTTATTTTCAGTATCTATTGATACGTGTTTGTTCTTTAGTACTGGCGCCATTTGACCATTAAGCTGGTTTGCATTATTGCATCTATTTTAGATCTCGCCTTCTGATTTGCCATTTTATGATATTATACTTCATAGGTACTTACTTGTTTCGAGGGCATTCTATCGGCAGTATGCAAATGAAATATCTAATTGTTTTAACCTATCACATACATTGGTCTGGTGTCAGCCCTAACGTTACCTGGATGCCATCCAAAAGATGGCCGTCAACGCATTTGTGACAGAAGCAACTATAGTTGTGGTTGCTTAACGGATTCGATAATGAACAGAAGGAAATACCAATGAGCAAGTCCTACAAGACGTGAGTGAAACCCGTAAACTAATTGGAGAAATTAGACGTAGGCCGTCAAGATGTGTTTGGACACAGTATGAGAAACAATCAACTGGATAACTTGGTGACAACTGGCAAGATTGAAGGGGCAAACAAGGAGAAGGCATAGTGATAAATATCTGGATGACATGGTCGAGACAAGAACCCGGAGCTGATCCACGACTCTGGTGATCGAGTAAGAAGCCGAAACATGACAGCCCACGCTTATTGGCATGGCACATGATGATGATTCACGGATATTTCTTGGCACTTAACTATTGTTGTATAATATCCTTAAGGTGTTCCCCAAAGGGTCGGCTAGGCGTCTACCAGTCTGTCCAATATCCTTCAAGTTGCATTGTTTGCAAATAATAACATATATTAGGTTGCGGGATCTCCATGTAAGGGCGTTTATCAATAAAAACTCGTCTATGGGGAATGTGATGGCCTGTGTCTGAACAACGTGCGGACATGTCAATCAGGTGTTCCGGTAACATTTAGATGTTCCCACAGATGAAGTTACGCATGGAAGGCAACTGTGAACAAGGTGGTCTCTGAGATGTGTGTTGCGGCGAAAGATTACCATATGGCCGCTGAGTGGTTGGGTAAAATCTCAGGATTGACTAGTCATCATCATAAAGTGTCTTGCCAGCTGGAGTATATGTTCATGTCTCTCCACAGATCTCTTTGGTGTTTTGGATTAACTCTGCTGGTGATATCCATCCATGCCACCGTCTGGAGTATATGTTCATGTCTCTCCACAGATCTCTGTCTTTGGTGTTTTGGATTAACTCTACTGGTGATATCCATCCATGCCACCGTCTGGAGTATATGTTCATGTCTCTCCACAGATCTCTGTCTTTGGTGTTTTGGATTAACTCTACTGGTGATATCCATCCATGCCACCGTCTTAGACCATCCAGCGTCATTTCTCTTGGTGTTCCCCTGCCTCTCTTTCTCTTGGTCTTTCCAGTTGTCACGATATTCTCCAATGCCCCTCTTCTCATTACATGACCAAAGAAAGATGTTTGTCTCATTCTTATTGTTGAATATAATGTTCTAGTGCCATTAGTCTCTTTCAGGCAGTCGTTGTTAGTTACTCTGGCAGTCCAAGGAATTCATAACATTCGTCTAAGTAACCACATCTTTGTCGCTTCCAAGATCTTCCTAATTGACCAGTTCATTCATTCATTCAATAGCATGTCCTTTGCAGAACCTAGTTCCCATAACAACCTTCCGGAAAACTTCTCGATCACAAGACAGATGTCTCGCGTCTGATACACTCATCTGGAGATCTTCCGCCACATCCTGCACCCATCTTCTCTAAGGCCTTTCCTTTCCTTTCTTCCCAGGCATATACCCATCCATTACTGTTCTCTCCAAACTCTCATGACGTTTCAAGTGACCAAAATATATCAACGTTCTTTGTTTGTTTGTTGTTTTTTTTTTCGTCTTTAATAGCCAACACTCTTCAATATTCAGCTCTCGAAGTATGGATGCATTTGTTCAGTACCGGAGAAAAATATGTTTGATGGCCTGAGCACCTGGATGAAAGGTGAGGATACATTTGGGTTTATTGATACTTTTGTCAACATGGTTCCATTGACTTTCATGCTGCGCTGAGTATACATTCTTGTGGCTGTACTTTATTGACATTGAATGTTATTAATTGTTCTCTGAACCTTACAATCAACAGTCAAATGTCCCAATATCCTAATTATTTCTTCTTGTTTAACCTTCTCAAATGTCTTAGTGTAGTCAATAGAGTACAAATACAGATCTATGTTCGTTTCAATCATTCTTTCCGTTAATGTTCTCGCTATGTGTAGAGCGTTGTTTGTGCCTTTACCTTGCACATATCCCCACTGCTCATCTCTAATTTCTGCTTGTATTTTATTGTTTTCTTCTTCTCATTATAATTAGCATTAGTACTTTAGTCACATGACCCATTAAAGTAACTGTTCGATGTTTTCCACAATTCTTTGCAACAGATTTCTTTGGTAGAGCTATGACACCAGATTTCTCTGGTCTAGCTATGGCATTAGATCTTTTTTGGTAAAGCTATGACAACAGATTTCTTTGGTAGAGCCATTGCAATAGATGGTTTGGGAAATTAAATCGATCTGTTTCTAACAGAGTAGAAAAGAAGCAGAGTGGACAGTAGACGATGTGAGAAAATTAAAGAACTGACGAAATAAAACTATACTTAGACAGAAGGAATGGAGGTATCGTTGAGGAGAAAAGACAGCACTTTACACGCAATAATGTACCAGGAAATATAAATAAAATGTATAAGAATTATTTCATGGCAGAGATTATGACAGCGGGACTTCAAAGCCCAAGCCTTGAGGTCACAGTCAGGAGAAAACACAGCCCAAGTCTCGAATTTACAGGGAGCAGAAAACACAGCCCAAGTCTCGAGGTCGCAGTGAGCAGAAAACACAGCCCAAGTCTCGAGGTCGCAGTGAGGAGAAAACACAGCCCAAGTCTCGAATTTACAGGGAGCAGAAAACACAGCCCAAGTCTCGAGGTCGCAGTGAGGAGAAAACACAGCCCAAGTCTCGAATTTACAGGGAGCAGAAAACACAGCCCAAGCCTCGAGGTCACAGTGAGCAGAAAACACAGTCCAGGCCGCGAGGTCACAGTGAGCAGAAAACACAGCCCAAGCCTCGAGGTCACAGTGAGCAGAAAACACAGCAAATGCCGCGAGATCACAGTGAGCAGAAAACAGACTGGCAGAGGAAACAATGCACACTGAACAACACAAACTAAAATACACCAGCTAAATATTATCAAACATAACAAGCAGCAGACCACAGATTATATCAACGTTTATTTTGGTCTTAATTAGAAGTAACAAAGCTACATCAGTCTGTAAATACAATTGTAAGCTGTGAACACATCAAATATCAAGAAACACCAACAGAACTAAACGATATACGAGGAGGCTTCAAATTAAAACTTTAAAAATGTGATAGAAATTACAATAACCATGTCATAGTCTTGTAACCTGTCAATCTTATTGTTAAGAATTTCAAGAGTGTTGAACACGTGATATCACGGTGCAAACAAACACAATGACATCATAAAGACAGTTTAAAGATGGCCGCCCCACATTTGACATGCACCAAGAAGGGGCAGCGTTCTGTTATCCGTTTTTTTTTTTTAGTGAAAGGGTGAAATCTATAGAAATTCATCGGCGAACGAAGGTCCAATATGGTGATGCATACCTGTCAGTCCAGCAGGTGTATGAGTGCAGTAGGAAGTTTCAAATCGGCATGAATTTTTTGACAGACACTTTAAGACCGGGTCAGAAACACCGAGTAGTGAAGTGACCCCAGAGTCGATGTTTCTACATGAATCCAAGCATTTTATCGGCACTGAAAAACACAGTTGTGACTACATAGAGAAATGATATATTTGCTGTTTACTTTTTCAGAACAGATTCACACGAAAACCAAAAAACAACATTTACGGTTTTCATTTTAAGCCCCCTCGTAGTGACCAGGATATCAACAATTATTATATTTAAGAAATTCTGCTATAACTTTTGGGACTCACAAATGCATCTGTCACAGTTTACGTCTAGTCAAGTGTAATCATCTGTCGTAGACTGGGGTATTCATATGTCATATACTGGTGTATTCATATGTCATAGACTGGTGTATTCATCTATCATAGATTGGTGTATTCCTCTGTCATAGACTTGTGTATTCCTCTGTCAAAGACTGATGTATTCATCTGTCATAGACTGATGTATTCATCTACCATAGACTTATGTACTCAGCTATCATAGACTGATGTATTCATCTGTCATAGACTGATGTATTCATCTATCATAGACTGATGTATTCATCTGTCATAGTCTGATGTATTCATGTGTCATAGTCTGATGTATTCATCTGTCATAGACTGGTGTACTCACCTGTCATAAACTGATGTATTCAATACACAAGCGCAGGCGCCCTCAGTACTTATTCAATTAGAAATATATCTATCTATCTATCTATCTATCTATCTATCTATCTATCTATCTATCTATCTATCTATCTGTCTGTCTGTCTATCTATCTATCTATCTATCTATCTATCTATCTATCTAACTATCTATCTATCTATCTATCTGTCTGTCTGTCTGTCCGTCCGTCCGTCCGTCCGTCCGTCCGGCCGTCTATCTATCTATCTATCTATCTATCTATCTATCTATCTATCTATCTATCTATCTATCTATCTATCTATCTATCTATCTATCTATCTATCTACATGTCTATTCTTGTCATATTTATATTTAATACTATTAAATTAATATAAAAATAAAATGTAATAATATTTAATAATTTTGTAATTATTAATATTTAATATTTATGAAATTTATTAATAAAATAAAAATTAATATAATTATATTTAATATATTTATATATAATATATCTACATATTCTTGTCATACCTCCCTAACAAACATGATAGAAAACTGGCATCAAAATATTAACAACATAACAACAATACTCTATGTGGAGCGGTGTTTATAGACTTTAGAAAATCATTTGATATGTTAGATCATACTACTCTAATTGTAAAAAAAACACACACACACATAGAAACAATGAAAGTAAGCTTTAATATAGGGACATTAATAAAATCATCTTTATTAGACAGAAAACAAGTAGTATCACTCAATAAAATTGGAATACCTCAGCGGGCTATACTTGGCCCTCTGTTATTTGCCATTTATATAAATGATCTTCCCTTATATCTTTCGTCTTCCTGCGATCTATTTGCAGCGAATGAACAGTATATACAAACGCTATTTATTGTAATGTGCCAGAATCATCATTGCAACAGGAAATAAATAGTGCAGTTAACAGAAGTCATGCAAACCGCATGCAAATTAACATGTCTAAAACAAAATCTATGTTAATAGGAACCAGGCAAAGACTTCACACTCTAAACTCGCAGAGAACTCTTCAGCTGCACATTGGTAGCACGCCTGTAGAAAGTGTAACCGAGCACAAGGCACTGGGTCTTAACATTGATCAAAATATAACCTTTAATTCCCATGTTCATGCTCTGGTTAAACAAATAGCCACAAAAGTATGCCAATTTGCCAAAATTAAATATTTTCTTGACGAAAACACACACAAAAATAGATATTCTATACTTCCCACATACAAACACATATTGATTGTTGCTCCACAATCTGGGACGCTTTTATTGACTCCAGAAAATGGCAATACGTTTAATTAATGGTGAAAAGCTTATCAACAATTCTAACCTACCTGAACGTCTTCAGTTTCTGCCACTCCACAAACACTTACTTTTTAATAAGGTTAAACTAATTCACAAAATCCTATTTCAAAATGATCCAAGCTACCTTTGGCCATTATTCAAATATAACGCAAGACATAGCGAATGATTAAATATGCTTCATGTCCCTAAACAAAAGGATAGACATACCAAACAAGCTTAGCATAATCTGCCGCTCAGTTGTGGAGCAATCTTCCACAAGAAATCAAAGACACCACCAATCAGTATATATACAGTTGCAACCTGTTTGAACACCTCTTCAGTACAGACTACATGACATCCCCCCCCCACCCCAAAAAAAAAAATTATCTCAAACGACAACCAGCCAATAAACATTCCCATATGTTTGGTCCGTTACATCTTCTTTAGGTATGTATAATTCCCATGTTAAACATTGCCTCCGTGAGTCATGTATTATTGATTATTTTTCATGCGTTTTAGTGCTTATTGTTCTTTTGTTGTCTAAGGTTAGCTTTATAAGTGATGTTGAATAAATTAATGTATGAGAGAAAATAGAGAAGAAGGGCAGAATGTCAAATGGGCATGCGTGCCCAATTCTTAACCCTTTGAAAATAAAGTTTGTTCGTTCTATATTTCTATCTATATCTGTCTCTCTCCCTATCTATTTGTCAGTATATCCATCTATCCATCTAGCTAGGTTGCTATCTGTCTGACTATCTATCTTTCTGTGTGTCTGTATGTGTCTGTCGTTCTTTCTTTTTGTCTTCTGTTTGTCGCTCGATCAGTCTGTCTCTCGGTATACCTGTCCTTACGCCAGCATTTACAAACGCAGCAAACGAATGTCGTCAATGGGAGTACAACAATTGGAGTACAACAGTTTGCAAGTAACAGACAGCAGTATGTCAACAAGTGATCTAATATAACAATGATGCAAATATGGCTGGTACAATTGGGAAAAGCAAAATAAACATACAAAAATCAAGCTGTGAACAGTGTAATACTTTACAACACATTAGTCATTTATAGCTGTTCCAACTTAACGGTAATATGTTACCCCACAATGCTCCGTTCCTGTACCAGCAAATATCACACAAATTAATCTTCACTGTCCCATGTGAAAGGTGAAACAGTCAGCAGTGCCCATAAAGCCAATAGCACACACACGCATTTATGTATAAGGCTGCTGCCAGAACGCCAACACAACAGTTTGCCACAATAATTATAGTTCATCGTTGATGGATGCAGCAGTTACTAGAAAAACCAGCAGTTGCACACGCATTACTGCATAGAGCTAACCAACTAGTTCAGCGACAGGACACCTGCAATGTACCCGGTACTTATATGAGTTTCCCAATTAAGAGTCTCCCAATACTTCTTTTACAACTGCGAAACGTGTATCTCATTCAGAAAATGCAAAATAGATGGTTGTGTTGTGAGTGGATGGTTCATATCATCAGTAACTTGTGTGGATCTAGATTCTTGGTCATTTAGGGGTTCATATGTAGAGGCATTCAGTTGACTAAACCATCTGCAGCTTTTGACGTCTTCTGTGACATACTGAGCTCTGATTAGTATATAGTTTAGATGACACACGTGGTTTTTAAAGTGATCATTATGATAACGAAGATGATGGAGAAGGGGAAGAAGAAGAGGAAAGCAGAGAAGATGAGGAAGAAATAATAACAGATATTCAATCGCAGAAGAATGAAGAATGTCTTAAACCTGAATGGGTACTCCGCGGGATTTATAAGTGCCACTGCCAACAGCCCAAACTAAAACCACACGAAACTACAGTCCCTAAACTCAAGGTATTCATCCAGCTAACCTTTCGAGGGGATGACGTAATGCAACGTCTACAAGACTGGCTTACTACAGCGGTAGGCCAAACATTCTGTGCTGCAACTCCAGTCATTAGGTATAAAACCACACCGATTCCGACCCCAGCAGTATAGTTTAGTTTAGTTTATTTAGTTTAGTTTAGGTTAGTCGACAGATCAACATCACGGCACACGGGTGTAACGCATAAGTGCTCCAGCAGTAACAGAGCCTGTCCCTCTGTATATTTGTATAAACAATTGTATTTACCAATTCACATGTAGGTACCAGTCTACCTACATCGGCAGAACAGAGCGGCAGTTGAACAAAAGAGTTGCGGAACATATACCTCAAAAGTCGAAAAGATACTATACACAGGCGAGGGGAGCCTAAGGGGGCCAACACACCGGAAGCTTTCCGCTTCATCTATTGCTAGGCAAATGCTTGAAAGCGGTCATTTGATTGGTAGAGACAGTGCCTTTCGCGTGTTGTTTAACACACAATACTCGCTTGTTAAAGTTTGCTGAAGCCATATTGATTAATCTACACAAGCGAGCTTTGTGAAAACAGAAAGACTTGCTAGTCAGTTTAAAATTACCGTGGTAGAAAATTGACATCACTGTGCGAACGTGTGAATATTTCAGCCTGAAGGAGCATGTATCTAGTTATATTACTTTATGTTGTATGAATTCTGCAGTATGTACCTGAGGAGATACAACGAAATATGTCAGGCAATAAATCATGCAATTTATTGTTTGTGTCTTCGTTATTCAAATTCACTACCGGAAAACATTGTTTTGGAGATATTAAATCACTAGACAACAAAGAAAGGTTAACAAACATATAAATTACTGATGGCAGGCAGATGTTAACAAGGCATGCGAAAGTAAACAATTCAACAGATGTCATCACATTTCGATGGATCCAAACACAATAATACAGTTGTTATTACAATAAATATAATCAGCCATCTACAATATTATCAACAAGAAAAAAGCAGTAATTCGTGTAATGCTCTCAATGGGTCAAAAGAGGTACAATTAACATCGACCAACTTCCTGTAATCATACAAAAAATGCAATCCATTTTCTGACACCTAAAGTAAAAAAAGTATCAAAAGGCATCCATGTTTTCCATTCTAATGCATATTGCAATTTTAAAATCAGCAAACTTCTATATTTTGAAAACCATATACTTTACAAAATACATACAAGACACATCATGTAATTCCTGAATTCAAAAGCTGTCACTAATAAACTATCAAACAACAAATGTAGTTATGTCCATTTAATATTACACATTCAATTTTCTATTTATTCTAGCTGAAAGCAATGTTCAGCATAAAACTTAACGAAATCAGCGATCTCATATCGGTAAATGGAAACGTTGCTAAAAGCTGTCACCACCCCTACTTCCTAAGATCAAATGCTGTTACTGAATTCTTCCAATTCATATACATAACCTGCCCAAACGATGCATTACAAGAAAGCGTTCGCGGGTCAGCTAGAGATGTAACCATCTATTCTGTGGTGGAGGAGTATGACTCCGCTGCTAGGCTGTTCAAGGGTTGGTCTGTACAGGTGCCGTTCTTCATCTCGATGAACAGGATCGGTCTGTTAATATTGAGCACCTTCTCTACGGGCTTCATCTTCTTCCCTTGTCGTCTTTTGCGTTTGTAGACGCCCTCAATCCATGCCTGTTGACCGCAACCTCTGCAGACAATCTGCAAGGACAGCGTGTGGTCTTCAGTGTCAGCGATTCTCCTGAGATACTTGATGGGTACACTGACCAATACGGACATGCCTGATTTGACCTGTATCTGCTTCACTGCGAATTTGCGCTTCCGGTTTGTTGTGGTGTTCATGACGCGCACTACGACCTTGACACGATGAATTCTGGAGAGATCGTCTGATGTGGAACTTTCCAAGTGTCTGTCCAGGGTGGAGTTCACAGGTGGATCCGGTGTAATGCTGCTGTTTCCGGAGTTGGATAAGTTGTATGGCTGGTAGCTACTTCCTTGTGGTATCCACTTGCTCGTCCACGCTTTCATTTAATCGTTTCAATTTGTGCTTGCATTTCTGCAGCCGTCTCTTGAGCCGCGCGTTCTTCTTCATTAGCTTATAGTATCTATTCGTCTTCCTGTTCCAACCTGGTCGCCGTTTCTTCATCTCGGGGTCACGGAAATGTTGGGTAGAGCGGACATAGAACACCAGAAATGCATTGTCAACGTCCAGAACGTGAGCTGAGACACAAGAGCTTAGTCTGAAAGACACCACATCTTTGCTTTCTAGATCTACGGGAAAAAGAGAAACATATTTGTGAAAACAGTGTGCGTTTACTTCATTCTATCAAACAAAACGCTAAACACTGATCAGTTGTCCGTGCCATGACCTTAATAGGCTCATCAACGCCCCTAAATGTGATTGCTTATTCTGACACAACAACTCACAAATGCCGGTATCATATTGACTACATCTCGGATCAAGTCAAGATTAGTCTATAGAAATATTGGGCCACCACTATATACCTATAGACCCAGTGTATCACACGAGTCCCTGAGGGTGCACTCACAATATGACTATCTGTTGGATATAGCATCCACTGGAAACCTTTCTCACAATATGACTATCTGTTGGATATAGCATCCACTGGAAACCTTTCTCACAATATCACTATCTGTTGGATATAGCATCCACTGGAAACAACACCTACCAGCCATGCATCAGAGGAAGTCGTCTCAAGCACAAAGGACCAGGACAGATTTAAACCACTTTATAAACCACCTCAATTATAACCAGTGCTAAAAACAACGATTTAACGAGGTGGAAACTTTATTTTTCTACAAATTTTTCTACGAATTAACTCATGCATTCAGTAGCATGTCCTTAGTAGAACCTCTCTCCAATAACAACTTTCCGGAAAACTTATCGGTCATGGGCAAGATGTCCCGCTTCCGAAACACCCATCTGGAGATCATCTGCTACATGCTGCACTCATCTTCTCTTTCGCATTCCTCTTCCTCTCTTCTCGGGCATTTATCACTCCATTACTGTTCTCTCTAAACTTTCATGACGTTTCAAGTGACCAAAAAATTTTAATTTTCTTTGTTCTTTTTTATCGTCTATAGTAGCCAACATTCTTCAATATTCAGCTCTTGAAGTATGGATGCATTAGTTCTTTCCTTTATCCAAGATATTCTTAGAACCCGTCTGTAAATTTATAGTCAAAGACATTTATGCGCTGTTCAGCTTGTTTAGTAAGTGTTCAGGTCTCACAAGCGTATGTTGCAATGGGAAAGATGCAAGCTCTTAATCATCTAGTTTTTGTAGGTTTATGTGTCCCAGCCACAATTTATTCAGTTGTTTTAGTTTTAGAAGTATCAATAGACATTCGTCTTTAATTTCTTCCATTGTTCTACCATTGTTGATAATTAATGACCCAAGAAATTCGAAAATGTCCACCGCCTCCAATTTTTCCTCATTAACATATATTTTCTTTCTCCATATTAGTTTTATCTATATGCATTATCTTTGTTTTTGCTATATTAAGATATAAATTGTGATGTTCACTTTACTTTTGGGTTGAGGTTATTAGTTTTTTGTTTTTTTTTCAATACCATTCTGCGATGTGGATAGTAAAACTGTATCATCAGTATGTCTAATCTCTAATACTTCATGACCATCGATATTTATGGCATCATATTACTCCATAGTTATAACATAATTATAGGGCCCTGAAGGACTCGTTGCTTGATGTCAAACCAATCTGATGTCTCGCCATCTATTTTAACCACTGCTTGTTGGTATACATAGAGCATTTTTATGAGTTGTACTACATGTAATGGCACGCCCATTTTCCTTGTGATTTCCCAAAGTTTCTGATGTTATACACAGTCATTAGCCTTTGAATAATCGACAAAACATGAGAATACATTCTCTACACTTCTCTATTATTAAACGCATGTTGAATATGCGATATCTTGTTCCTCTTCCTTGTCTA
>JACEFZ010007376.1:155000-210000 GCA_014155875.1 Cepaea nemoralis
AATGCCTGTTCTGAATTTGGTTTAACAATAAGCAAAAATCACAAATTATGTCACAGGGTGCTCATGGGGTACCATCAATCTTTATTGACGACGCCGAACTAGAGATAGTAGACCATTTTACATATCGAGGATCAGAGGTAACTAGGAAATTATCCCTTGATCAGGAAATCAACGTCAGGATTGGTAAGACAGCAACAACAATGATCAGGTTGGCAAAAGGAGTCTGGGAGAACAGGAAACTTACTGCAAAACACAAAAGTCCTTGTCTATCAAGTCCTATGGCCTTAGTACTCTTCTTTATGGCAGTGAAGCCTGGACAACTTACTCACACCAGGAGAAACGTTTAAACAGCTTTCATGTGCGGTGTCTGCGAAGAATACTTGGTATTAAGTGGCAAGACAAAATCACAAATACTGAAGTATTGGAAAGATCAGGTTGTGTGACGGTTTGTTTCCATGCTCAGTCTTCGTAGACTTAGATGGACAGGACACGTTAAAATGATGCATCATCATCATCATCATCATCATCATCATCATCATCATCTTCCACTTCTGCCGTCAAGCGTCGTGGGGAGGAATAATCTGCGTTCCAGCGCCCGGTGGGCGGCGCTGGATAATATCATTTCGTGTGGTTGTACAATGTCTTTGATGTCGTCAATCCATTTTCTTCTTGGACGTCCTCGTGATCTCGTAGCAGATGATCTTTGATATAAGGGCAGTGATGGTAGTTGCTGGTGTTGCATTCTAACGACATGGCCAAACCACTTGATCTTCTGTCTTTCAATAATATGTGGCACAATGTGTTGATCCCACAGTCTGTCTGATAATAGAATTTCTTACTCGGTCTCGGATTGTTAAGCTGGCAGCTCTCATCAGGCATCTCATTTCTCAGGTGTTGATTTTGCGAAGGTGTAATTTGGATAAAAGTCCAGGTTTGAGTTTGGTAGCATAGGGTTGGTGTGAATATGCTGTTTATTATCTGTCGTTTTGCGGACATGGGTATATTTGGATGTTTCAGTAGGGATGATAGTTGATATGTAAGTGCACTAGCTTTTTGACATCTGATTTCGATTTCTCTGTCCAATCTGCCATCTTCTGTGATCTGTGAATTCTTTAATTTGTTTCAGAGTTGTGCTATTTATATGTATACTTAGCGGGCCCGGCGATCTGCTAACTCGCATTACTTCGGGTTTTACTGTATTTATACTCATATTGTATCTCCTGGATGATGAACTCAGATTATTCATATGATCTTGCAGTCTGCCCTCGTCGCTATAAAACAGGTACTGATCGTCTGCAAATAGAAGTTCATTTATTTCCTGTGGATCAGGTGTTTCATCTGGAGTGAAGAGTTCTAAATTTTCTGAATCTATTCTGTCGAGACTTGCTTCTTTGGAAATTATGTCCATATAGATGTTAAATAGCAGGGAGAGAGCATAAGAATACCAAAGGACATCTTTTTTGGCGAATTACAGAAGGGAAAAGACCAAGGGGAAGAACAAGAAGTAAATACCTGGATGGCTTGGCCACGTGTCATGTCGAGACAGGAACACGGAGCTGATCCACGACTCTGGTGATCGAGTTAGATGACAGAACATGACAGCACACGCTTACCGGCATGGCACAAGATGGATGGAAGAGATCTCAGTGTCGGCCTCTCCTAACATCTAACATAACATCTGACACGCTGTATGCTGACCTTACATGCATACTCTCAAACACATTCACACACACACACACACACACACACATACTTACACACACATACACACACACATACATAAGCACTGTCCAACTTAATTTCTCACACGCTCTATGCTGACCTTACATTCATACTCTCAAACACATTCACACACACACACACACACACACACACACACACACACACACACACGCATACTTACACACACAAGGATGCACATACATAATATACCTGGGCAATTACAATTTCGTAGTTGAGCTGGTCAAAATAATCCGACGCTCCAGGAAAGACTGGCCTCTGGCAGGTGACTGGCCAGGTGAGAAACGTGCAGTGCAACGTCAGCAGCAGCGAAGGCCACAGCAGCAACATGCTCACTTCAGCAGAAAACAGCGAAAACACACACCTGGTGATTCTGCAAATATTGGATAGGCTCTTTGTAGAGTCTCAATACATTTTGTATGTAGAGCATGATGTCATCAAAAAATGTGATCCACAGTCCATAGTGAAGCAATATGCAGCGAATGTATGTCATTTGCTGGAGTAATTCTTTGCACTTTACACAGAATGATATTATCAACGGAAGAAAGAATTTTGTATGAGATCATGTCCTTCATTTTTCAGATTTGTTCTACATATAAAGTTTAGCGAGACTTTACAAACACACGAAACAATGTAAAATGAAACACCTAGGAATGGCTCGATCCTGCAGCCAACCGTCAAGTGTATACACATGGACATAGGTTATGAAACCATCATCATGGAGCAGAAGTTTCTTCGCAGAAGGCTGCCTTCATCACAGCAGAGAAGTCTCTCTCTCTGACCTTGCCTCACGACTCACGCACCCTCGTGTCCAAGGTGTCTCTATCTCTGGACATCCCTCACGGCTCACATATCCTCGTGTCCAAGGTGTCTCTATCTCTGGATATCCCTCACGGCTCACATAACCTCGTGTCCAAGTCCAAGGTATCTCTATCTCTGAACATCTCTCACGGCTCACACAACCTCGTGTCCACGGTGTCTCTATCTCTGGACATCTCTCACAGCTCACGCAACCTCGTCTCCAAGGTGTCTCTGTCTCTGCACATCTCTCACGGCTCACATATCCTCGTGTCCAAGGTGTCTCTATCTCTGGACATCTCTCACGGCTCACATATCCTAGTGTCCATGGTGTCTACAGTGTCCTGGGGTCTCCGTATCGAATCGGTAACGCCGCCTGCCTCGCTCTCCGAATGTAGTGGGTTCGATTCCGAGCTACGTCGTTCGGTTCACGAGTGCAATTGTTTCGGTGACTCCTGGAGCTAAGAAGTTGGTGCTTTCTGCGACGCTTTCGGCAGGCTGAAAGAGACTGACCCGATGAGATCAAACCCCGTGATACGAAGTCGATCGTCTCGCCCTTTAAACCAGGATTACCAGTGTCCCGTGTCCCTTTTCGTGATGGTCGATCTCTGTCTCTCATCCCCGGAACCAGGCCTCCCACCCCTATCTTTTCCAAACCACAGCCATGTTTCATATGGTCAAAATGTTTCACTTTCCCAGACATAACACTGTGTGTGAGCCAATTTTCTTCCTTGTTCTCATCTGGTAGAATTTCTGTATGTTTCTTTTACTATTTTATTTCTCGGTCCACGATGTTGTAAGAATGTTTCTGTGACATTTGGGCTCAACGTCCCAATTTCTTCTTTCGAGGGAAAATGGGTTGCAAAAATACAGACTAATAATAACATGAAATTCGGGAGGTAAGTGCTGAATAAGTTAAACTACGAACACACAAACCTATTTAAGCCCTTCTGTCTTTCGCCAAGAACAGCACAAACAGGACTTTTCAACAAATCGCCCCCCTCCATTTCTCTCTCTCTCTCTCTCTCTCTCTCTCTCTCTCTCTCTCTCTCTCTCTCTCTCTCTCTCTCTCTCTCTCTCTCTCTCTCTCTCTCTCTCTCTCTCTCTCTCTCTCTGCAACACACCTTCTGTTTAGACGTGGATTGCATCTCAACTTCTATTCCCCGCTATAACGATCGCAAGGCTTTGTTGTTCTTTTTGACTTTAAAGAAATAGCCCTGACTAAAGCCACTGAACCACTGTGATGTCTGGGTGAACTGATTCTTACTCTCAATCCCCTTAAGTTTAATGGTCATTATGGTTATTAAATGAGCCAGATGACTGTAAGCACAAAGGCGGGCCTTAGATGTGGCTACCTACGCGTGGTCAGTAAGGACACACAGATGGGCCCTAGTTATGCCTGCTTTTCATTGGCGTCTTAAACATCCAGTATGGGATCAATATACCGGTAGGCTCCCTTAAAAATCCACTATGGGATCAATATACCGGTAAGCTCCCTGAAACATCCAGTATGGGATCATTGCTCGCTAGCTTGCTTGTGTTCGTTGGCTTTAGCTCCAACGCGAAGTCCTGTATATCGGATGAAGTCATCCTGTTGTCCAACACCAGTGTGATGCCATACAGGACCTGAGGTTTGCGTGAGTATCCGTTGTCCCATGTCTGGTTTATTGGTGTGCAATGCAGACTGGTGTTTCCTCGCCGTACAGGCAGACACTCTCCGAATTCAGAGGAATTGGCGATCCTACTGACTTTAGCCAGGAGCCCGAAGGGACCTGTTGCCCAGGACGCTCGACGAGGACGCGTCAATAGGTCTTGGCCAGTATATAACCTGGCCCTGGTGCCTTGGAAACACCTCTGCGTCCCGTATTGGATCAATATACCGGTAGGCTTCACTTAAAATTCCACTATGAGATCAATATACCTGTAAGCTCCCTGAAACAGCCAGTATGGGATCAATATAGCGGTAGGCTCCCTGATACATCCAGTATGGGGTCACAGATATTACTTGGCACTTAACTATTGTTGTATAATATCCCTAAGGTGTTCCCTAAAGCGGTCGGCTAGGCGGCTACCAGTCCGTCCAATATCCTTCATGTTACATTGTTTACACATAGTAACATATATTAGGTTGCGGGATTTCCATGTAAATGCGTCTTTAAATAAAAACTAGTCTAAGGGGAATATGATCGCCTGTGTCTGAACAACGTGTGGGCACGTCCAGCAGGTCTTCCGGTGACATTGAGATCTACCCACAGATAAAGTAACTGTTGGAGGCGACTGTGAACAAGGTTGTCTCTGAGATGTTAGTTGCGGGGAAAGATGACCATGTGGCCACTAGGAAACACCTCATGGACAGGTTGGATACGATCTCAGGATTGATTCGATATCATCATCAAGTGCCTTGCCAGCTTGCGTAGATGTTCATGTCTCTCCACAGTCTTTGGTTTTCTGGGTCAACTCTGCTGATGGTATTCCTCCATGCCACCGTCTCAGTCCATCCAGCATCATCTGCCTTGGTCTTCCTCGGCCTCTCTTTCAATTTATCTTTCCAGTTGTCACGATGTTCTCTAAGGCCTCTCTTCTCATTACACGAACAAAGAAAGCTACCTGTCTCATTCTTATTGTTGAATATAATGTTCTAGTCCCATTAGCCTCTTTCAGACAATCGTTGTTAATTACACTGACAGTCCAAGGAATTCACACCATTCACCTCAGGAACTACATCTCTGTTGCTTTCAAGTTCTTCCTAATTGATCAGTACCGGGGAAAAATATGTTTGATGGATAGAGCACCTGGTTGACAGGTGAGGATAAGTTTGGGTTCATTATAGGAAGGTCGCGTTTTCTTAATAAAGACATTAGTTGGGACACCTGTTTAATACTATCAACAGCTGTAGTCAGGATGTGCTCTGGGTACGCCCGTTTATGTACACGGTCAACATTTCATTGGCTCCATCCAGTATGTCGTCGCCATCCTGACAGATACGACGTGTACGAAGTAGCAGGGAATATGGGATAGCGTCATTGCAGCTTTAGTTGTGGGATGAACATTAGTAGACTTATATCATATGGAGATGGTCAGATCAGCATGGCTGATATTATTTATGGTGTGATCTACAAAACTAACAACAGTAGCATCAGCAGGAGTTTTAAAAATTTAGTTGCATATACTTTACAGGACGTTGCAGTCTTGACCAGGATTTTATGATGTTGTGATCTCTTGCCACGTTTACGTTCAGTAGTTTTGCCTTTGCTTTCTGAACGATAGGTACCCATACCATTTCGTAAAAAACCAACGCAAGTAGTAGCAGCAGCAGCAACAGCACTAGTTGTAGTACTACTACTACTACATCTACTACTACTACTACTAGTAGTAGTAGTAGCGGTAGTAGTAGTAGTAGTAGTAGTAGTAGTAGTAGTAGTAGTAGTAGTAGTAGTAGTAGTAGTAGTAGTAGTAGTAGCAGCAGTAGCAGTAGTAGCAGTAGTAGTAGTAGTAGTAGTTATAGTAGTAGTAGTAGTAGTAGTAGTAGTAGTAGTAGTAGTAGTAGTAGTAGTAGTAGTAGTAGTAGTAGTAGTAGTAGTAGTAGTAGTAGTAGTAGTAGTAGTAGTAGTGATAGTTGTAGTAGCAATAGTTGTTGTTGTTGTTATTGTTGTCGTCGTCGTTGTTGTTGTTGTAGTAGTAGTAGTAGTAGTAGTAGTAGTAGTAGTAGTAGTAGTAGTAGTAGTAGTAGTAGTAGTAGTAGTAGTAGTAGTTGTAGTAGCAGTAGCAGTAGCAGCAACTGTACTAGTGATAGTAGTAGCAACAGCAGCAGCAACAATAGTAACAGTAACTGCATCATCACAGCATTATTGTTACGGTTAACAGTATTTGTATTACAACCGTGGTATACTGTTATGAGCTCCTTACATGGTTACCGTTAAGTAGATTAGCGCCGCTGTCTGAGACCGGAAGCAGACCCATTTAGCTTGTGATGACGCTACCTGTAGACGTGATGAGAAATGTGGCTAGGCGCCTGGCACAAATTGTAGACCTGGAGACAGGTGTCATTCTTCTTCCTTTTCCTCATGCTTATTTCTAAGTGTATTATGTTAGTGTTGCTGACCTACTTTCTGTCGTTCTTGTGGTAGTTTTGTCTGTTTTATTTTCTGTCATTCTTGTGTTCGTTTCTTCTTTTTTCTTCATCGTTCGTCCGATATTTTATTTTTGGACGTAATTGCGTTGTCCCTGTTTACAGCAGAGCTGCAATATTTGCACCTTTCGGCCGACAGATCCGACGACTGCGGTTTTTTGACCGAGTTAGTCTGCCCAGTATTTTAAGGACTTTTCCCGATCAATAGGTGTCAGCGTCATCTTTCTCCCTCTGTCAATTGTTGACACACCACTGGACTGTTGGGAACGGCCATATGCAAACCTCTCGGTCCTCAAGGAAAGACAGGGACAAACCAAGGGCATTATCCGCCATGCAAGGAGACTTCCATAAGTGCAGAGCCGACACATAACGCTCTGATACTGAGCTCATCCGAGGTGGTGTAAGACGGGGATGTGTGGCAGAAGTCTGGACAGTGGTTCCGTAAAACCAGCACAGAGCTCGCCAGCGCCTGAGGTGTGGCACAGGGTATCCCGAATGTGACCCGAGAGGTGAAGCACATATTTTCACTGCAGTAAGTTGATAGACTGTGACCAACCATGAAGACAATTTAATCTATCTTCATCCAACACACATGCTCATCTGTGAATCTAAAGATACCATGTAGACGGTTGATCTATCTTCTTCACCACACAAGCTCATCTGTGAGATACCATGTAGACATACCTGGTAGAAGAAGATAGATCCTCTGTGGGTCACAAAGATACCACACAGAAATATTGATCAGTGAGCATATCTCCAGTATCATATATTGTGTTCAACAGTCTGGTACCTTGGTCTAGTTCATATTCTTCTAAGGCAATTAGCTCTTTATTGACAATTAGTCTGAACCCGGAGTCTTGCCAGTTTGCATATGGTTAAGAGCAATCTGACATTCCATTGATAAATCGTTTGATCCTTCACTGTCATCAGCAATATCGTACTTCTGCTCGTGCCAATACTCGAAGACATCTTTTGTGTATTCTGACCAAGCATTGAAATAGGATTCTTGTCTTTTGAGATGTTCTTTCTTTCGGTTTTCAGGCCACCGGTTGATGATGTACCAACGAAACAAATCCAGACAAGAGGAGAAGACAACATAAGTATCTATCATGTACTATATGCGAAGGCCGTAACAGCACTGTTTCTCACAAAGTATGAAATACAAGCAATCTAAATCATCAAAGAAAGAACATGCACACTGTGCACCAGTTATCGTACAGTAATCATAATACTATGTCATGCTTGGAAAATCCCACTTCTAATCACCACGAAGAGGATTGAAAGGAAAATATAATGTGAATTACAAAATAGTCACTCAAGTTTTAGATAGGACAAAGAAACCAGGGACCGTATCTTCAACGTGAGAACCATCTGTGAGCAACGCAAAGAATACAATGCAGTTGTCCATATTTATTTCACACGCTATGTGTTCAACCTCGCAAGTTGTATAACAAGTGAGATTTGCAGATCTTCATACTTATTTCAGATCTTCATACTTATCTCACACACTATACTCAGGCTGTGTTCAACCTCGCAAGTTGTTGTACAACATGGGAGGCCTGGAGTTCCCATCAACTTGACCCACTTGCCAGCAACAAACGTACTAGCTGCTTCCGTACCGGGACGAGATAAGCCCCGGCAGTGCAGAAAGGTAACCGTTTCTTATATACCAGATCGATACTTGATACGGTGGAGTGATCGGTGTCACTGCTCACAGCGTGTGCATTCCCAAAAGAAGGCATCTACTCATCTCATCATGTTCCTCTTGTACCTTGCGGTGTCGAGGTGAAGTATAAACATCGTGAGAGTGCCCGATTATGGGCTTCATGTATCGATATTCCCATGGACTCTGCTATTCCTTCCGTCCAACGTTTACGTGGTCGGCCTCTTCCTCTGTTTCCATCTGGTCTGTACATCATTGCTTGTTGTTGAAGGCATTTACATGCATGATTTATTATTGTTCAAATGGTTGCGCGACCCGGTAGCATTCCTACCACAATAACCAAGGAGGTATTCAGGTAAAAACAGTAGCATGGCGATGTATATTACAATCACTAGCCTACCAATGTCCGACATGAGATTAGATTAAACCATGTACTAAATATATGAAGATATAAATCAATGTTAATGGGGAGTCCTCTATCAGAGGAGAAGACAACTGTCCCCTTCCCTCCGCTAGCCTACGGGACACGGGACAAGGTGGAGTAGCCGTTTAGACCTCTGATCAAGGAAAGTGACACCATCTAGCAGGTGATGGATTGAGCTGAGGAGCAGTCGACAGAAAGTTGGTGGGCATGGTGTAAGTGTGCAGAGGATCTCTTTATGGGGACAATGGCTACGGTCAACGATCAATATGATCTCTTCCAAGAAGGGAAGCAATGGCAAACTACTTTCTTTTCAGATACTTCCCAAATCATGTCTTATCACACATTTTTAAACACGTTATGGCGTTAATGAGAGTGTAAGAACTGCCGCTACAGGTAGGACCGAGGACAGTTGAAAAGCATGACCACCAGCGCCACACAACATGGACTAGAAAACAAAGACGACTGGGATGGGTCAGTTACGGAATTGTTTCTAGTGCGTGTGTACGTCCTGAACCCCCCAATGCTGCACATCAGTTCACCCAGTCATGTCACTGTCTCCCATAAAGCTCTCTAGAATTCCTAGAGGTCTATGGCTCTGGGTTGGATCTTGCATGTTTCTCCCTGCCATAGGCCCAACGTAGCTCACGACAAAGATCAATCTTATACATTTAGATGACTAACTAGTACCCGTTCTATCCCTCCACTTCTATGCCTGGCTACATGGAAAATCTCGATTATGTCTGGCATGAATAAAGTGACAATGTTATTCTACTTAATTTTTAACAAACATAGCTCGTGATGCGGGACCTCGTTATTTTTATGAACACCGATTTCTGACCTTACTCTAAAACATACCTGCAATAATCAGCCTTCTTCTTCACCCGGGAACCGTTCAGTCATTCGACAACATGTACATGTCTGAGACAATCAAATACCTCAATGAAATCCCTTACCGTGGTTCCTTCCGAGCGCCGGGGAGATCAGCTCAGAAATGACACCAGAATCACTTGGTACTGTCGGCTCTACTATTCGCGGCTGTGTGACCTGCGACACTTGATCATCTAGGGCCAGAGACATGGGGATAAACGGAAGATTGTCACGACAGAGATCCGTCAACGTCCGATGGCGCGGGATCTCCGGCCGATGATCGCTGACAGCATGCAACGAGTGCACGTCCGGCAACAAGTCACAGGAGCTGAGGGTGGATACTTGTTCAGCTGTTGGACTGCTCATAGAATACAAGCAGGGGCTTGGTTGGTTGGTTGGTTGGTTGGTTGGTTGGTTGGTTGTTGGTTGGTTTCTTGGATGGTTGGTTGGCTGATTGTGTGGTTGGTTGAATGGTTCGTTGGTTGGTTAGTTGGTTGGTTAGCTGGTTGGTTGGTTGGTTTGTTGATTTGTTGGTTTGTTAATTGGTTGGTTGGTTGGTTAGTTGGTTGGTTGGTTTCTTGGTTGGTTGGTTTCTTGGATGGTTGGTTGGCTGGTTTTGTGGTTGGTTAATGGTTGGTTGGTTGGTTGATTTGTTGGTTGGTTGGTTGGTTGGTTGGTTGGTTGGCTGGTTAGTAGAATGCCTTGGAATACCGAATACCCCACTCGCAACGCCTTGGCGCTGATAATGTTCAAGCCTGTAAAGTGAACGCATTTATCGGAGTGAGAATGGAGCTAACACTGCTCTCCAGGGTCTACAAGGTGTGGACTGCGCAGCAGGGTTAGGATCGACTAGTCTCTGCCATGGGGGATGAAAAGTAAAATTTAGTAAACTCGCGATAACCCGCAGACTACACAAGTCAACCCCACCTCTCCGTGGTGTAGACGGGGAATCTATAACCGCGAGGTCATGGGCCAACGGGTCTCTGGTTCGCATGGCGAGACTGACTCCGTTTGTTCAATTTTCCTTAAACTGCGTCTGGCCTAGTAAGCCGGCAGAGAATTTTTTCCTACTGCTCGAAGAAAACAGAGTGAAACTGTTCGCTTGATTCATTACGGAAGTACCAGTTGAGTTGAGTTGAGATGAGATGAGTTGAGTTGAGTTGAGTTGAGTTGAGTTGAGTTGAGTTGAGTTGAGTTGAGCTAAGAACCGTCATCACTACATATGCTACATTTCCATGCGTGTTTCGTCCCCTCGTTCAACAGCCAGCGAAGAGTCATACTACTATTCGTTCCCACCGCTATTTGATTGAAAGTTCTCCTGGTCTTCCCTCTCAGTTTTGAGATTCTTCCAGAACCCCTGCCGATTCCCCGCAATCTCATTCTTTCCACATATGGGTTCTCATTCTGTTCCCCCTGCTTTCTTCACATGGTCCCACAAGCGCACGACCATCTCTCGCGTGCCCATAGGTAATCTACCACCAATAGGTGTATTCCCTGCCAGCCTATCGGCCTGTTCATTCCCCCAGCACCCCCTGCATGGCCAGGGCAAAATATCCATACAATTCTCACAATATGTGCCCTTTGAAGCGAAGATAGCATTCCACACGAAACATTCCTTTCTCAACCTTACTAAGTGTCAAAGACTGGTACGTAAAGGACGGAGGTGATACAGTGTCCCGATATAAGGGCGGGGTAGGTGATAGAATGGGGGACTATTAACTGGTTCTCTCATGAGACACGGAGACGTTGACCAGATAGCTAGCACTCTGGTCACGACAGAATCACGCATACGGGATCGCCACGATTGCCACTCAACCAAAGACAGCTAATGTCAGCGTGCCAAGTATAACGGCACGCAGAAAGCCGAAGGACACCTCAAGGTCCTTCCGCGTGGTGTGTAACCACGCGAGCCAACTAGTCAGACTGGGGACTGACTTTGTAGAGAGCACTTGTTTAGTATTGATAGGAGTTTTGTGTAACCAAATAGATAGAGATAGCATTAGAGTTTAGAAAACTAGTGATAGGCAATTCTGTGGCTTTGTGTGTGGTTTTGATAGCGACTGTTACGTACTTGTAAAGAGCCTACGGCAATAAAATGTACCATTTAATTCCTCTCACACGACTTGCAAGTTTCTTGTATGGTGTGGGAGAAGTAATCTGATGATGCCTTACACATGAGTTGTTGACAGGCAAAGATTAATGTGGTGTCAGAAGTGTGGCTTGGACGAAAGTGCCAAGCTAATACACTCATCCACGGCTCTAGACTAAGTTTACAAATAGTGAAGTAGTGAATTTAATTTGTGTCAGTGACGGTTGACGTGTGCAGAACTAGGACAAGTTGCTAACGAAACTGTGCCTATCGTGACGAAATAATGTTTATTTGTGCTTAGTAAAATATTATATACTTAAATCATGTGTTCTTCAAAGTTGTAAGTATTGATATTATTATTTTCTGTTATTTATTCATGTAATTATTTATTTATTTATGAATAACTATCAAAAATGATTCTTGGCGGAGCGATACACAGCCAGCAACATTATCGATTTTTGCAAGCTAAAAATAGCGCTGCGCCTCTGACGTGTTGCGATTGACGAACGGTTGTTCCACGCCATTGGCATTCAGCATCTGAATGTTTACAAATCGGTAAGCTGCTGCCCGCCTGAATCAGTGCTTTATATTACCTATTATTTGTTTATTTGAGTTAGTAATTGAATATATTTGTTTATTTAAACAATATTAATATATTTTTATTTATTTCAAAGCAGTTATTGAATTTTTTTTTCGTACTTTTTCTTGTGTTTACCGTCACGATGGCACTACTTTTTGGCCATGCAAATTAGACTTGGTCTGCACAACACTTACATAGATTAAATTAGGTTAGTGACGAAAGGCATAAAAAGTTAGAACGAAGACAGGACATTGACAATTTAATATTAAGTTAACTATATTCTTTTTTTTTGTGGGCATGTCATTGTGATGTATCACATTGTCGAATTATATGTCGGTTACTATTTGGTAATTGTTGCTGCTCTGTAAACCAGGGTGAACAACAGCTGGATAGAAGATTCGTGTGTGTGCGAAGTACCAAACAGGTGACCTAATTAGAAAACTCGTGTCTGTGCGAAGTGGCAAACAAGGTGACCTGCTGTTACCGGAGTGTTGTTCCCTGATTCTCGGGAACATTAAGTTGAGTATACTCAATATTTTGGCATGCAATGTGATTAATAGTGCATCTCTTTTTCAGCTTGTGATGCATTAGCATATTTTTGTGCTCTGTTTTTTTCAGGATAAATTTTCCAAGTTATAAACAAAGAGTACAATTTGCAGTGCTCAGATATTAAATAACATAACATATCAAAGATAAATAAGTGAATACATAGTTCAGTGTACTGTCAAAGCTAGCTAACTTACCTAACATCATGGCTACTCTAGCTGATTTCAGTAAAAGCAGGCAAGAAATTGCAATACACAGGTAAAGAGCTAGAGGAATATGCTGATAAGAAATTTAAACAAGCAAAAGATGCTGAGAGAGACGAACGTGCACGAGAAAGACAACAGCAAAAGGAAAAGGAAGAACGAGATAGACAACATCAAAAGGAGATTGCAGAACTAGCTGAGATAACAAAACAAAAACAGCTAGAAGATGATAAGGAGATTAAGCTAAAAGAGTTAGAACATGATAAGGAAATTAAACAGAAGCAATTAGATCAGGAGAAAGAACTGAAACAAAAGACATTAGATCAAGAGAGAGAACTAAAGCAAAAAGAGATAGATGAAATGGCAAGAGTTAAGGAAAAACAAATACAAGTAGAATCAGAGACACAGTTAAAGATGAAAGGTAATGGATGTAGACTCACACGCAGAGATCTCTGCCACTAAACTTAAAAAGTCAACAAGAAGAAAATAAGTTCAACAAATACAAAATATTATCAAACCATATTGTAAAGAAGATTCCATATCAGCCTGGACAGAAAATGTCGAGTATCAGTTTAAATATCACCAAGTTCCAATAGAGATGTGGGCTATGATTTATATGAAGAACCTGAGTGGTGAGCCCCTTAAAGTGATAGAATCTATACCAACTGATCTTAGATCTAACTATCAATACATCCATGATAGGATAATGCAACACTTTTTACTTGATGCCCCTGGGTATCAGGTTCAGTTCTCAAATTTAAAACCTAAACCTAGTGAGACTTTCATTGATTACGTCTCAAATGTTCAGAGTGTACTAGATAGGTGGCTTAAAGCAGCTAACATAGGAAAAGACTTTGATAGACTTAAAAATTTAATAGCCATGGATAAAGTCATATCCACTATACCATCTCCTTTTGCTAAATTTTGCAGCAGTCAGACATTGAGAACATAGAGCAGTTCGAAAAGAAAGGCTCTGCATATTTTTCTTCTAACAGAGATATTTTCAAGACCTCAAATGACTCTGAAGTGGTTTCTTTTGTGAAAGACCAACCAAAAAATTATCAGAGTAAGAGAAGACCTTTTCAGAAAAGCGACCAGAAAGATAGGAAAGTGTCAAAATGTATTTACTGTCAACTTTTGCATGACACTTATTCTATGTGTGACAAATCGCCAAATTATCCGGCGCATCTTGAAAATGTTATTAAGAAGCAACAAAACAAAAGATCTGCATACAGGCGTGCAATCAAATGCTTCTTTTGTTCCAGCTACGGCCATTATTCAAATAAGTGCCTGGGCCGCCAACGTATGAAAGCCAACAATGCTATTTTGATTGATACATCTTCTGATAGTGGTAGTGAGACTGAGTGTGAGATTGAAAATACTTTACCTTTCAAGCAGTCTGAAGATGTCTGTTGTGTGAACGATGTGTTAAGCTTTGACAATTGTGACCAATGTTACCAATTTCATGCAGACGGAAAATTAGAATGTGGACATACAGTACCATGCTCAACTGAGAGTGTAAATGCAGCATTAGCCTCCAGAGGCAATTTGGTGTTCCACAATGCAATGGTCAACGATAGACCATGCCAATGTTTGCTGGACAGCGGCAGCACCCTTATTGGTCTTAGAAAGGAATCTAGTGAGTCCAGATGACTTATACAGGTGACTCTGTCAAATGCCGAACCTTTTCGGGTAACGTTGAAATTTACCCTTTGGCCAAAGCCCGTATTAACACTCCTTTCCTTTCTGGTACCTTTACTTGTGCAATACTTGACAACCCTTGTACTGATTTGATTTTGGGTTGCTTACCCCAACTGAAACAATGTACTAGCGATGAAATAGCTGCATGGGAAAGATTAAATGCAGCTAATGCAACAACAAGAGCAGACACTGTAAAACATCAAGACACACTACAAGATGAGAGACTACTGTTGCTTTCTCCAACTGGCACAGATGATACCAACAGACAGAAATTCATAGAACAGCAGAAAGCTGATCCTAGTGTGTCTCCATATTTAAAATTATTGAAAGAAAGAGCCAAAGTGACCAAAAATGCTTCATGGTTCTTTAAACCTAATAATGGCTTTCTTACTAGATATTTTACAACTGATAACCATGAGAATCAGCAAACGGTGCGACCTGTACAACAACGCCTAACTGTGCAAAAAACTGCACATGAGTCACCGTTTGCTGGTCACCTGGCATACGACAAAACCGGGGCTAGATTTCAGGCTCATTTTCATTGGCCAGGGTTTTGGAATGATATAAAATTATTTCATCGTTCTTGTAATGTCTGTCAACAAGTAGTACATAAAGGTAAACATCCTACAGCCGAAGTACAATCTTCTACACTGGCTTCTAGACCTTTGAGAGGGAGGGTCAAATTTACCAATACACAAACAAGGGTGCTTGAACAATTGATCTTGGACCAGATCAAGACATACTTTTGTAACGTCCAGACAAACGAAATGGCAAGGACCATTCAAGGTGGTACGTAAGATTTCAAATGTTGACTATGAAATATCGATAAACGGACACTTAAAGATATTCCATGTCAACATGGTGAAACTTTACTTTTCACGACAAGAGACAGGAGTAGAGACAGACGAACACAGTGCACCCACACCTAATCATAAGACGACAGACATACATAGCGCAACTACACTAGTTAGCGAGACTGGCAAATCCGACGAGATGCATACATTTAGTGAGCTTACAGAATACGCATGATATATGTGTCCATACAGATGACTGGACACTACACTTACTGAAACTGAGACATGTCTTTGACAGAGTGCGACTCTTCCGTCTCACTGTCAAACCGAGCAAAGTTGAATTGGGCCTAAAAGAAATGGACTTTTTGGGTCATGTCAGTTCACAAGGTCAACTTAAGACTGACAATAGAATTATTACAAAAATTATGAATCTGACCATGCCTACCACAAAGAAGCAGGTCAGAAACCTTTTGGGGTTAGTAAATTACTATAGCAAATTCATACCAAATTTAGCGGAAATTACAAGTGTATTTTCCAATGTTGTAAAAGCATCTGTAAAACTAAATGTCAAAGATGCATTATTAATTTCTGCATTGTCAAAATTGAAAATCCTGTTTAGTAATATACCAATCCTCCGCTTGCCTAATCCTAGGCTCGTTTATTATCATAGGATAGATGCCAGCAAAATCTCCACCGCTGCAGTACTAGGCCAATTTTATGATGGCATCTTCCACCCGATTTGCTACGTGAGCCGTAAGATCACACCTGCTGAGTCCAGATATTCCATATCAGAGTTGCAAGCCCTAAGCGTCATCTATGCGGTGAGGAAGCTCCATCGATTTCTGGCGGGTGTTCACTTCATTGTCCAGACTGACAACTCCCCAATCACGGTCATACAAAGTGGTGTGCATCGGAATGACCGGATATACAGGTGGTCGCTTATTCTCCAAAACTATACTTTTAGTATAGAGCATATTAAGGGTAAAGACAACATTCTGGCTGATACCCTTAGTCGACCATCTGAGGTAGAAATACCAGAGATTCCACATAAGAGTGTAGAGTAATAGAGTAGTAGTACATTAGAATATTCTATTTGAAATGTCTATGCTAATACATAGATATTACAGCTGAACTATGTACTAAGAACAGTGATCTACCATGTGTCCGTAGCCATCAAAAGAAGAACTGTGCTCCGAATAACAAATATATCACCGTGTGAACTGGAACAGCTCGTTATTTACAAAGCTCCATATGTGTTCCGGTGAATCATTTGTGTTAAGCAGAGAAAAACAGTGTCAGAACAGTGCCATAAATACAGACACGAAAATACTGGTCTACGACACAAGCGAACTCTACAGGTGCAATACCCATAGGACACAAGTATGACTGTGTATTGTATTTAATATACCCAGGACAAGTGTAATTATATAGATATGCCAATGAAAGCAATTTCTGAACATTGGAGCAATAACTAACCTGGGGTATTTAAATACCTATGTATATAATACTTATTGTGATATGTATTATAATATTTTAATAGTGTGATAAATTATATGTAGATTAGGTAACTTTAATTTACATTTAGAATTAAGAAATAAATTAGTTTTCAGTTTTTTTAGTAGTTTACATAAATCAGTATTTTACCTACTTACTTACCTTAAAAGTAGAATAGATAGTAGTTTAGATAGGAATAGTACCATTTAGTTTATTACATTCCACTTTGTTTCATTTCAGTTGATTTCATTCCAGCTTAATGAACCATTCCATTTAACAAACGTGTTCAGGTATTATTATGATTAATTTACACCATAATAGGATAAAAATATTAGACAATTAAACATACGTCATTTACACCATTTAGATAAGAATATCAGTCATATATTATTTTTTTTTTGCATTAAAAACATTAGTTATAATTTTACATTTCAGATGACCCATTTCAGAAAGGTACATAACTCATCTCACATCAATGCCATTTCAAATAATTAGATTACATCCCTTAAATTAGATAAATAGTAGGATTAATTTAAGCATATCTTAGGATTAATGTGGCAAAATAGATTAAAATAGTTAACACATTAAATATACATTTATAGAAGTAGTATTAGTATGTCAGTAGTTAGAGTATTATTACAGTAAAATATAGGTGGTCATAATACAGGGGTACAAACCATCAACCCTTGCTCTTACATGTAAATATGTTGTAAATACACGACTTGTGCAGCGATTTACGCACAGTCATTGAGCTCAACTTTCTCAAACTGAGCCAAACTTGTACAGTGTCACTCCAAGGTTTTTAAATAATTGGGAGGGTGAAAGATGTGTGACATAAGTGTGAAAGTGAAAGGTGTGTGACAGAAGGGTGAAGGTAAGAGTGAATGGAAATTATACAAGAGAGAGTGAGATCGTTCAGCGGATATTTCTGCCGCTCAACGCGACTTTTTATATTTTGTCTGCGTCAAATGTTTGCTTTCAATGTTGAAAATGTGCTGTGGTGAATGTGTTGTGTGTAGTTTAGTTTAGATCTTAGATAAAGTATTTTAAGTCTCATAAGACGGAAATGTAGTCACTAATTAGTGTTATACACTTGTTTGTGACCTCATTCAACCGAATTATGGCACTTGAAAACTAACTTACATACACATGATAGATAGATACACATGTTAGAAGTTAGATTATATTATTAATCACATCCAAACACGCAAACAACCAGAAAAACAAACATATAAATTGCATACATATTTTGTAGATCAAAGGGAGATAACTCCGGGTCAGGGGACATAATAGACAACGAAACACTAACTTAACAGTGAAAGATATACTTTACACGCGGAAGCGAGATAGGTAAAGCCTGTCGCACACAGCTTGGGTAATGGTTGTTTAATATTATATGGGGGACATGAAGCAATTCATGTGTTGACCCTAAGAAAGTCAACTTTGTATGGGTAGTAAGTTAATTTACTATTTGAGGGCAGGTCTTAGATGACAACGGTCCGGTTCAGACATACCTCTAATTAATATAATATTGCGATTGAGAATAGGGCTCACGCCAACCAGACAAGTTTGTGGCGATTGCCAGTAGCCAAGTAAAGTGATACTACATTGTGACATTAGTCAGTAGAAGTCTATGCAGTTACCCATAGCCAGATTATCTACAGTCTTTGACAAAAATTAGAGACTAATTTTTTAGAAACCCCTTGCGTCACAACCAATGAGTCAAAGTTGATGACGCAACACAGGAGGGGAGGGTGTGTGTCAAAGACTAGGTACATAAAGGACGGAGGTGATACAGTGCCCCGATATAAGGGCGGGGTAGGTGATAGAATGGGGGACTATTAACTGGTTCTCTCATGAGACACGGAGACGTTGACCAGATAGCTAGCACTCTGGTCACGACAGAATCACGCATACGGGATCGCCACGATTGCCACTCAACCAAAGACAGCTAATGTCAGCGTGCCAAGTATAACGGCACGCAGAAAGCCGAAGGACACCTCAAGGTCCTTCCGCGTGGTGTGTAACCACGCGAGCCAACTAGTCAGACTGGGGACTGACTTTGTAGAGAGCACTTGTTTAGTATTGATAGGAGTTTTGTGTAACCAAATAGATAGAGATAGCATTAGAGTTTAGAAAACTAGTGATAGGCAATTCTGTGGCTTTGTGTGTGGTTTTGATAGCGACTGTTACGTACTTGTAAAGAGCCTACGGCAATAAAATGTACCATTTAATTCCTCTCACACGACTTGCAAGTTTCTTGTATGGTGTGGGAGAAGTAATCTGATGATGCCTTACACATGAGTTGTTGACACTAAGCATACTCCTTGAATCCGTAATAAATGCAATATGTGTTTCAGTGGTCTTTATCTAATCAACGGAATGCCGCTGTCACTGCTTCCACCTCCATTATCATGCTGGAAGTCGTTGTCTCAAAAGCCACTCTCCTTTTTCAAGACCCGTGCGTTAACCTTTGCAATAAAACCTCAGCCACCACGTCTGTTTCTCACCACTGACCCATTCTGTGTGGATCACCATGTCACCTTGATGTGTGTTACTCTGGATCAGTTGTTGCTATTATTGAAAGCCGTTGACGATGCGAACAGTGGGGAGAACACACTTATGATTATATTGCTACATAGCGAACATTGACTTCCAGACTCGCTGATGTATCACTGCCTTTTCCCCACCCAATCAGTTGGAGTCTGAGTTGATCTGAGTTAAGAACCTACATGAAACCACTAGTCATACGAGCTCCGTCCTCATCTTCAACAACCAGCGAAGAGTTATAATACTAATGGATGGAGTCTGTTGACACTGAAATCCATAAGACCACGTCCCAGCCAGAACATGATTCCATTCAGGCCTCACACCATCATCACGGGGGCTTTGTTGTAGATGGCACCTCCACCTCTCCAATCGCAGAGACCAGTGGAAACCATTTAGCAGTAATGACACTCCGTGGACACTAGAATTCATGTGTCATTTAGCAGTAATGACACTAGAATTCATGTGTCATTTAGCAGTAATGACACTAGAATTCGTGTGTCATTTAGCAGTAATGACACTCCGTGGACACCAGAACCCATGTGTCATTTAGCAGGAATCATACTCCGTTGACACTGGAACTCATCTGTCATTCTGCAGACATCAAACTGCGTGGACACAAATCTCTTTCATTTAGCAGGAATTATACTCCGTGGACACAAGAAAACATGTGTCAGTTAGCAGGAATCACCCTCTGTGGACGCTTGAACTCTTGTGTCATTCAGACGAATCACACTCCGTGGACTCTAGAACTCATCTGTCATTTAGCAGGAATCACACTCCTTGGACTCAACTCTCATTTCATTAAGCAGGAATCACACTCCGTGGACTCTAAAAGTCATTTGTCATTCAGCAGGAATCACACTCCCTGGACACTTGAATTCTTGTGTCATTAAGCAGGAATCACACTCCCTGGACACTTGAATTCGTGTGTCATTCAGCAGGAATCACACTCCGTGGACTCTAGAACTCAAGGTAAAGGTATAAACCCACATGTTGAAGAGGAGGGAGGATGCTCCTCCTCAAAGCATTTGATTGGGAGGAACCCACCTAAATGTCATACAGGAGATGATGCCATAATGTACTTATGTTGTTTATAAGTAAATACTCATTGCATTTAGAGAAGGAATTAAGACCATTAATGTGTGAGGCCTTTTCTTTTAAATGGAAGGATAACTAGGGAAAATAATTATGTACAAAGGAGAATGGTGAACATGGTTACCAAATTCCGAATCGATCAAGGTATTACTCAACCTGGAGACCATGGGTGACAGGCATGGGCGAATATGACACTGCTTATCTAGTAGTCTAAACCTTGAGTAGTCTAAACCTCCTGTAGTGGAGGATTGGATGGAGAGGAAACAGCTATGGGATTGATAACGGTGGAGGACCCTAACACCCTCTGCCGCCTTTTTAAAATGTTTTCCTGAGGTCACAATTCCCTTTGTTTATTTTCTTTTTTTTTTTTCTTCTTTGACGTTTTTACCTTCTTCTATTTCTAATGATCGTATAATTGTATTGATGATATCAGTAGATATACGTTTTGACACTGGAATTTCAGGTAGTGGTTTGACCCATCCAGATTTAGATATGACTCTTGATAGGGGAACTTGGCTGGAAAGATGAAGAAGAATATTCTGAAAGAAAGTACCAGCTAGAGTCTCATCTAACCACTTAGGACGGATAATACACATGTACCACCATAGGTAAACCAGGGGACCTTTAATTGGACCTGTGATTTGAGAGGCTAATTGACTATCATCCTACCTGGACCAGATCAAAACTCACTCTGAAAACTGAATATATTTATTTTCATTGAACCTTTTTCACAAATGGGTTCTATATACTCTGGAGTTGATAGACTTGAGTTTACGACAAGTTCTTATACTTAATATAACTTAACTCATATATATCATTTTAAACAACTGAGGAATTGAGGTTTATGTTGGTGTTTTTTTTTTTTCAATTCCAATTTTCAAAACAAAAATTCCAACCGGCGTCTTTCAGCTGTGGTTATTGTTGAGGTCCGTGGTTTTTTGTGGGTTCATTCACCCTAATTCTTGTCTTGTGCGCTCTTACGAGTTAGTCCTGATCCGGACTGGTTATGATTGTTTGTGTCTGTGACGTCAGATGGGGGATCGGTCGGCGGCTGTCATTTGTGCTCGTCTCCTTTTGTGGTATCTTTTGTTACTGAAGGCTCCTGGCTCGTCTGGCTTGACTTGTTGCAGTCCTTAAAAGTTCTTTTCATTTGTCTTTTTTGCCGCCTTTTTGTGTATTTTCTGTAGGAGCTTATCGATGTTTTCATTTTCCTCCTTGCGCCTTTTTCCTTCTTTGAGTTTGAGCTTCTGATGCCATTCGTTTTTTTTTTCCTCTGCAGTCAGCAATGGGACGATCTCTCCTTCATCTATATAGTGTTTCCATGGGTTATCTTCATCCTCGTATAAATCTGGTTCTTCAGCGATACGGAAGGGCATTGGTTTCCCCTTGATTTTCTTGCACTTCTTTGCTTTTTCTTCTATGCGCCGTCTGCATTCCTTGCACCTGAGTTCGTGTGTCCTCTTTATCTCCACGAGTAAATCGGTAAATAGTGGCGGTATCGGGGTGTCCTCTCTGTCGCCGTCAGGCTGCTCGTCTCGGTTTTCTTCGGATGTCTGGCTGGATATTGGCTTCCCTTTGGCTGTTTCGGGCGTCGTGGTTGGGCTGCTGGCTTTCGCTTGCGATTCAGCCTCGGTCTCTTGGTTTTCATCTTGCGGTTTCTCTGTAATTTCTTGTTTCGAAATATTTCCATTTCAACTTTCTGTAGTTCTCGCTCTGATTTAATGGTTTGAAGGACTTCTTCGTTCTCCTTCTTAATCAGTGCCATATGTTCCATTTCTTGCTTGATGTTTTGCTTCATTTCCGCCAGTAGTTTTTCGTTGTCTCTGGTCGGGGTCGGCGTCAGCAGTGCCTTGACTTGTTTCTTCAACTCGTCTATCTGTTTTTGCAGTTGATCTCTTTCCAGTGGCTGTCTCGCCCCTTCGCATTGCTTCCTTGACTGGTGTAATCGTGGTAGTTTCAGTGAATGTTTGGGGCATTAATGTATTTTATATATCATGCATTTGGAATGTACTATTATTTTTATTTTGGTAACACAATGACCAATACCCCAGTTTGTTGTGTTTATTAAATATACAAGCTGATTTCATTTCCATTCTTAAGCGATACAAGAATTCCTCGAGTGATTACGTTGTTGTTGTTAGTAATTAATATACCCTTGATATTAATTATTTAGCTAAGAGCAGAGGGGCAAGAAAACTCCACAGGAATATTATTACTGTTCGAGAAAATCTTTTCCTTGTTCCCCTTGGGGACTTCCTTGACTCTCCTGGACTCTATTTCTGGACTTAAGCAATTGAGCTAGAGAAGCCTATTAAAATTATAAAGGGCTGGGATAGCATTAGGAAAGAGGGACTCTGGTTGTCCCCTATCTTTTTGAGATTTTCCCGAAAGATCCGACAAACACTATGTTACAGCAACCACCGAATAGAACATTTAACACCATATTACAACATCCACCGAATATAACATATAACTTCATATTACAACATCTAGATGTAACAATCTTCAAACCCCTGTACAGCACAAAACAGGCTGGAATACCAAATTTTGCATACAGATCAGAAATACTGATGACTGAAATAGTAGAACTATTGAAAGGACAGTCCACGATTTGTTGCAGGATTGTCCAACAAATGGACAAAAGAGAAAATTGCCGTTGCTTACACCCGCTCCATTTAAAGACAAACTCTATGTTGCCGCCAGTAAGCTCGACTTGACTGCCGCTTTCACTGTATATATTCATGTTGGTGCCTTAGAGTGTAGGAAGACAAGGTCAATAAGACGAGCACAAAGTACAACAACAAAACCATATAATAGCAGGGCAGCTGTGAACTCTGTGGATTTCTGTGTTAAAATCAACACATGGGGAGGTGGGGTATCTAAATTGGCATCTGTCCATACATCGTGCGTGTTTCAAATACACTGATTTGTTTCTGTCCGAATGCTATAAGAAATAAGAAAGGCATAGCATTACAGGCTACAGAACAATGACAACAGAAGACAGTAGAACTTGGCTGTGTATGTTCCCAGGAAGTTATAAAGAAATAAGCATCAAGGGAATTGAGCTGATACATCCTGGTACAGAACGGATGTGGTCTTGTTTGAACCACGGGACATAGCATGGAGGAGGCTGGCAGCCAGGCTCATTGAGAGACTGTGCTATGCAAGACGGTTTTATATGGTCATGACAAGTTACTGCTCTGTGGCTCCCCGGCCAATCATCTACGCAGCGGCAATGTACAATAAAGAAGATGTGGAGGAGGAGGTAACTCTGGAATTCACCAAGAAAAATGCAATACGTGTCGGTTATATCGGAATAAGTCTGTTGTCGAAAAGCAGCATTACAAATCGTCTTCTGCAGCGATCAACGGCTGCTGTGTAACTATCTCGGCATTGACCACGAACAAGACGGTTGGCTCGAGGTCTTCATGGTTCCCCTAGAGTTTGTCTCCAAGGGTCGCTCCTGTGGGACAGATTTCTAGTCTCTGTCTGAACAAGTGAGGCAGTCTTGGAGGACATGCTCTTGGGTTAGCTTTGGTGCTCCCTCCGTAGAGGTGTGTTCTGTGTCTACAATGCCCTGCTCTGAGTCAAGATTCTGGTCAGCTCGTTTCAGCCAATCTCACTGATGCTATCTTCCTCGGGTCTGTAGTTTTCGTTTTCTTTCCTGCAGTTTGTCCACGTAAACTGCTGTAGCGGTGTTTCAGCTCCCTAAGGTTCTGGGACTTCTCCAGGTGGCCTCTACAACTTGCTAGCTTGTGGCCTGTTCACTTCCAGGGATTTGACAGCGGGCTATATCCACTGTAGGAATGTCTATTTTTCGTGAAGTCGGCATTGTAATGCTGTCTTTTATTCCATGGATAATGTTGTCTTTTATTCAATGGATAATGCTGTCTTTTATTCCATGGATATTGTTGTCTTTTATTCCATGGATATTGTTGTCTTTTATTACATGGATATTGCTGTCTTTTATTCCATGGATAATGTTGTCTTATATTCCATGTATAATGTTGTCTTATATTCCTCGGATAATGTTGTCTTATATTCCATGGATAATGTTGTCTTTTATTCCATGGATAATGTTGTCTTATATTCCATGGATAATGTTGTCTTTTATTCCATGGATATTGTTGTCTTTTATTACAAAGATATTGCTGTCTTTTATTACATGTATATTGCTGTCTTTTATTCCATGGATAATGCTGTCTTATATTCCATGTATAATGTTGTCTTATATTCCACGGATAATGTTGTCTTATATTCCATGGATAATGTTGTCTTTTATTCCATGGATAATGTTGTCTTATATTCCATGGATAATGTTGTCTTATATTCCATGGATAATGTTTCGTTTCATTCCATGGATAATGTTGTCTTATATTCCATGGATAATGTTGTCTTTTATTCCATGGATATTGTTGTCTTTTATTCCATGGATAATGTTGTCTTTTATTCCATGGATAATGTTGTCTTATATTCCATGGATAATGTTCCCTTTCATTCCATGGATAATGTTGTCTTATATTCCATGGATAATGGTGTCTTTTATTCCATGGATAATGTTCCCTTTCATTCCATGGATAATGTTGTCTTATATTCCATGGATAATGTGGTCTTATATTCCATGGATAATGTTCCCTTTCATTCCATGGGTAATGTTGTCTTATATTCCATGGATAATGTTGTCTTATATTCCATGGATAATGTTATCTTTTATTCCATGGATATTGTTGTCTTTTATTCAATGGATAATGCTGTCTTTTATTCCATGGATATTGCTGTCTTTTATTCCATGGATAATGTTGTCTTATATTGTATGGATAATTTTGTCTTTTATTCCATGGATAATGTTCCCTTTCATTCCATGGATAATTTTGTCTTATATTCCATGGATAATGTGGTCTTATATTCCATGGATAATGTTCCCTTTCATTCCATGTGTAATGTTGTCTTATATTCCATGGATAATGTTGTCTTTTATTCCATGGATAATGTCTTTTATTCCATAGATAATGCTGCCTTTTATTCCATGGATAATGTTTCCTTTTATTCCATGGATAATGCTGTCTTATATTCCATGGATAATGTTCCCTTTCATTCCATGGATAATGTTGTCTTATATTCCATGGATAATGTTGTCTTTTATTCCATGGATAATGTTGTCTTTTATTCCATGGTTAATGTTCCCTTTTATTCCATGGATAATGCTGTCTTTTATTCCATGGATAATTTTCCCTTTCGTTCCATGGATAATGCTGTCTGTTATTCCAGGGATAATGTTGTCTTTTATTCCATGGATAATGTTGTCTTATATTCCATGGATAATGCTGTCTATTATTCCATGGATATTGCTGTCTTTTATTCCATGGATAATGTTGTCTTATATTCCATGGATAATGTTGTCTTTTATTCCATGGATAATGGTGTCTTTTATTCCATGGATAATGTTCCCTTTCATACCATGGATAATATTGTCTTATATTCCATGGATAATGTGGTCTTATATTCCATGGATAATGTTCACATTCATTCCATGGGTAATGTTGTCTTATATTCCATGGATAATGTTGTCTTTTATTCCATGGAAAATGTTTTCTTTTTTTCATGGATAATACAGTCTTTTATTTAATGAATAAAGCTGTCTTTTGTTGCAGGAATAATGCTGTCTTTTATCCAATGGATAAAGCTTACTTTTATTCCAAGGATAATGCTGTCTTTTATTCCACGGATAATGGTGACTTTTATTCCATGGAGAATGGTGACTTTTATTCCATGGTTAATGGTGAATTTTATCCCATGGATAATGTCGTCTTTTATTCCATGGATAATATTGTCTTTTATTCCATAGATAATGCTGTCTTTTATTACGTGGGTAATGTTGTCTTTCATTCCATGGATAATGCTGTCTTTTATTCCATGGATAATGCTGTCTTTTTAATCCACGGATAATGTTGTCTTTTATTCCGTGGATAATGCTGTCTTTTATTCCGTGGATAATGCTGCCTTTTATTCCGTGGATAATGCTGTCTTTTATTCCGTGGAAAATTGTGAATTTTATTCCATGGATAATGCTGTCTTTTAATCCACGGATAATGTTGTCATTTATTCCGTGTGTCATAAGTCGGGGTGCCCCACCGGCTAGATGGAAATATTATTCACTGGCGAGCAACCCTAAATAGTCAGAAACTGACTAGGGACAAAATCTATATGGCTGAACTACAGATTAAGCCCTGAATATCCAACGTACAGCTCTAAGTGGCTCGTTACAAAATGAAATGAACTGTGCTGAATATTCGCCAAGGTATAGGAAAGAGAAGGTTAGCTAGGATAGATTTTTAAGTCTGAATTACAGTTTAAGGACAACTATCCTAGTACAGGTTTTTCTCCCTGACTGCTCCTTTCCTTGGTGTGTAAGTGAACCCCCACCAATGTACACAACAACACGTATGCACAATTGGAAAAAATATAATGACAGAACTATGAGTTACAACACTCCAACATTTATTTACTAATCATAGACATCTGATTGTTTTCAATATGCGGATGATGAAATCATATAACATATTGTGATGAGAAACATTACGTAACTTTACTTGTTACTCCATCTATCTGGAACTGTGGTCCAGATCCCCACTCTCCAGTAGACTCAAAAAAGAAACAGCTTGCCGGTATTCTGACGATCCTGTCAGTCCTGACGCTCCTAGTCTTCACTCTATCTTGAGATCTACAACATAGGTGCTCCTTGTGAGAGCTTGAAAGAAAGTCAAGAATGTGTTATATCAGTTCTACATCAGCGCAATCCTAATTAAAACATATCATAACACAAACATATACAATGACCAGTCTGGCCAAGTTTATCTTCCAGCTCTACTGTGTTCACCATCCTCCTTCTCCCTACTGTCTTTAGTCTGGGACGGGCTTTTCAATTGTCTCACACGCCTGTAATGATTACATTTCTGCCGCCCCATGTCCATGTCGCTAATACAGAAATTGTGTGTCATACAGCCGCTCCGTCCAAAGTTGGGTTAGCAGCTCACAGGGTCGGTAAGGGTATTATAACAATGCCTGATCATCCGGGCTTGCAAGCCGTGACCAGTAGCTGTGCCAGGTTTCCATGCATTACCGTGGACGCACGCCCACAATACACTGAGAAAGTTTAGCACCATATACCCTATACCAAGTGTGGGTAATGTCTGTACCATTACACCTCTGCTTCCACCACAATCATTGGCCAATGTGCCAATGCGCAGACAATAGCATAACACTTCATATTGGTAGGTTTGAATATGACAAATCAATATATCAAACATCCAATACACATAAACATATTGATTAAACTAGACATATTATGATACTTTAACATCATAGCATAATGCACTAGTTAAGTTTGTATGTATACGAAATGAGACGTATATACACAAAAAGAATATGTACGAAGCATATTACTAGCATCGTATATTCATATGAAATTACACATACATACAACATATCCGTAAACATTATATTACTTCAAGATGGACATATAATGATACTCAACATAATAGCATCAGGCATTATTAATGAGTACTAATATTGTATAGCTACAAAATGAGATATACCACAAGTCTAATTGAAGTTACCACACAGACCAGCCATATTTGCTGCTCTGCCCGGTTTAAAGAAATAGTCAGTTGACTATATTCTTTACAACAAATGCAGACACCAAAAAGAGACTAGTCTAGTTTAGAAAGAGATGGCAAGCATCTGCTACGACACCTCAAGTATATCTAGACAAGACCTGCCTTCCATAAGTTTCTACTTCTCAGAAGAGTAGCACTTACAGCACAATGATATTGAACACAGAACTTAGAAGGAATAATTCACACTCAAGTAACCTACTGACAATGATAGTTCTTGCGAATAACCTAGATCAGATATAGACTGAAAAGTCAGTAACTAAGAAATAACTTTTGTAGTGAAATCTAACATAATAATCCTGCATATGACTACAGAACATTGAGATAGTTCCTACCTGTTCAGAGATTTTTTCGTTTCTAACATGACCAGAGCTAGGGACCCTTATTTAAGCTGAGTCCAGCAGACAGTGTCTGAGACACTATTATCTCTTTGGCATTCCCGTCATAAATTCTTCTTATCTCCTCCTGACAGTAATTGCAATTAACTCCAAGTCTGTCCAGTCATAAAAATTCTTTTAACCACTAACCCTCACCATAGTGTCACACCTGGATGGTTTTGCGTTGCCAGCCCCAGATCAGTTTCACAGTCTTATCAGTGATTTCACACCTACCTGAGTCTGCCAGTCAGAGTGGATGGGGCTTGTTTATAGCCCTGGGGCTATTATCTCCATCTGGCGTTAATTGCCTTTATTCAACCAATGGCCCAGTTCACTGTTGATTCAGCCAGGGTCTACCTGGACGAGAAGGTGCCAATGTGTCTGTGTGGTGTCATAGCCCGTCTGGGTCAGCAGTTTTCCAAGGTGTAGACTAATTTAAATTATCTAGTTGTGTCCATCTCAAGTATCCCATTTTACTTGCCATCTGCAAGCTTACGTCATGGCTAGAGGCTTTTTGTGAATAATCTTACCTCACGACTAGATAGCCTTGGAGTAGCGTGATTAATTCATTCTTTCTCAATTTGGCCTCTCAAATTTGGAGACCGAGAAAAATATTCTGGGATGTTAAGGCGGCATTCCACGGCACCGTGGATAATGCTGTCTTTTATTCCATGGAAAATTGTGAATTTTATTCCATGGAAAATGCTGTCTTTTATTCCATGGATAAAGTTGTCTTTTGTTCCATGGATAGTGGCGTCTTTTATCCCATGGATAAAGCTGTATTTTATTCCATGGAAAATTGTCAAGTTTATTCCATGAATAATGCTGTCTTTTATTCATGTATAATGCTGTCTTTTATTCCAATGATAATGCTGTCTTTTATTCATTTATAATGCTGTCTTTTATTCCAATGATAATGCTGTCTTTTATTCCATGGATAATGCTGTCTTTTATTCCATGGATAATGCTGTCTTTTATTCTTTGAATAATGTTGTATTTTATTCCATGGATAATGCAGTTTTAATTCCATGGATACATTTTCTTTTGTTCCATGGATAATGATGTCTTTTATCCACTGGATAAAGTTGACTTTTATTCCAAGGAAATGGTGTCCTTTATTCTATGAATAATGCTGAAGTTTATTACATGGAATATGCTGTCTGTTATTCTATGGATAATGTTGTCTTTTATTCCATAGATAATGCTGTCTTTTATTCCACGGATAATGATGAATATTACTCCATGGATAATGGTGAATTTTATTCCACGGATAATGCTGCCTTTTATTCCATGGATAATGCTGTCTTTTATGCCATGTATAATACTGTCTTTTATTCCATGGATAGTGTTGTCTTTTATTTCATAGATAATGCTGTCTTTTATTCTGTGGATAATTTTGTCTTTTATTCCAAGGATAATGCTTTCTTGTATTCTATGGATATTGCTGTCTTTTATTCCATTGATAATGTTGTCTTTTTTCCATGGATAGTGATGTCTTTTATTCCGAGGATAATGTTGTCTTTTATTCCATGGATAATAATGTCTTTTATTCCATGGATAATGCTGTCTTTTTTCCCCATGGATAATGGTATCTTTTATTCTGTGAAAAATGTTGTATTTTATTCCATGGATAATGCAGTTTTAATTCCATGGATAAATTTGTCTTTTGTTTCTTGGATAATGCTGTCTTTCATCCACTGGGTAAAGTTGACTTTTATTCCAAGGATAATGGTGTCCCTTATTATATTGATAATGCTGAAGTTTATTACATGGAAAATGCTGTCTGTTATTCTTGGAATAATGTTGTCTTTTATTCCATAGATAATGCTCTCTTATATTCTATGGATACGGCTGTCTTTTATTCCATAGATAATGTTGCCTTTTATTCCACGGATAATGATGAATTTTATTCCATGGAGAATGGTATATTTTACTCCATGGATAATGGCGAATTTCATTCCATGGATAATGCTGTCTATTATTCCATGGATAAAGTTGTTTTTTATTCTATGTATAATGCTGTCTTTTATTCCATGGATAGTGTTGTCTTTTATTCCATAGATAATTAATTCATTCATTCAGTAGCATGTCCTTTGCAGAACCTCGCTCCCATAACAACCTTCTGGAAAACGTCACGATCATAAGCAATATGTCCCGCGTCCGATACACCCATCTGGAGATCATTCGCCACATCCTGCACCCATCTTCTCTTTGGCCTTCCTCTTCCTCTCTTCCCAGCCATATACCCATACATTATTGTTCTTTCCAAACTTTCGTGGCGTTTCAAGTGACCAAAATATTTCAATTTTCTTTGTTTTATCCTCTTTAATAGCCAACCTTCTTAAATATTCAGCTCTTGAAGTATGGATGCATTTGTCCTTTTTTTTACACAAGATATTCTTAGAACTCGTCTATAACATTTATATTCAAATGCATTTATACACTGTTCAGCTTGTTTAGATAGTGTCCAGGTCTCACATGTGTATGTTGCAATGGGAAATATAATTCTGTCTTTTATTCCGTGGGTAAGTTTGTCTTGAATTCCAAGGATAATGTTGTCTTTTATTCCATGGATAATGCTGTCTTTTATTCAGTAGATAATGTTGTCTTTTATTCTATTAATAATTTTGTCTTTTATTCCATGGATAATGTTGTCTTTTATTCCGTAGATAATGTCTTTTATTCCGTAGGTAAGGTTGTTTTTTATTCCAAGGATAATGTCTTTTATTCCATGGATAATGCTGTCTTTTATTCCATGGATAATGCTGTCTTTTATTCCATGGATAATGCTGTCTTTTATTCCATAGATAATGTTGTCTTTTATTCCATGGACAATGCTGTATTTTATTCCGTGGATAATGTTGTCTTTTATTCCATTGATAATGATGTCCTGTGACATAAGATGTATGGAAGGGAGAGTACCTCTTGAGTCTGTGAAGACAGCAGTTTATATTACGGGTAAGTTCTACTCGACTATTTAGGACAGTGCTTCTCAAACTTTTTTGTTTTGGCACATGCACCCCTTCACCATATGTTCAGAATGTCATTCCCCTCCATTCGTAATTGCCTCCCTATAAATTCCCCCAGCCTCTACACAGTATACGTAAACATTGAAGCTATATTAAATAACACATATTATAACACGTCCAGACGCCTACATAAAACGTGATTTGCGAGTCTACTTACGTTATAAAACGAATTTTAGAAGGGTGAGAAGTACAGGAACTTAAAGTATACAGGGAAAAACAATATCAAGTAATCGGTTCTTGTATTAACGCGATCTTGAAATAATCTTAACCTTTTCTCTGAGTCTCCTGGCGGTGGTCGCTGGAGCTACGGAGTTTGTGTTCGTGTGATGATTTCGGCAGGTCGCCCCGCGGAAAGAGACCGAACCCGATGAGATAACAACCCGGTGCAATGGAGTTGTTCCGCTTGATTTTTAAACCCTGTAAAATCCCAATGTCACTGACTTTCTGGGGTGGCCATCAATTGTTACACTGGCTGAACGTTGATACGGGTAGTTCTGATCAAGGAATACATATTGTGGGTAAACACTGACTGTAGACGGGTAGCTCTGATCTAGAAATACATGTTGTGGGCAAACCCTGCCTGTAGGATTCTCAGCATCAGACCTTCCCTCATTGAAGTGTCAAACCTCAAAGGCATTGGAGAGAACTCTGTGTTGTTCTTGGGAGGCATTGTTGACATCTTGTCTGGTGTACACTAACTGGTCATCTGTTTTTCTATACTGCCCGTTTCCTGTCTGCTGTGATGGCAATAGTGTATGTTTATTAATAAGTCTACTAATGCTATATAATTTTACATACATAGCTCATGAAACATTGCTCTGTAGTTATTCATATTCTTCTTGAGCTTTCCTGGTTTCAGGATAGGCTGAATGTATGCATATTTCTACGGAGATAAGGCAAAGCCTGCCCGATCTGATTAAAGCTCTTTACGAGAAACAGGGGTTGCTTTGGGGTTCCAGATTTTTGAGGGATTCATATGTGATGGCATCATATATCATTATGTCTTTATGCTAGGTTAATTTACGTTTTCCTTTTTAATTTGTGAAGTAGTAGTAGTAGTAGTAGTAGTAGTAGTAGTAGTAGCAGCAGCAGCAGTAGCAGTAGCAGCAGCAGCAGCAGCAATGGTAGTAGTAGTAGTAGTAGTAGTAGTAGTAGTTGTAGTAGTAGTAGTAGTAGTAGTAGTAGTAGTAGTAGTAGTAGTAGTAGTAGTAGTAGTAGTAGTAGTAGTAGTAGTAGTAGTAGTAGTAGTTGTTGTAGTAGTAGTAGTAGTAGTAATAGTAGTAGTAGTAGTAGTAGTAGTAGTAGTAGTAGTAGTAGTAGTAGTAGTAGTAGTAGTAGTAGTAGTAGTAGTAGTAGTAGTAGTTGTTGTTGTTGTTGTTGTTGTTGTTGTTGTTGTTTTTGTTATTGTTGTTGTTGTTGTTGTATTTGCTTGTAGCGTGCTTCCGATGTTGTGAATTGCCTGCGGTTGTGACATGTATTGGGGCAAAAGGATATTTAACGCAAACGTACATTGAATGGCGGTGTGATACAGGCGGGATACAAAACATAGGTACTGTTTAAATATTCAGCTCACATATAACTCACGCAAAAGAAACAACGTTTGCTAGGGCAGTGCCTTCAAATTCGTCTTTTCTTGGCTGACATCCTGACAAATGTTTTGTCATGTCCAAGAAATACGTTATCGGATTATGTGTCAACGACTGAGACTAATCAATAATTCCTATAATGCGGCAGCATTAATTTCGCAAGCCGTTGTACATTGTTTTTCTTGGTCTGTGCGACGTCAGGAGATCTCCTCATTGTTGTCTTCAGTGTTTTACGGGATCATCATCATCAGCAAGTGCCATGCCAGCTGGCGTAGGCGTTCATGATTCTCCACAGATCTCGGTCTTTGGTTTTCTGGATCAACTCTGCTGATGATATTCATCCATGCCACCGTCTTAATCCATCCAGTACCATTTCTCTTGGCCAGCCTCTGCTACTCTCCCCCTCTAGTGGGTGGGGATGTGTGTTTGGCTAGGTGGTTGTGGGTGAGTGGGTGGAGAAGGATATGTTGGTGGATGATTGATGGGGGTATATGTATGGGTGGGGAGATGTGGGTGTGAGGATATGTGGTGGGTGGGAGATGTGTGCAGGTGGGGTGGTTGTGGGTTTGGGGGTGTGGGTGAGGGATGTGTATGGGTGTGGGATGTTTGGGTGGATGGGTGGGGAGTGTCTGTGGGTGAGATATGTGTGGGGGATGTATGTGGGTTTGGGAGGGGTGCATGATGGGTGTGGGTGATGGATTTGGAGATGTGTGTGTGGGTGGGGGATATGTCTGGCTGGGTGGAGGTGTATGACTGGATGGAGGATGTATGTGTGAGTAGTGAGGGTGATTGTAGTTGGGGGATGTGTGGATGGGTAGGAGATGTGTGGGGAGATGTGTGTGTGTGGGTGAGGGATGTGTCTTTGGGGTGTGTGTGGGTGTGGTGTTGTGTGGGAGGGGAGCTGGATGTGGATTAATGATGTGTGTGTGGGTGATTGGTGGTTGGGGTGTGTGAGTGTGGGTGGGTAGATAGGAGATGTATGTGTTGATGAGTGGGTAAGGGATGTGTGGATGTAAGTGGTTGAGGGATAAGTACGTGTGTCTAGGGATGTGTGAGGGGATGAGTGTATGAGTTGGGAATTTGTGTGTGGGTTGTGTGTATGCGTGGATGGGAGGTGTGTGTTTGTGAATGGTGGATATGTTGGTTTGGTGGGTGGGGATGTGTGTGAGGGATGTGTGTATGGGTGGGGAGATTGTGCGTGGGTGGGGATGTGTGTGTATATGGGTAGGGGCGTGTGGTTAAGGGATGTGTGGCTGGGGGATGGGTGGATGGAGGATGTGTGGTTGGGTAGAGGATGTGTGGGTGGGTGATTGTATATGAGTAAGGGTGTGTGGGTAAGGGATGTTTGGTTGGGGGATGGGTGGGTAGAGGATGTGTGGGTGGGTGAGTGTGTGCAGGTTAGGAGATGGTGGGGGATGTTTGTAGGTGTGGGCTCGGGATCTGTGAGTAGGCTGGGGGAGATGGGAGATTATGTGGGTGGGTGCGGAATTTGTGTGTGGGTAGGTGCGGAATATATGAGTTGACGGGGAGATGTGTGTGTGGCTGAGGAATGTGTGTTTGGCTGGGTGGGTGGAGGTGTGTGGGTGGAGGAGGATATGTGGGTGAGTGATTGTTGGTGGGTAATGGGACGGGTACAGGATATGTGAGTGGGTGGGGAGATGTGTGTAGGTGGGGGATGTGTGGGTTATTGAATTTATGTGTGCTTGGGGTGTGGGTGGATGGGATGTGTGGTGGGTGAGAGGTGTGTGTGGGTGGGGAGATGTATAGGTGTAGGGATGTGGTGGATGGGTGGGGGAATGTATGTGTGTGGGTTATGTGTGGGGGAGTTGGAGTGAATGAGGGATGTGTTGGTGGGTGGTGGATATGCATTGTTTATGTTTACAAAATTCATGTGACAATGTTTTTTCCTATGCACTGTTGATGAAAGAAAGATGAGTGAATGGAAGGGCCGAATGTAAGACGGGCCTGTGTGCCCAATTTGTTACTCTTTGAAAATAAAGTCTGTTCGTTCGTTCGTTCTGTTCGTTCGATCTTTCCGGTTGTCACTATGTTCTCCAATGCCTCTCTTCTCATCACATGACCAAATAAAGTTGTTTGTCTCTTTCGTATTGTTGTATATGATGTTCTAGTTTCCTTAGTCTCTGTAAAGCAGTCGTTGTTAGTTAATTTGGCAGTCCATGGAATTCGCAACATTCGTTTCAGGAACCACATCTTTGTTGCTTCCATGTTCTTCCTAATTTGTTCATTTACATTCCAAGATACACTGCCATACAGCAAAATATGTTCTATATAGCACTACAACGCTCTCGTTCTTACATTCAATGATCACAAAACAGTCATAATAAAAAAGATTCCAACATACAGGAAAATAAGAAACAAAAATGATAACAACACACGTCATCAATTACAGGAAGCTTTAGAAAAATACAGTTAAAGACAAATTCAATAAAGAAATTTAAAAAAAAAAGAAAAACTACATAAGACCATCCCTGACGACTGCTCAAGCGTAGATAAGGAATTGACAATTTTCAAGGCTGCCATGCTCGACACACTGGAAAATGAATGTGGAACAAAGAAAGTAGGGCAAGACAAAAGATTAAGAACAGCCTGGTAGAACAACGAAGTTAAAGATAGCATATTCAGAAAGAAGGTAGCGTTCAAACAATGGATCACAACCAAATCTGAACAAGACTATGTTAATTATAGAATTGCACGACGAAATGCCAAACTAACAATTAGAGCATCTAAAGATGAATCCTGGAGAATCTACGGTGAACAGATGGCGACCCTTAGCAAAGACTCCCCAAGAGAATTTTATAAACGTGTCACCACAATGAGAAACAGAGATGCATGCTACAACCCAACCACCATCATAAGCAGCAAAAGAGGTATACCAATATTTAATCCACAACAAAGACTAGCAAGGTGGGCAGAATACTTGCAAGAACTACTTAACCCCACACATAACATAGAAAATCTCACTTTTGTGGCTAAAAGTCATGGACAACAAGAACGAAATGTTTTACCTGCAGAAGTCAAAGCAGTTATATAGAAAAGTCCTAAAAACAAATAACTGGGTGTAGATGGAATAACCACAGAAGCTATTCAGGCCTGTGGGGAAGCCGGAGTTAAATGGCTAACAAGACTTTTTAATATAGCATGGGAAGAAAGAAAAGTCCCAGATGAATGGCAACAGGCAATAATAGCACAAATATGGAAAAAGGAAGGGAAAATGAGAGAGAGTGTGAAACATACAGAGGTATATCACTCCGGAGCCATATAGGGAAAATGTATGCACAACTATTGGAACAAAGATCTAGACTCATAGTTGAACAACAGTTACGCAAAGTATAATTCGGTTTTTGGAAAGGTAAAAGTTGCACTGATGCATTATTTAAAACTATCGAATATAGTGACCAGCAGAATATAGTGACCAGCAGAATATAGTGACCAGCAGAATATAGTGACCAGCAGAGTATAGTGACCAGCAGAGTATAGTGACCAGCAGAATATAGTGACCAGCAGAATATAGTGACCAGCAGAATATAGTGACCAGCAGAATATAGTGACCAGCAGAATATAGTGACCAACAGAATATAGTGACCAGCAGAATATAGTGACCAGCAGAATATAGTGACCAGCAGGGTATAGTGACCAGCAGAGTATAGTGACCAGCAGAATATAGTGACCAGCAGACTATAGTGACCAGCAGAATATAGTGACCAGCAGAATATAGTGACCAGTACAATGTAGTGACCAGCAGAATATAGTGACCAGCAGAATATAGTGACCAGTGCAATGTAGTGACCAGCAGAATATAGTGACCAGCAGAATATAGTGACCAGTGCAATGTAGTGACCAGCAGAATATAGTGACCAGTAGAATATAGTGACCAGCAGAATATAGTGACCAGTAGAATATAGTGGCCAGCAGAATATAGTGACCAGTAGAATGTAGTGACCAGCAGAATATAGTGACCAGCAGAATATAGTGACCAGCAGAATATAGTGACCAGCAGAATATAGTGACCAGCAGAATATAGTGACCAGCAGAATATAGTGACCAGCAGAATATAGTGACCAGCAGAGTATAGTGACCAGCAGAATATAGTGACCAGCAGAATATTATGTTTGTAGATCAGGAAATATAGCCGGTCTCGCTGGCCTATGCCTTAACGTCTTTCTCCGTAATCCCGTATATTCTCATGAGTAACGTAACCTTCGCGAGAATCGGTAGCGGTTCCCGCCGCGTTGGTAACTTACGGGGTATGTGAGCCGGCAGCTCAGAAAGCAATGGCAAACTACTGAGCGTAATCTTGCCTAGTACATCAACAGCAGCTGAAAATGCTGATGTTGACTGCAACGTCCTGTAAGGGATATGCAACCATTAACACACAAAAAAAAATCAGGAAAAGGCTTTCGATAGAGTAGACAGATACAAATTAAGGACCATCCTTGAAGACTATGGGATACAAGGGCAATTGATAGAAAACATCATAGCCATGTACCACTCGAGCCGAAGTGCAGTAAGAACACAAGAAGGAATATCACAGTTAATACAGGAGTGAGACAGGGATGTGTGCTCTCTCCTCTGCTATTTAATCTCAACATGGACAAAATATCCAAAGAAGCAAGTCTTGACAGAACAGATTCAGAAAATTTAGAACTCTTTACTCCAGACGAAACAACTGATCCACAGGAAATAAATGAACTTCTATTTGCAGACGATCAGTGCCTGTTTTACAGCGATGAGGGCAGACTAGAAAATCATATTAATAATCTGAGTTCAACCTGCAGCAGATACAATATGAGTATAAACACAGCCAAAACCGAAGTAATGCAAGTTAGCAGATCGCCGGGCTCATTAAGTATACAGATAAATAGCACATAATAATAAACAGCAAAAATAAAAAGTAAAAATAATAAACAGCATATTCACGCCAACCCTATGCTACCAATCTTAAACCTGACATTTATCCAAATCACACCTTCGTAAAATCAACACCTGCGAGATGAGATGCCTGAGGAGAGCTACCAACCTAAAATCCGAGACCGAGTAAGAAATGCTGTTATCAGACAGACTGTGGGATCAACACCTTGTGCCACATTTATTGAAAGGCCATGTCGTCAGAATGCAACACCAACAACTACTATCACTGGCCTTACATCTATGCTCATCTGCGACAATACCAAGAGGACGTCCAAGAAGAAAATGGATTGACGACATCAAAGACATTGTACAACCACACGGAATGACACTATCCAGTGCCGCCCACCGGGCGCTGGAACGCAAAGTATTCCTCCCCACGACGCTTGACGGCAGAAGTGGAAGATGATGATGATGATGATGATGATGATGATGATGATGATGATGATGATGATGATGATGATGATGATTCTTTTCTTGAATGCGTACCCTCTATTTGGTGTTGCAACCATTGTACACAGCACACATTCAGACCGCCAGTGAACGGTGCTGAACGGTGCCTCAAGCCCTGTAGATGTCTACCGGATTGTCTTGAAGGCAACAGATTGTTGTAAGTATGACTCCATTATGTCGCCGGTAATCAAACATTTAACTACCATTGTGATAAACCAGTGATATTATCATGTCATTCATTTTATTCATTCAAGTCAATTATCACATTACGTTTCGCCCTTAAGAATGAAGGAAGCGTTTCCCGGCTATTAAATCAATGGACAAAATTAATTAGCGTTGATTCTTAGTGAACACCGGAAACGCTTGTGGGAAGTATAATATAGGGGTGCTGTCTCTTCTCTGTTCGGAGATGTAGGGACGTTTTATTGATGGCTTGTGAATCTTCCAGAACATGGGTTCTCAACCCTTTTGGCCTTTGCACCCCTTCACCATATGTTCAGAACGTCATCCCCCCTCCTTCGTATTTCCTCCCTATAAGTATGCCCCTCCCGCCCCTACACAGTAACATCAAAGTGGAAGCTACATTTAATAACACATACTAAAACAAGTCTAGACATCTACATAAAACGTGATTTGCTGGTCTACTTACGTTATAAAACGAATTTCATAAGGGCGATAAGTACAGAATCGTAAAGTATGAAGGGAAAAACAATATAAAGTGATCGATCGATTCTTGTATTAACGTGATCTTGAAATAATCTGAACACCCCCCCCCCCCCCACCCCCCCCCCCCACCCCCTCCCCTTCTGGAAACCCTAAAATTCACCCCTTGAGGGGAATTCCCCACCGGTTGAGAACCACTGTTCTAGAAGACCTGGACTTATAAATCTTAAGTCTGATGCATTTGTGCTGAGGTTGTCTTGGTAGACGTAGACAGTCACATTCTGTTGGACATGTTATGAGAAGAAATAAACTAGAGAACTTGGTGACTGCTACTGGCAAGATTGTGGAGAAAATAACAAGGGGAAGGCAGAGAAGTCAATATCTGGATACCTTGACCACTTGACATGGCCGGTATAAGAACACAGAGCTGATCCACGTCTCTGGTGCTCGTGTGCGATGGGGAAACATGACCGCCCACGCTTTCCAGCATGGCACATGATGATGATGATGATGATGATGATGATGATGATGATGATGATGATGATGATGATGATGATGATGATGATGATGATGATGATGATGATGATGATGATGCCTAGGCTTGTAACTTCTGGAGAGAGATTGGTGTGCAAACTGTTCTCCTAACTAGTACCAGTACCATCTGCACAGGGATCTGTGTTACCGATCTCTGCTTCCCATCTCCAACCCCAGAAACCAGCAGGTGTGCAATACCGGCAATGGGTCTGTATATTTGTGGAGAGGCGAATTGGGATACAGGAAAATCCTGATTCAGCCCAGCACAAAAAGATTCGCTGGGCCGAGGTCTCAGTGGATCGTGTTCTGCCTGGGACGAGGTCTCAGTGGATCGTGTTTTGGCTGGGTCGAGGTCTCAGTGCGTAATTTTCTGGCTGGGATGAGGTCTCAGAGTGCCATGTTCTGGCTGGGACAAGGTCTCAATGAGTCATGTTCTGGCTGGGATGAGGTCACAGTGTGTCATGTTCTGGCTGGGATGAGGTCTTAGTGTGTCATGTTCTGGCTGGGACGAGGTCTCACTGAGTCATGTTCTGGCTGGGATGAGGTCACAGTGTGCCATGTTCTTGCTAGGATGAGGTCTTAGTGTGTCATGTTCTGGCTGGGATGAGGTCACAGTGTGCCATGTTTTGGCTGGGATGAGGTCTCAGTGAGCCATGTTCTGGCTGGGATGAGGTCTCAGTGTGCCATGTTCTGGCTGGGACGAGGTCTCCGTGAGTCATGTTCTGGCTGGGATGAGGTCTCCATGAGTCATGTTCTGGCTGGGATGAGGTCTCAGTGTGCCATGTTCTGGCTGGGATGAGGTCTTAGTGTCTCATGTTCTGGCTGGGATGAGGTCTCACTGTGCCATGTTCTGGCTGGGATGAGGTCTCAGTGTGCCATGTTCTGGCTGGGATGAGGTCACAGTGTGCCATGTTTTGGCTGGGATGAGGTCTCAGTGAGCCATGTTCTGGCTGGGATGAGGTCTCAGTGTGCCATGTTCTGGCTGGGACGAGGTCTCCGTGAGTCATGTTCTGGCTGGGATGAGGTCTCCATGAGTCATGTTCTGGCTGGGATGAGGTCTCCATGAGTCATGTTCTGGCTGGGATGAGGTCTCAGTGTGCCATGTTCTGGCTGGGATGAGGTCTTAGTGTGTCATGTTCTGGCTGGGATGAGGTCTCAGTGTGTCTGTTCTGGCTGGGATGAGGTCTCAGTGTGCCATGTTCTAGCTGGGATGAGGTCTCAGTGTGCCATGTTTTGGCTGGGATGAGGTCTCAGTGTGCCATGTTCTGGCTGGGATGAGGTCTTAGTGTGTCATGTTCTGGCTGGGACGAGGTCTCACTGAGTCATGTTCTGGCTGGGATGAGGTCACAGTGTGCCATGTTCTGGCTGGGATGAGGTCTCAGTGTGTCATGTTCTGGCTGGGACGAGGTCTCACTGAGTCGTGTTCTGGCTGGGATGAGGTCACAGTGTGTCATGTTCTGGCTGGGATGAGGTCTCAGTGTGCCATGTTCTGGCTGGGATGAGGTCTTAGTGTGTCATGTTCTGGCTGGGATGAGGTCTCACTGTGCCATGTTCTGGCTGGGATGAGGTCTCAGTGTGCCATGTTCTGGCTGGGATGAGGTCTCAGTGTGCCATGTTCTGGCTGGGATGAGGTCTCAGTGTGCCATGTTCTGGCTGGGATGAGGTCTCAGTGTGCCATGTTCTGGCTGGGATGAGGTCTCAGTGTGTCATGTTCTGGCTGGGATGAGGTCTCAGTGTGTCATGTTCTGGCTGGTACGAGATCTCACTGAGTCATGTTCTGGCTGGGATGAGGTCTCAGTGTGTCATGTTCTGGCTGGGATGAGGTCTCAGTGTGTCATGTTTTGGCTGGGATGAGGTCTCAGTGTGTCATGTTTTGGCTGGGATGAGGTCTCAGTGTGTCATGTTTTGGCTGGGATGAGGTCTCAGTGTGTCATGTTCTGGCTGGAACGAGGTCTTAGTTGGTCACGTGTCCTCTACGGGTTTTATGGATTTCAGTATCAAAAGACTCCAACCATTAGTATTAGATCTCTTCGCTGGTTGTTGAAGATGTGGACGGAGCACGTATGTCTAGTGCTGTCATGTAGGTTCTTAACTCAACTCTACTCAGGCTCCAATTGATTGAGTGGGGAAAAGGCGGGAATACATCAGCGAGTCATGGAGTCAATGTTCGTTATGTAGCAATATAACCCATAGGTTGTTCTCATCATTGCTCGCATCATCCACGGCTCTTAATCCTTCGCTGCCATCTCACCCACTGTTGTATGTGCAAGGTGCCTTCAATTCCATGTGTCCACTGTAGTCTTGGTCGATGTTCGCCTTCCGGGGTTTATGCTCGCCTTCCGGGGTTAATGTTCGTCTTCCGGGGTCAATGCTCGCCTTCTGGGGTTGATGCTCGTCTTCTGGGGTTGATGCTCGTCTTTCTGGGTCGATGCCTTACATTAATGCGCCTAGCGCACGACAATTACGTTAGATGCAATAAAATGGTGCTTCACGCAAATCTTTATAATGGTTGACGCTTGCTTCACAAACCTGAAGTTAACATCTGAGTCAGAGTTCAGAGGGCATTCTGTAAAGTCGCTCCAACAGGCGGTTCATTTGAAATGACTATTTCCACCGGCCCTCAACTCAAATAACAGGCATGGGTTGTTACACAGTCGTTGACGTGCTTGAAAGGATCAGAGCGTTCACTTTTAAACTTCCCGTCCGCTGATGGCCAGGTAGGCGGTTCAACCCCTACACCGGCATTTAGTGGGACTTAAACGTTGACTTTTTTCAACGCTTTTCTTCAACTTCCTCTATATTGTCTTGAGAGGTATTGTCTAGGATCAAGTAAAGTCCCTACCTGCTTGCTAGACCTGTCACAGGTTCCTTACCTACTTAACCCTTAAAGAACTGTGCAGGTGCTAAATATTCGCACTGAACTAATCCGACGTACAACCACTTAAACAACTTTGTAAGAAAGTGTTCACACGTTTAAAGGCGAGCGTCGACTTCATTGCACCGGGTTTGATCCCATATGGCCCAAAGCGTCGCACAAAGCACGAACTGTCATCCATGGGAGTATCCAGGAAAATGGCACTCGTGACGCAAATGAGGAGTTCGGAATTGAACTCAACCCTACTGAGCACGAAGCAGGTGGCTAAACCACTTCGCCACGAAGACCACGTGGGAGTGGGAACAGCTGCTCAGATGCCCAATGAACAAGAGGAAATAGAAGCAGCCGTCCTGATGCCAAATTAACATAAATGCAATTAAACACATGTATAATTACTTCATGGATACATCTGACAACATTAGCGTTCTTCCTTGTAACAATGTATGCAGGTCTAGGCAGCTTCCGGTACTCGTCAGACATGAAATCGAGGCTGTTGGCCGTGCTGTCCTTCACCTTGATGTCTGACATTCTACGGTCGGCGATACCGCCATCCTGTTTCCGGGTGTACAGTGTCCTCGTTTGTAAGAAGCTCAACTTCAGACTCGAGGAGATTTACTCATCTGTCATGTATGAAGTTATCATAGATTTTGTGTAAGTATATCATCTGTCATGTATGAAGTTATCATAGATTTTGTGTGAGTATATCATCTGTCATGTATGAAGTTATCATAGATTTTGTGTGAGTATATCATCTGTCATGTATGAAGTTATCATAGACTCTGTGTAAGTATATCATCTGTCATGTATGAAGTTATCATAGATTTTGTGTAAGTATATCATCTGTCATGTATGAAGTTATCATAGAATTTGTGTGAGTATATAATCTATGATGTATGAAGTTATCATAGATTTTGTGTAAGTATATCATCTGTCATGTATGAAGTTATCATAGATTTTGTGTAAGTATATCATCTGTCATGTATGAAGTTATCATAGAATTTGTGTGAGTATATCATCTGTCATGTATGACGTTATCACAGACTTTGTGTAAGTATATCATCTGTCATGTATGAAGTTATCATAGACTGTAAGAATATCATCTGTCATGTATGAAGTTATCATAGAATTTGTGTGAGTATATCATCTGTCATGTATGAAGTTATCATAGATTTTGTGTGAGTACATCATCTGTCATGTAAGAATTTATCATAGACTTTGAAGTGTGAAGTATCTGTCATGTATGAAGTTATCATAGACTCTGTGTAAGTATATCATCTGTCATGTATGAATTTATCATAGACTTTGAAGTGTGAAGTATCTATCACGTATGAAGTTATCATAGACTCTGTGTAAGTATATCATCTGTCATGTATGAAGTTATCATAGACTTTTTGTAAGTATATTATCTGTCATGTATGAATTTATCATAGACTTTGAAGTGTGAAGTATCTGTCACGTATGAAGTTATCATAGACTCTGTGTAAGTATATCATCTGTCATGTATGAAGTTATTATAGATTTTGTGTGAGTATATCATCTGTCATGTATGAATTTATCATAGACTTTGAAGTGTGAAGTATCTGTCACGTATGAAGTGATCACAGACTTTGTGTAAGTATATCATCTGTCATGTATGAAGTTATCATAGATTTTGTATAAGTATATCATCTGTCATGTATGAAGTTAACATATATTTTGTGTAAGTATATCATCTGTCATGTATGAAGTGATCACAGACTTTGTGTAAGTATATCATCTGTCATGTTTGAATTTATCATAGATTTTGTGTGAGTATATCATCTGTCATGTTTGAAGTTATCATAGATTCTGTATAAGTATATCATCTGTCATGTTTGAAGTTATCATAGATTTTGTGTGAGTATATCATCTGTCATGTATGAAGTTATCATAGATTTTGTTTAAGTATATCATCTGTCATGTATGAAGTTATCATAGATTTTGTGTAAGTATATGATCTGTCATGTATGAAGTTATCATAGATTTTGTGTAAGTATATCATCTGTCATGTATGAGGATATCATAGATTTTGTGTAAGTATACATCTGTCATGTATGAGGATATCATAGATTTTGTGTAGTATATCTCTGTCATGTATGAGGATCATAGATTTTGGTGTAAGTATATATCTGTCATGTATGAAGTTATCTATAGATTTTGTGTGAGTATATCATCTGTCATGTATGAAGTTATCATAGATTTGTGTAAGTATAGTCATCTGTCATGTATGAAGTTATCATCAGACTTGTGTAAGTATATCATCTGTCATGTATGAAGTTATCATAGACTTTGTGTAAGTATATCATCTGTCATGTATGAAGTGATCACTAGACTTTGTGTAAGTATATCATCTGTCATGTATGAAGTTATCATAGATTTGTGTAAGTATATCATCTGTCATGTATGAAGTTATCATAGAGTTTGTGTAAGTATATCATCTGTCATGTATGAAGTTATCATAGACTTTGTGTAAGTATATCATCTGTCATGTATGAAGTTATCATAGACTGTAAGTATATCATCTGTCATGTATGAAGTTATCATAGACTTTGTGTAAGTATATCATCTGTCATGTATGAAGTGATCATAGACTTTGTGTAAGTATATCATCTGTCATGTATGAAGTTATCATAGATTTTGTGTAAGTATATCATCTGTCATGTATGAAGTTATCATAGATTTTGTGTAAGTATATCATCTGTCATGTATGAAGTTATCATAGAATTTGAGTGAGTATATCATCTGTCATGTATGAATTTATCATAGACTTTGAAGTGTGAAGCATCTGTCATGTATGAAGTTATCATAGACTCTGTGTAAGTATATCATCTGTCATGTATGAAGTGATCATAGATATTGTGTAAGTATATCATCTGTCATGTATGAAGTTATCATAGAATTTGTGTGAGTATATCATCTGTCGTGTATGAATTTATCATAGACTTTGAAGTGTGAAGTATCTGTCATGTATGAAGTTATCATAGACTCTGTGTAAGTATATCATCTGTCATGTATGAAGTTATCATAGATTTTGTGTAAGTATATCATCTGTCATGTATGAAGTTATCATAGAATTTGTGTGAGTATATCATCTGTCATTTATGAATTTATCATAGACTTTGAAGTGTGAAGTATCTGTCATGTATGAAGTTATCATAGACTCTGTGTAAGTATATCATCTGTCATGTATGAAGTGATCATAGACTGTAAGTATATCATTTGTCATGGTTGAAGTTATCACAGATTTTTCGCAAGTTGTTACTATTGTTCTTGATTTTTTTAAATGTTGCATATCCCTTACAGGACGTTGCAGTCAACACCAGCATTTTTCAGCTGCTGTTGATGTACTAGGCAAGTTTTACGTTCAGTAGTTTGCCATTGCTTTCTGAACGACCGGCTCACATACCCCACAAGTTACCAGTGCGGCGCGATGCACTGCCGAATCTCGCGCAGATGTTTTTTCCCCACTTGGATATACGGGATTACGAACAACGTCGTTAACTCCTTGGTCAGGGAAACCGCCTTGTTGTTTATTTTTTTTTCCGCATATCCTTTACAGAACAACGCTGTCAACAACAGCATCTTTCAGCTGATTGTTGATTTCTTGGCAAGATTACTCTCAGTAGTTTGCCATTGCTTTCTGAGCGACTTGCTCACATAACCCGTAAGTTATCGACGCGACGAGAACCGCCACCGATTCTCGCGCTCGTCACGTTACTCACGAGAGTATACGGGATTACGGAGAAAGTCGCTAACACTTAGGCCAGGGAGACAGGCTTGTTGTTGATACTTTTGCTGAAAACTGATCATGATTCATGGTATTGTCTGACCTCTGTTGTATCAACTCTTGTACGAACTGGTGAATCCTGTTACTGTTACTGTGGGTGGATCTTGTGATCTTGAGGGGGAAGGAGGGAGAGGGGAGAGGAAGGGGTGGTTACTGGTACCTTTCGTCTTCTCTTTATTCCTCTTCTTCTTCTTCTTCTTCTTCTTCTTCTTCTTCTTCTTCTTCTTCTTCTTCTTCTTCTTCTTCTTCTTCTTCCTATTCTGCTGCTACTACTACTACTACTACTACTACTACTACTACTACTACTACTACTTCTACTACTACTGCTGCTGCTGCTGCTGCTACGACTACTACTACTACTACTACTACTACTGCTGCTGCTGCTGCTACTACTACTACTACTACTACTGCTGCTGCTGCTGCTGCTACTACTACTACTACTACTACTGCTGCTGCTGCTGCTGCTACTACTACTACTACTACTACTATTAATACTTATAGTCTATGCCGTCTGGCGTTGGTGACCATGTCTACCCATAGCTTTCTGTCTCGTGTATTGTCAATCATCTTATAGTTTATGCCGTCTGGCGTTGGCGATCATCTCTGCCCCTAGTCTTCTGTCTCGTTTACTGCCAATAATGTCTTATACTGATGTACTTCCATGTCAAGATGTCAAATTATTCATATTGTTTTTTCTTGGTGTTCTTACCATTCTTTTATGACACTACATATCTGCAGCTTCAACATAATTCCTAATTCCTCATTTGTTTCGTAATTACCCATGACTCGCTTCCCTACAACGTGATTGGTTCAATATAGTTTTTAATAACTCTTATCCTGGCCTAGATTGACAGAGATAAATTGCAGAGAATATACCGTTACCTTTAGAGAGTGTATACCGTTACCTTTATAGAGAATATACCGTTACCTTTACAGAGAATATACCGTTACCTTTCGAAAGAATATACCGTTACCTTTAGAGAGAATATACACACCTTTACAGAGAATATATAGTTACTTTCAGAGAGCAATATACCGTTACCTTTCGAGAGAATATATAGTTACCTTTAGAGAGAATATACCGTTACCTTTACAGAGAATATATAGTTACCTATAGAGAGAATATACCGTTACCTTTACAGAGAATATACCGTTACCTTTTAGAGATAGTATACCGTTACCTGTAGAGATTATATACCGTTACCTTTAGAGAGAATATACCGTTACCTTTTGAAGAGAATATATAGTTACCCTTAGAGAGAATATACCGTTACCGTTAGAGAGTATATATAGTTACCTTTAGAGAGAATATACCGTTACCTTTAGAGAGAATATACCGTTACCTTTAGAGAGAATATACCGTTTCCTTTGGAGAGAAAATATAGTTACATTTAGAGAGAATATACAGTTACCTTTAGAGAGAATATACCGTTACCTTTAGAGAGAATATACCGTTACCTTTAGAGAGAATAAATAGTTACCTTTAGATAGAATATACCGTTACCTTTAGAGAAAATATACCGTTACCTTTAGAGAGAATATACCATTACCTTTAGAGAGAATATACCGTTACCTTTAAAGAGAATATATCGTTATCTTTAGAAACAATATATCGTTACCTTTAGAGAGAATAAATCGTTACCTTTAGAGAGAATATATCGTTACCTTTAGAGAGAATATACCATTACTTTTAGAAAGAATATACCGTTACCTTTAGAGAGAATATACCGTTACCTTTAGAGAGAATATACCGTTACCTTTAGAAGGAATATATCGTTACCTTTAGAAAGAATATACCGTTACCTTTAGAGAGAATATATAGTTACCTTTAAAGAGTTTGATGTGGTCATTATTTATATCCGAATGTTGCCACGGTAAACATGCATGGTATCACGATATTTAAGTTTATGTCTTTGCTGGTGCTTTTTTCCTGCGCTATATATGTGATCTAGGATCAGTATTGTTATGTGATCTAGCCTCAATATTGTTATGATAGTCTCATTTTGGCTCCTTTTATATAAGCCCCAATGTTGTTGATTATGGATCCAAAGATTTCAAAGTTTATGACATTTTAATTTCGTCTTTGTTGTATCGAACTTGTTGGTTATATGTGGTAAACCGGTATTACAGTCTGCACTGTTTTATCTATATTTAAATAATGAAAACATGAACAATATATTCCACGAATTAAGGTCCGGCATATTTATGGCATAAATATACAACAGACATATTCACACAGTAAGTTCACCTTGAGGGATTTATCTTATGTGTTACTTTATGTTGTGTGATTTCTGCAGTATGCACCTGACGGGATGCAGCAGAATATGTCAGGCAATACATCGTGTAATCTATTGTTTGGGTCTTTGTTATTGTAATTCAGGATGGGAAAATATTGTTTTGAAATATCTATATCTCTCAAAGGGGTCTCTAATATTGAAGATATGTTCTGCGGTACGTTTAGCTGACTGAACCCGATTGTTTGTATCTTGTAATTCATATTTCATTTGCCTTCGTATCCTCTTCATGATGTCTCGCATGATGATTTAGCTGCCTTGGGCTATTATTGTAAAAGTATGTTGAACGTTCGTTGCTTCTCTTTTACATGGCCTTGCAATCAACCCATTAATATCCGCCTGTGTAGCGACTTTATAGGCAGTTTTACATTCAGTGACCCGTGTAGCGACTTTATAGGCAGTTTTACATTCAGTGACCCGTGTGGCGACTTTATAGGCAGTTTTACATTCAGTGACCCGTATAGCTACTTTATAGGAGGTTTACATTCAGTGACCCGTATAGCTACTTTATAGGAGGTTTACATTCAGTGACCCGTATAGCGACTTTATAGGAGGTTTACATTCAGTGACCCGTATAGCTACTTTATAGGAGGTTTACATTCAGTTACCCGTATAGCTACTTTATAGGAGCTTTACATTCAGTGACCCGTATAGCGACTTTATAGGAGGTTTACATTCAGTTACCCGTATAGCTACTTTATAGGAGGTTTACATTCAGTGACCCGTATAGCTACTTTATAGGAGGTTTACATTCAGTGACCCGTATAGCTACTTTATAGGAGGTTTACATTCAGTGACCCGTATAGCGACTTTATAGGCAGTTTTACATTCAGTGACCCGTGTGGCGACTTTATAGGAGGTTTACATTCAGTGACCCGTGTAGCGCCGGCTCTATGGCAAAGGGTTAAGGACCAAATACGTAATCCCGCATACCGCGTTCGAAACACAGCTGCGAGCGATTGTTATAAAATTGTATGAGTGCCGGTCCTTCAGAAATCAATGGCAAACTACTGAACGTAAACTTGCCAGGAAATCACAGTCAAAAACTGCTGGGTCTGACTGCGACGTTCAGTAAATGATATGCAGCTAACTTTTAACCCATGTAGCTATAGGACAGGGACAACGAGTAAAGGAATCTACATGGCCTATCTAAAATATGCATAATGTTTTGCTTGGTGACAAATGAGTTAAAGAAATTCGAAATATAGTCAAGATATTCTGCTGTCGTTGAAGATAATTCACATTTGACCAACTTAAAGTGTTAATAACTGGCTCATACACATAACCGTATCTCGGGAACTGAACTACATTGGCCCTGTGGAACGTTACACTGTTATTGGAAGAACGGGCATGGGCCCTGGAGAAGAGGCCGGGACTTACCAGCACGAGGACCGGGAGACCGCAGACACCTTGAGCAGGGACATGTATGAGGCAGACGAACTGGCACAGGATCTAGCTTTTGTTTTTACTGAGTCTCGTGATTAGAGCGATGTTGTTCACTGGACGTTATTCATAGGATGCTGTTTATAAGACGTTGTACATTGGATGTTGTTCATGTGACGTTGTTCACATGACGTTCTTCATAGGACGTTATTCATAGGACGTGATTCATATGACGTTGTTCATATGAGGTTGTTCATATGAGGTTGTTCATAGGACGTTGTTTATATGACGTTGTTCATAGAATGTTGTTCATAGAATGTTGTTCATAGAATGTTGTTCATAGAATGTTGTTCATAGAATGTTGTTCATAGAATGTTGTTCATAGGACGTTGTTTATATGACGTTGTTCATAGAATGTTGTTCATAGAATGTTGTTCATAGAATGTTGTTCATAGAATGTTGTTCATAGAATGTTGTTCATAGAATGTTGTTCATAGAATGTTGTTCATAGAATGTTGTTCATAGAACGTTGTTTATATGACGTTGTTCATAGGACGTTGTTCATAGAATGTTGTTCATAGAATGTTGTTCATGGGACGTTGTTTATGGGATGTTGTACATAGCACGTTGTTCATAGGACGTTGTACATAGGACGCAGTTCATAGGACGGTGTTCATAGCACGCTGTTCATAGCACGTTGTTCATAGCACGTTGTTAATGGCACGTTGTTCATATGACGTTGTTCATATGACATTGCTTATCGGACGTTCTACATAGGACACTGTTCATAGGACTTTGTAAATAGGACACAGATCATAGGACATTGTTCATAGGACCTTGTTCATAGCTTCGTGGGATGTTGTTCATGGGAAGTTGTTCATAGGGCGTTGTTCATATGGCGTTGTTCATAGGGCGTTGTTCATGGGATGTTGTTCATAGGGCGTTGTTCATAGGGCGTTGTTCATAGGGCGTTGTTCATGGGATGTTGTTCATGGGATGTTGTTCATGGGATGTTGTTCATGGGATGTTGTTCATGGGATGTTGTTCATGGGATGTTGTTCATAGGGCGTTGTTCATAGGGCGTTGTTCATAGGGCGTTGTTCATAGGGCGTTGTTCATGGGATGTTGTTCATGGGATGTTGTTCATAGGATGTTGTTCATAGGATGTTGTTCATGGGATGTTGTTCATAGGGCGTTGTTCATGGGATGTTGTTCATGGTATGTTGTTCATAGGGCGTTGTTCATGGGATGTTGTTCATGGGATGTTGTTCATAGGGCGTTGTTCATGGGATGTTGTTCATAGGGCGTTGTTCATGGGATGTTGTTCATGGGATGTTGTTCATAGGGCGTTGTTCATGGGATGTTGTTCATGGGATGTTGTTCATGGGATGTTGTTCATGGGATGTTGTTCATAGGGCGTTGTTCATGGGATGTTGTTCATGGGATGTTGTTCATGGGATGTTGTTCATGGGATGTTGTTCATGGGATGTTGTTCATAGGGTGTTGTTCATAGGGCGTTGTTCATAGGGCGTTGTTCATGGGGCGTTGTTCATAGGGCATTGTTCATAGGGCGTTGTTCATAGGGCGTTGTTCATAGGGCGTTGTTCATGGGATGTTGTTCATGGGATGTTGTTCATGGGATGTTGTTCATAGGGCGTTGTTCATGGGATGTTGTTCATGGGATGATGTTCATAGGGCGTTGTTCATGGATTGTTGTTCATGGGATGTTGTTCATAGGGCGTTGTTCATAGGGCGTTGTTCATAGGGCGTTGTTCATAGGGCGTTGTTCATGGGGCGTTGTTCATGGGATGTTGTTCATAGGGCGTTGTTCATAGGGCGTTGTTCATAGGGCGTTGTTCATGGGATGTTGTTCATAGGGCGTTGTTCATAGGGCGTTGTTCATAGGGCGTTGTTCATGGGATGTTGTTCATAGGATGTTGTTCATAGGATGTTGTTCATGGGATGTTGTTCATAGGGCGTTGTTCATAGGGCGTTGTTCATAGGGCGTTGTTCATAGGGCGTTGTTCATAGGGCGTTGTTCATGGGGCGTTGTTCATGGGATGTTGTTCATAGGGCGTTGTTCATAGGGCGTTGTTCATAGGGCGTTGTTCATGGGATGTTGTTCATAGGGCGTTGTTCATAGGGCGTTGTTCATAGGGCGTTGTTCATGGGATGTTGTTCATAGGGCGTTGTTCATGGGATGTTGTTCATAGGGCGTTGTTCATAGGGCGTTGTTCATAGGGCGTTGTTCATAGGGCGTTGTTCATGGGATGTTGTTCATGGGATGTTGTTCATAGGGCGTTGTTCATGGGGCGTTGTTCATAGGGCGTTGTTCATAGGGCGTTGTTCATGGGGCGTTGTTCATGGGGCGTTGTTCATAGGGCGTTGTTCATAGGGCGTTGTTCATGGGATGTTGTTCATAGGGCGTTGTTCATAGGGCGTTGTTCATAGGGCGTTGTTCATAGGGCGTTGTTCATAGGGCGTTGTTCATGGGATGTTGTTCATGGGATGTTGTTCATAGGGCGTTGTTCATGGGATGTTGTTCATAAGGCGTTGTTCATAGGGCGTTGTTCATGGGATGTTGTTCATAGGGCGTTGTTCATGGGATGTTGTTCATAGGGCGTTGTTCATAGGGCGTTGTTCATAGGGCGTTGTTCATGGGATGTTGTTCATGGGATGTTGTTCATAGGGCGTTGTTCATAGGGCGTTGTTCATAGGGCGTTGTTCATGGGATGTTGTTCATAGGGCGTTGTTCATAGGGCGTTGTTCATAGGGCGTTGTTCATAGGGCGTTGTTCATGGGATGTTGTTCATGGGATGTTGTTCATGGGATGTTGTTCATAGGGCGTTGTTCATGGGATGTTGTTCATAGGGCGTTGTTCATGGGATGTTGTTCATAGGGCGTTGTTCATGGGATGTTGTTCATAGGGCGTTGTTCATAGGACATGGTAGGTGATAATGATGATGATGATGAAGATGGGATTAAGTTCGAGTAATATTTTAGAATCTACTTTTTCTGATATACATACATACACACCTGTATAAACTCATTTGATGTACACCTGTGCGTCTGCAGGTTCCTCAACAACACCCAAGTGCCGTGTAACTGCAAGGTCATCGAACTGGTCAAGATGCTGCGGATCACTGACGTCATCACGGTCACCATGGCTCCGTGCACACTGGAGCGGCTGGTGGCATGTGGTAGGTAGACCAGCTCTTCCTCAGATCTCAGTCACCATGGCTCCGTGCACACTGGAGCGGCTGGTGGCATGTGGTAGGTAGACCAGCTCTTCCTCAGATCTCAGTCACCATGGCTCCGTGCACACTAGAGCGGCTGGTGGCATGTGGTAGGTAGACCAGCTCTTCCTCAGATCTCAGTCACCATGGCTCCGTGCACACTAGAGCGGCTGGTGGCATGTGGTAGGTAGACCAGCTCTTCCTCAGATCTCAGTCACCATGGCTCCGTGCACACTAGAGCGGCTGGTGGCATGTGGTAGGTAGACCAACTCATCCTCAGATCTCAGTCACCATGGCTCCGTGCACACTAGAGCGGCTGGTGGCATGTGGTAGGTAGACCAGCTCTTCCTCAGATCTCAGTCACCATGGCTCCGTGCACACTAGAGCGGCTGGTGGCATGTGGTAGGTAGACCAGCTCTTCCTCAGATCTCAGTCACCATGGCTCCGTGCACACTAGAGCGGCTGGTGGCATGTGGTAGGTAGACCAGCTCTTCCTCAGATCTCAGTCACCATGGCTCCGTGCACACTGGAGCGGCTGGTGGCATGTGGTAGGTAGACCAGCTCTTCCTCAGATCTCAGTCACCATGGCTCCGTGCACACTGGAGCGGCTGGTGGCATGTGGTAGGTAGACCAGCTCTTCCTCAGATCTCAGTCACCATGGCTCCGTGCACACTAGAGCGGCTGGTGGCATGTGGTAGGTAGACCAGCTCTTCCTCAGATCTCAGTCACCATGGCTCCGTGCACACTGGAGCGGCTGGTGGCATGTGGTAGGTAGACCAGCTCTTCCTCAGATCTCAGTCACCATGGCTCCGTGCACACTGGAGCGGCTGGTAGCATGTGGTAGGTAGACCAGCTCTTCCTCAGATCTCAGTCACCATGGCTCCGTGCACACTAGAGCGGCTGGTGGCATGTGGTAGGTAGACCAGCTCTTCCTCAGATCTCAGTCACCATGGCTCCGTGCACACTAGAGCGGCTGGTGGCATGTGGTAGGTAGACCAGCTCTTCCTCAGATCTCAGTCACCATGGCTCCGTGCACACTGGAGCGGCTGGTGGCATGTGGTAGGTAGACCAGCTCTTCCTCAGATCTCAGTCACCATGGCTCCGTGCACACTAGAGCGGCTGGTGGCATGTGGTAGGTAGACCAGCTCTTCCTCAGATCTCAGTCACCATGGCTCCGTGCACACTAGAGCGGCTGGTGGCATGTGGTAGGTAGACCAGCTCTTCCTCAGATCTCAGTCACCATGGCTCCGTGCACACTGGAGCGGCTGGTGGCATGTGGTAGGTAGACCAGCTCTTCCTCAGATCTCAGTCACCATGGCTCCGTGCACACTAGAGCGGCTGGTGGCATGTGGTAGGTAGACCAGCTCTTCCTCAGATCTCAGTCACCATGGCTCCGTGCACACTAGAGCGGCTGGTGGCATGTGGTAGGTAGACCAGCTCTTCCTCAGATCTCAGTCACCATGGCTCCGTGCACACTAGAGCGGCTGGTGGCA